>VDFB02281492.1:665757967-665826040 GCA_007258455.2 Sequoia sempervirens | reverse complement strand
AAAAAGGTGTTAACTAGAAGCAAAGTTGCTGCTAAAGTAAATTTGTGCTTATTCTCTTAGATTGAGCCAAAGTTAGTAAGTGAAGCTTGTGAGGATGAACATTTGAAGGAAGCAATGAAAGAAGAACTTTTGCAGATTGAGAAGAATCAAACTTGAGAATTGGTCCCAAGATCGACAGACAAAAATATCATTGGATCAAAATGCGTATTCAGAAATAAGTTGAATGAGAACAGAAAAATTGTCAGAAACAAAGAAAGGCTTGTGTGTAAAGGTTACTCATAAGTGGAAGGTATAGATTTTCAAGAGAATTTTTCCCCGGTAGCGAGAATGGAGGCTATAAGGATGTTCTTGGCATTAGTTGCTTATAAAGATTTCAAAGTCTATCAGATGGATGTCAAGTCAACATTTTTGAATGGTGAACTAGATGAAGAGGTCTACATGGAACAACCAGAAGGATTTTAGTTATCAAATCAACTGGGTATGGTGTGCAGATTGAAGAAAGCTTTATATGGATTGAAGCAAGCTCCTAGAGCCTAGTATGCAAGGCTAGATAAGTATTTGAGTTTGCAAGGATTTAACAAAGGTATGACAAATAGTAATTTGTATTTCAAGACTAAAAATGACAAAATCTTGATTGTAGTTGTATATGTCGATGACATTATCTTTGGAGGAAATGAAAAGATGTGCAAGATGTTTGTGGAAGAGATGTAGAAAGAATTTGAAATGTCTATGTTTGGGGAGATGAATTTCTTTCTTGGGCTACAGATTAATCAAACAGAGAAAGGAATTGTCATTTCACAATCTAAGGATGTGAGAGAGATGTTGAATTTTTTTGGGATGGATGGTTCCAAACCAGTAAGTACTCCTATGGTGACTAGTTGCAAGTTGGGTAAAGATGATGATTCACCTAAGGTTGATCAAAGAAAGTATAGATCTATGATTGGCAGACTACTGTATTTGATTGCTACTAGACTAGATATTATGCCAACAATTTTTCTTGTAGCTATATTTCAAGAAGATCCGAAGGAAACACATTTTACTGTAGTTAAAAGAATATTCAGATATTTGAATGGCCCTCTAGATTATAGATTATGGTATCCTAAAGATACTAATTTTACACTTAGTGCTTATACAAATGCAGATTGGGTTGGAAGTATAGATGACAAAAAGAGTACAAGTGGTGGTGCATTCTTTCTTGGATGTAGATTGGTGGCATGGTTCAGTAAGAAGCAAGATTCAGTCTCTTTGTCTACTGCTGAAGCTAAGTATATTATTGTTTCATCTTGTTGTACACAAGTTTTATGGAAGAAACAAACATTGAAGGATATCACAATGCTATATGATGATCCTATTTCTATCTTTTGTGATTATACAAGTGTAATTAACATTTTGAAGAATCCTATAATGCACTCGAGAATGAAGCATATATCTATCAAATATCATTTCTTAAGAGAGAAGGTCATGGAGAATGAAGTCGAGCTTGAGTATGTTTCGACAAAGGATCAAATTGCGGATATATTTACAAAGGCTCTTCCTAAAGATACTTTTGAGTATCTCCAAGATAAGCTAGGGGTTATTGCCCCTCCTTTTACAAACTAAGATGCATTTCGAGATGCATCAATTTGGTGTATTCATGGTTCTATCTTTTTGGATTGATGTTTTTGGTGGCTACCTCTCAGGGGGAGCAGGTAGTTTTAAGTGCTGTCATTATGAGTATTTTGTTTTCATGTCAAAGAAAGTTTCAATGAACATATCTTTTTCCTTTTCCATTGATGTCAAAGGTGGAGAGAGAAAGAGCATGTGAAAAAGAGAGAGATAGTATGTGGAAAGGAAAGAAAGCTAATAAGAGAAAGCATGTAATGAGGAAGATGATCTTCTAAGGGGGAGAAGCAAAAGGAAAAATCTTGAGAAGTATTTTCAGAACTGGTATGGTGTCTTTGATGGTTTTTCACATCATGTTTTGCCATCAATGACAAAGGGGGAGATTGTTGCAGGAATGGAAAGAGGAATGAAAGTGTTGTCATTGATGTCAACTGGTCAGCTGGTTATCTACTAGTTGTTGTTGGCTATATATGTTGAGGATATTCAGAAAATTGTATTATAAGAAGGTTTTAGGTATTTAGCTACTGAGGATGTTGATTTGGTACTTGTGAACTATGTTTTTTTGTGTTCTGACTGAGGTCCGGGAGAATTGTTGCTGGTCCGGATTTCTCTTTGATGAAGTCTTATGAATTTTTGGTTCTAGAGTTGTGTTTCCCTGGTTCTATTGAAGATGGTTTCGACATTTGGAAGTATTGAGCTTAATTGATTTATATGTTTTACATTGGTTTGGCCGATTGTGTGTCAAGCACTATCTTCGAAGTTGATGAAGTGTGTTGGATCTATTATGGGTCCCAATGAAGCTTGTGTTTGGGTCACCCTCATTCTAATTTGACCCTAGGATGTTTGGTACTGACCTAGAATTTGAATTTGAAGTTGGATGGTCGACTTTGTATCCTTTTCAAGGTTAGAGATAGTATAAATACATAATGTGTTAGCAATGAAAATTGTACATAGGAAAATAAGGAAGATAAGTGAAAGAGCATACATGGCGTTGATGCTATTCTAAAAGTGTGTGAGTTATGTGTGTGGTTGTTGATTAGTGCGAAGCTTAATGTTGAGTTTTCAGATGCAGTGAGCAGAAGGCGAACTCTATCATTCATGCAAGTTGATCAGTGATTGTGGTGGAATCCTTTGTTGCATTGGGATTGTTGTCTCTTTGTAACAAGTCTTCTTTGTCTTCTTTGTATCTCTGTGGCAATTAGCCCTTTGGGTTGTAGCCCTACGGACAGTAAGTTTGAACAACAAGTCCTTATCTCAGGCAATGAGCCTTATTTCAGGCAGTGAGCCTTTTTGTAATTAGTTTTGATATTCTCCATAGTGTGAGTTAATCCTCACCGTGGATTTTCCCTCATTGGGTTTTCCAAGTAAATCTAGTGTTATTGTGTTTGTGCATTGGAATTTGATGGTTAATCACCTAATCAGTTTATGTGTTAGTTCTGGTAATTGAATTTAAGGTTATAATTTGTGACAACTGATTCACACCCCCCTCTCAGTTGTCCTATCCAACAAGCTTTATATTTTGACTATCAATTAAATATATAGAACTATATATACTTACTTGTATTTATTCAAATTTAATTGTAACATCTACATCCTCTCTTTTTTCTGTAATGCATCTATGATGAAAATTTGTAGTCACAATCATGGTGGATCTACTAGTAGGGGAACTAAAAAATAATGAATATGAGTACAAATTAACTATACATTTTACGAGTCATAACTCCAAGTCATGCAAGGAAATTACAATTTAATAAAAGTTAAAGATAATTGGATCTTAGAAATTATTTACAAATTCAAGTGATGACTAGCATAGGGAGAATTATCTATTATATTTTGTCATAAGTTCTTGAATACACAATTTGTGGTCACTAATGCCATCTAGTTGTGGGAGACCTGAAATAAAAATGATTAACTATAATAATGAAATGACTTAAGACTAACATAAGAATATGGATTAAGGGGAGATACACATGAGCCTTGACTCTAAGTCATCTGAGATTTTTTTATATATTGATACTATCAATTAAATATATACAACTATATATTTACCTGCATTTATTTATTTCATTGTACCATCTACATCCTCTCTTTTTTGTAATGCATCTATGATTATCTCATGCTCTTCCATAGAAATTGTCCATAAATTTTTATTAGTAGGTATCCCTTGATATCTAACTAGTTTTATATTGGTTGCAAGAACCAAATGTGAGTAATATATAATCTTATTATGTCTTTCATTGTCTTCGAATACAGGTACACCATTCTTTCATATTAGATATTTTGTAGCCAAGTGCCAACAACAACCACACAATGAATCAACTACTCATAGTTATTATCCACTCTGGGATGTACCAACTTATGTTTTATCTCAATGCATTGAGCCAACCAATACTTTGTTTCCTCTTCATTCCTTTCAAGTTAAACAACAACATACACACTGTAAAAAAAATATTTAATTCAATAAAGTTTGACATACAATTCACATATAAACATGCATACATATAAAATTATATATATTACAAAATAATATAATAAATAAATTTAAATTGAATCAAAATACTTTCTTGTACAAGGTCTAAAACATGATCATAATCATCTGATGAAAATACTTGATTATCTTCTTCAATTTCATGTTGATCATGTGTTGGTGTAGGTGTTAAGGCTCTTTGTTTCCATTCTTCGACCCATTTTGTAAATTCACATGCTTAATAATCACCTGAAATACAAAATTAATAAAACACATACAAGATCCCTTGTTCGTATTGTCCACGAGTTTGCATTTGAATTGTTAAACAAATGTCACTTTTTAATCCACTAATTGTCTCACAATCATGTCGAGTAAGAATTTTCTCTTCTTCAACTAACCAAAAGAATCATCGAATTATTGAATTCTCACTTTATCTTATAGATATTTTTGTATTAAACCAATCTATAATTGCACATGCATATCTAAATTTTTTCGCATCCTCAAATTTTAGTTGCTCTCTAGCAAGAGCTATTTTCCCACATGCTCCAACTCCATCATGTTCTCCTTTACCATGTCCAACTTAAAAAAAACTCCATATGTGTTGGATATTATTTTCCTTGTGAGCTCTACATAACCAATAAAACATTCTAACATTCTTGAATTGTTTCATACAATTATTTGATCACACGAGATGTTCTCTCATTTGAATTTCTCTTTCTTTTAAATTTTTATAAAATATATTGAAATCATATTGAACAAACTTTGATGAGCGTAACTAATTATCACTCAAATAGAAATGGTACTCCCTAAAAAAAAATCTATTATCTTTTGTACTACCATCGACATGTCTATATATAATATGAACAAATGTGGCCACCTGCAATGAATTATATTATTGGGATTGAATTTTCTCCTGTGGAACAAGAGTATAGTTTTCTGCAAAGTCAATAGTTGATAACATATTTCCAATTGGAAATGTGTTTTTACATGTACGAAATTGACCATTGAGCCTTCAAGCATGCTAAGAGTGTTTCACATATTTGGGTACCATCTTATCTTTAAATTCTCTAATGAATTCATGTACACTAATTTTTTCTATGATTATCTCGCAATGTTTTCCAATTTTTTTATCCTTTAAAGAATATTCAACATTTTTGAATCTTTTAACATCCACTAGTTGTTATCCAAAATCATGTAAACTACTTTCATGCATACATTCTCCTAACAATGAAAGGTTGCCACATCTATTGCATTATCCAAAAATATTCACAAAACAAACTTGCTATAAAGTCCTTGATTGTTTTAGGTGGTATATTAATACCACATTCCTGCATAGTTTCGTTAGTATGCTAAGTACAATGGATATATCAAAAAATATCATAATAATGAAATTGTAAATGATTTTTACAACAACAAGAGATTTGTTGTTTATTAGTTTTCACATACCAAGGTTTACATTTTTCAAATGATCTTTGGCTTATGTTAATATTTGGTAAGATTGAATCATCTAATTTTTTAATAAAATTTAGTTTGAGTCATATCTAATAGTTTGGATGATGGTCACAAATTTTTGATCCCACTCTTAATTTCAAAACATCTCTAGTATTAGATGATACTCTTGTATTATCATGCCAATATTTTTCAATTAAAGATTTATTTTCATTATTTAATTTCATGTTAGACCTTGGGAGTCTACCACTAAAACTCCGACATTGATTAATTGGATCGTTTTTAATACTTTCTCTTCTCTTTGTTGCTCTTATCAAAGTTTTAGGATTTACTTTTATAAATTCAATAATCTTACTTAACATTCTTTTATTCAAAGTTGATTTATTAACTAAAGTGGTTGTTATAACATGTTGTGCTACATTCTTATCTTTAGATCAATTTTTTTCTTATAGAATCAATAACATTACCAACACTAGATATGACTTGTTTTATTGAATCATATTTCTTTTAGGTTTTTAAAAAAATGCCTAATTTTTTCATCACTTTTCTCATTTTCCACATTTTCATCAATTGCATCATGAGTTGACATTGAAATCCTAGTTTTTTCTATACAAAAATATTTTATATAATCATTTTCCATGGGTTCACATTTGTCTCCTAGAAATTTTACCAAGAAGGTTATCTAAGGCATTTCTTTCAATTGTAAAGAACATTTTTATTTTCATCCATACAAGGGATTTCATTCTCATTTTTATCCATACAAGGGATTTTATTCTTATTTTCATCCATAAAAGGGATTTCATTCTCATTTTTATCAACAGAAGGGATTTCATTCTCATTTTCATTCATATAAGGGATTATTTCATTCTAATTTTGTGTTTCCATTATTTCACTAGTACAGCTGATATCGTGATTGGTATATCCAAATTTATTTAAATAATTAATATCAATTTAATCAAAATGTGGGTTTGAAGACATACCTGGATTTGTTTGAATAGATGCATTTTCTATATCATTGAAAGGTGGAATTGAAGACATACCCGAAGTTGTTTGTTAGTCACTATTTCCATATCATTCAAATCTAAATTTGAGGACATAGGGTTTGTCTCTATAATCACATTTTCTTCCATATTCACCATTTCCACATTTGCATCATCTACATTCATCCCATCCTTCATGGTTTCTTCTTTAAGAGTCATGGAACTTGATCTAGGAGGATCTCCAAAACCTTAAAAAAATTATAATCTCAGAATCTGACGAAACTAACTTCATCGAATGGAGCCCGTCGACACGATCCTGACTTAACTTGAATCGCGTCAAAAGGAGATCGTACGCGAGAGTTATGCCCAGTCAAATTTGGGTCAACATAAGGATACCACAAGCTAATCGCAAAGGCAAAAAATTGATTATTCCAAAATTGGTCAAAATCAACATCAAATCAAAGAGCTCATCGCCACAAGTTGAACACTACTTGTTTTGCCTGAATCAGAGCTCATACGCAAAAGTTACGGCTGGTCAAAGTTGAGGGTTGACTATGCTGACTGGACAATACAATGCTAACGTCAGCATGTAGACAAGGTAGACTGTACCATACAGACAGTGACATTGACAAGTCGAAACCTTGCATGTGGCATTTGATCTGGTAGCTGAGTCAATGTACGAAGGTGACATGGATGAAGCATGAGCTGACATGTGGCATCTGGTGGTTGGTACAGGTGGCGATGATGTGGTTTGGTCTGTGAATCATGGGGTGCCACATGAACCAATCACAGGGCGAATGAATGGTTTATCAAAAATTTTGGTTGGGGGTCGAACCCCCAACCTCATAGTTTCAAGTTACCTGTGCTACCATTATACAGTGCGATCTTCGCTGATAAGCATAGGAGGTGTCGCGGTTTTAACAAACAACAATCTGGATAAGAGGGATTGTGGGGGTTGAACCTACGACCCCCCATCTCCCACTCTTTCCTCTTTACCACTACACCCCACGTGCTTTTCAGGATAAGAGCGGGGAAATCTATATTTAAAATAGACTTCAAGGCCGATATCCTTTAAATATAAAATATTAAAGCCTTTAATTGATAAAGTTGAATCCTCTAACCCATTTTAAGCCCAATTAATGATATTTTAAAGGGCTTAAAATGAATTTAAAAGATATGTAAAAGATTATTTAAAAATTATTGTAAGGGGTTTAGAATATTAAAAGGGATTTTAGGGGATATTAGAAGATTTTTGTTTGTAAAAGGGGGGATATGGAAGATTATGTAAATCATATGGTTATTAACCATATTGGGTAAAATTGATGTATAAAAAGGGGAGAGTGGCTTAGGAATCAGGAGATGGTGATTATTGAGAGAATTTTCTTCTTGGAAAGGAATTTAGGCATATTGGGAGGAGAGTTTAAAGACTAGTCTTTTCACAAAGGCACTTGAAATTTGTAATCCTTCAAGCATAATTGGACGCGAGTGAAGGAATATAGTGTCTTTAGGTGTTGAGGGATACTGTGAAGAAACTGTAATACAAGTCTGAATCTTGGATGGTGTACAAAAGCAGTTAAAGCTTGTCATCATTAATAAAGTGGTTCCTCATTGAGAAGCAAACCCGGAGATGTAGCTCGAACATATGGGTGAACTTTGTTATCAAATTTCTCGTTATCTCTCTTTATTATTTATATGTTTCCTTCTAGTATTTTAATTTCTTCTTTGAGCTCTATTTACGATATTTAAGTAATCAATTAATGTTTTCGTTAATTTGTAAACTCAATCCTGTGATATCAACGGTTTAAGTACATAACCACACAGTTTTATATACGATCGAGAAAATATGTAATTAGAATTAAGAGCAAGTTAATTTGTAAACTTTTAATTACAAATCAAGTTTTGTATCAGAGCAATTTAACAGGAAAAATTGTAAGTGGTGGATGTTAACCAAGTTGAAATTAAAGCGAGGAGAAGGTGCACTTGAGGAGATTAATCCAGAGATCGGATCAAGGCAAGTTACTTGAAGACAAACCATGGAACAATCGGAAGAAGGAAAATCTTCCAATCCTGAAATCTTTGAGAATGAAGAACAATTTCGCAAAGCATTCCTAGACATGAAGATGATGGTGGAAGAGTTGTACATGAAAAAGAAGAAGGAGAAAGGTGAATCCTCTTCAAAAGATGGCAAAGGTAAAGGAGTAGGAGGTGGTGATGACCCTCCTAAACCTCCATCTTCACCTTCTTCACCTACTTCATCTTCTTTGTCTACTACGTCTACTTCATCTTCAAAGAAGAAACAACCTGTGCAACCTGAATCTAATGCTCCTTTGTTAAAACTTGATGTTAAATTTGAATTTCCAACTTATAATGGAGAACTAGATGCAAAGAAACTTGATAATTGGATAAAGCATATTGAAGTTTATTGATGATACTTCAAAGATCCAATTAGCCACTCTTTGCCTGGGAGGCACAACCTTAATCTAGTGGGAGAGCAAAACTTAGGAAGATCTAAGCCGATATGGTAAAATTATTTCTTCTTGGTTTGAGTTTACAGTTGCACTTAGGAAATAGTTTTATCCATTAAGTCACATGCAACAAGCAGTAATGAATTGGATATCATTAAGGCAAGAGAAATGACGAAGTGTATAGGAATATACACTTGAATTTAGGAAAAGAGCTTTAATTTTGGGTATTCCATTATACATACAAGAAACTTTGTTGAAATATATAGGTGGATTATGTGAAAATTTGAGGCATAGAATACTTATGTTCAATCCAACTAACCTTGATGAAGTTAGTGTGCAAGCCATTCATCTTGAAACAGGCATGAAAAATAGTTTCTTAATGGAATCCAGTAAGCATAAAGAAAACAAGAAAGGGAAGAAGGAAATGCGGCAAACAACTTCTATGAAGAAAGAGGAGGAAAAGCTTTATTGCTCACATTGCAAAAAGAAAGGGCACGAAGATGTAAAGTGTTGGAAGTTGCATCCTGATCAGAAACCAAACTGGTTCAAGGACCGAAAGGGTAAGTAAAAGACTACAGCTATCGTGTAGGTCCTCGGATCAGGTTCCGATGATGAAACCAAGATAATAGTTGTGGGTAAAAAGGTATCGTTCCTATTGCTAGTACTAGTTCCCATGCTTCTTTTGTAAAGAATAATGAGATCCTTATTGAAAGTAAAAGGAACAAATTGTTTCATATAAAGACTATTGTAAAACAAAGTAAAATTGATACACTCATAGATAGTGGATCACAAGTGAACTTAATCTTTGAACAAGTTGTTAAGTAATTGGGATTAAAAATAATACCTCATCCAAAACCATATCTGTTGGGTTGGGTGCATGATAATGCTTGGTTACATGTGTCAAGGCAATGCAAAATTTGATCTGCAATCACATCCAAGTTTGTAGATGAGGTAGAGTTAGATGTAATGCCACTTGACATCATCTGTGGGATAGTTTTAGGAAGTCTCTACTTGTATGATAGAAATGCCATATTCTACAAGGAACATAGTAGGTATCATTTGTTTAAGGATGGAATTGAATTCATTGTGAAAGCTCATCACATGAAGAATGATAAATCTGTTGTAAACATAGGGATTTTGAAAATGGTTGTAAATGCAAGCAAGACATTAACCCTCATGTTTGTAACAACTAGTGATATTAAGCATGGAAATGAAACAATTTCTAATCCTAATAAGGTGTCACAAACAACACAATTTGAGGATTAGTTGCAAGCACATTTAAGCCTTCAGCCTAAGGTGGTAAAAGAGGGTTTGAATGACTCATTTTGTAATGATTTTTTTGTTCAGAAGTCCCAACATGTTGATACTTTTTCCTTCACGTCAATTTATTCAATGTTGTGGCTTGTCATTCTAGTAGTTAGTTCTATGTGGCTAGTAGATGCGTCAATGAATATTGATGGGTATCTAATTAATTGTATTAGCTATGGTATCTCGTTCTTCATCTTGTTTGTGATGGGTCAAATGATTAGAATTCTGGAAAGGTGGACAAATGATACAGGACAAGTGAGGCAACAATGTCCTCACTTAAATTCTATTTAAAAATAGACTTTTGGTGATCCAAAAGCTTCTCAATTAGGAGGATTGATCCAGGAGGATCTCTAAAACCCTAAAAAATTTATAGTCTCAGAATTCAATAGAACTAGCTTCATCGCATAGAGCTCGTCGACACAATTTTGACACAACTTGAATTGCGTCAAAAGGAGATCATATGTGAGAGTTATGCCTAGTCAAAGTTGGGTCAACACAAGGGTACCATAGGCCAGTTGCAAAGGAAAAAAAAGATTGTTCCATGATTGGCCGAAAATGACATCAAACCGAAGAGCTCGTTGCCACGAGTCCAATGCCACTTGTTTCGCCTGAATCAGAGCTCATACACGAAAGATACGACCAGTCAAAGTTGAGGGTTGACTATGCTGACTAGACAGTATAATGTTGATGCTAGCATGATGTTAGCATGCTGACGAGGCAGACCATACTGTATAGACAGTGATGTGGATGAGTCAGAACCTAACACATGGCATCTGATCAGGCAACTGAGGAAACATATGAAGGTGACGTGGACGAAGCATGAGCTGACACGTGGCATCCAGTGGTAGGTATAGGTGGCGATGATGTGGTTTGGTCAGTGAATCACGAGGTGCCACGTGGCCCAACCACAGGGCGAATGAATGGTTTATCAAAAATTTTGGTGCTACCATTATACCACACGATCTCCACTAATAAGCTTAGGAGGCGTTGTGGTTTTAACAAACAACAATTTGGATATGAGGGATCATGGGGGTTGAACCCACGACCCCCCATCTCCCACTCTTTCCTCTTTACCACTGCACCCCGCGTGCTTTTCAGGATAAGAGTGGGCAAATATATATTTAAAATAGACTTCAAGGCCGATATCCCCTAAATATAAAATATTAAAACCTTTAATTGATAAAGTTGAATCCTCTAAGCCCTTTTAAGCTCAATTAATGATATTTTAAAGGGCTTAAAATGAATTTAAAATATATGTAAAAGATTATTTAAAAATTATTGTAAGGGGTTTAGAATATTAAAAGGGATTTTAGGGGATATTAAAAGATTTTTGTTTGTAAAAGGGGGGATATGGAAGATTATGTAAATCATATGGTTATCAACCATATTGGGTAAAATTGATGTATAAAAAGGGGGGAGTGGCTTAGGAATCAAGAGGTGGTGATTATTGAGAGAATTTTCTTCTTGGAGAGGAATTTAGGCATATTGAGAGGAGAGTTTAAAGACTAGTATTTTCACAAAGGCACTTGAAATTTGTAATCCTTCAAGTGTAATTGGACGTGAGTGAAGGAAGATAGTGTCTTTAGGTGTTGAGGGAGACTATGAAGAAACTGTAATGTAGGTTTGAAGCTTGGATGGTGTACAAAAGTAGTTAAAGCTTGTCATCATTAATAAAGCGGTTCCTCATTGAGAAGTGAACCGAGAGACATAGCCCAAACATATGGGTGAACTCTGTTATCAAATTTCTCATTGTCTCTCTCTATTCTTTCTATGTTTCCTTCCAGCATTTTAATTTCTTCTTTGAGCTCTATTTACGATATTTAAGTAATCAATTAATGTTTTCATTAATTTGTAAACTCAATCCTATGATTTCAACAGTTTAAGTACATAACCACGCAGTTTTGTATACGATCGGGAAAATCTATAATTAGAATTAAAAGCAAGTTAATTTGTAAACTTTTAATTACAAATCAAAACTAGATGCTAAATATTTTTCATTTGACGAATCCTTGTTCTTCTATCTCTTTATCGTTTTGCCTCTGTCTCTCTATTTACTTCAATTTCTTCAGGTGTCATGATCTTCCTACATTTTTTTTCTTTATCTTTGATTTGATCCCATGATTACCAAACCCTCTTGATAAAAAAAATGATTTTTAACTTATTTTCAAATTGTTACCTCAAAATTTTGAAATAAAACTATATACAAATCCTTTGTTCTATAAACTCTTAAGTACAAATAAATATGAATATATCAAAACCCCCTTTTTTTCCTCTTGAAAAAAGTCCTTGCACTTGATTCCACTTTAAAATAATCAACTTGTGATTAATTCCTTTAAAAAAATGAATAGAATGACCTGTTAAGAGATTGCACAATACAAAATTGAATAAAAATTCATAGAAAATATCGTTGTTGGCTTGTACTCCAGAAAGATAATGTTGTAGAAAAAATGTGGTAAGCCATTTTTTGTAAAATTTGGAAAAAAATGGTTATAATAGAAATGGGTACCTGTTCTGTTTTAGAGTGAGATCTTAGAATGGGATCCCATTCTAAAATAGAACAGGTACCCATCCATTTTCCAAACGAGAAAATTAGGAACATGTACTCGTTCTATAAAGTTTGAATTTCCAAAGTG
Organism: Sequoia sempervirens; assembly: GCA_007258455.2. NCBI lineage: Eukaryota > Viridiplantae > Streptophyta > Pinopsida > Cupressales > Cupressaceae > Sequoia > Sequoia sempervirens. Next base: position 665,813,136 of record VDFB02281492.1, on the reverse strand, counting down.
CCTTTTCCTTTGGTTTTAGGCTTAGTAAAAGTTTGGTAAGCCAACCTTTACCCTTGGACCTACAACTAAAAGACTAAGGCAATATCAAGAGAAATAACCGACTTTGGCAATATGGTTGACTAGCTTTTTTTCAGAATTGGTTTATGAAATTAAAACCCATTATAGATCACGATGTCTAATTTTCAAATATATAATTTTTTTATATGATTGAACTATTTTTTAATTAATTTTTAATGAAATTGGGCCATAAACTTGAAATGTTAGGCTTTTTTAGTTTTTTAATAACTTTAATTTGTTATTTTTTTGTAAAAGAAATTATATGACATCAATCTACAAATAATTCTCTTCACTATAAAAAAGAAATAAAAAATTGATTAGTTTAGATCAAATTATGTCTATACACGAGGCTTTTCAAAAACAACAATTAGGGAAATGAAAAATTAATAAAAAATATTTGGAAAAAAATTATAAAAAAATATGTTCATCAATCATCAGTTTGTTACATATCTTCCCCAAAAGGAATTAGAAAAATACTTTTATCTAGGTCAAATTATGGTGTCCATACACATGCATTGTATGGTCCTAAAAAGTGACTTATAAAAAGTGGTTTTTATACGTGCCTATTAAAAATTAATTTGTATCATCTGGGTATTAGAATAAAATACATATTTAGAAATTAGACTCAAAATACTAAATTTGATTTTACTAAACTTGTTTAAGATTCAATGTGTAAGTGCTTCAAATTTTCAATCCAACTGCGACAAATTTATGGACCCAACTTCTTGTATCAACCTCACATCATTAATGATAGAAGTTGTGACAAATTCCAATTATATTCTTTCATGCCTCCCAATTACCTCTCTATGCATGTGGACATAGATTTTTGGTGTAATTCAAAGGAAAATGATGTTAGTTGATATGGGCACCCCATTTATGTGCTTCTTTAGTACCCAATGGTATCCATGCCAATTTTGGCCTCTCAATGAATGGTATTTTAGGTTGAAATCTTGAGAAGAAAGTCATCTTTGAATATACACCAAACCCTAACTAGAACTTTCTTGGGCAAGCGATCATATTTAGATGAACATGTTCGAGGATGAGAACTTAAGGATCTATACAAACCAAAGGATGAAAAGCATATTAGTTTGAGAGGGGATGAGGGTGAAATACTTGTTGGCCAAATGAGTGATTCTCATCCCAAGATCACTTTGAGCTTTAACGGTGGCTAGTAGTAGTTATTGCAAGGTGACTCGACACTTGCAATTGTCAAAAGATAAGTTATTCTAGAGACATATGCGGTGGCGGTTACCCATGAGGTTGAGCTAGACTAAAGTGCAAAAGGGTGTAAATATCAACCAGATTCCCCTTGGTCTATGAAAGCTACTGAAGTAGTGTTTGTGATGTACTTATTTTTGTGGATGTAAGAAATAACCCATAATGATCATGTGTGTGTTGTAAATCATGTTAATCAAGTAACAATGATGCACACTATTGTTTGTGATCTAGGGTTCTTAGATTTTCCAATATATAAAGTTATGATTTGTATTCACTAAATACTGTTATAAATTTTTGTAAACTATATGTGGACACATATAAAAAAGAAAGGTTTTGCAACACGTTTATAAATCTATTGAACCCATTTTGTAAACAATGTATCCACAATTAATACAAATATTTATGTTTTTTAATATGGGTTTAGCATATTAGGGATAAATATCTAATTTGTAGTTTGTCTTGTATTTGTAAATTTGACCTACAAGATTAGGGTTTAATATTATTTGCATGGATGTTTGGTAATTTTTTTGGGTTTGTTGGAGTTGAGCAGAATTCAATTAGGGTTTATCATATTAGGTAATATATTGAAGTTTGAAATATAATCTTGAGCCATAAATGTTATTGTATAAATATTGATGCATTTAGGTGAATATAAAGAAGTTTGAAGCATATTTAGGAGTTATTATTATTGTGCAAATATTAATATAATATATGGTTTATAAGGTTTTGGTCTTAGATATTTAAACTTGAATTTTAAATTGCCAAAATATTTTCCTTGAATTTAGTTTGGGACATTAAACCACTCACAAGAGTTCTATCTTTGTGCTTAGAGATGAGGTAACTTGCATAAGAACTACTGCTATTTTAAGTGGAAATAATGCCTCTTTTCAATTTATATACAACAAAGTATATTTCAGAGGGATGGTTGTTTGAGTTCACATTTATGGAGTCATGGCTTCTTGAAAATGCATGTTTGTAGTATATTGGAAGTTGTGTTTGAAGAGTCATAACAAAGGGTGTAAGGGCCACTATAAAGGCCACACTTGTAAAAGAAAGATTTTGATTTATAAAGGTGTCACAACCCACTTTTATTCACTTATTTAAGACATTTTTAATGATTAAATAATAGTTTAGGATGTGCAATTTAACTAATATTTTAATGTTACACGATATTGTAACAATATATATTCTTTATCTTTATAGAATCTTGATTTATTTATTTATTTGAGATTATGGTATTAATAATGAACTAACTACTATTATATTGTTCAAGGTGGATATAGGATATAATTATCCCCTTCTAGTGTGTCGAGGGAGAGTATCATCTAAGAGAGGATAATAGATATCAATGATGCGACAGATGGACCATAACCTCGAGAACCCCACACACATTTACACAAGTTTGTAGTATGATTGAATAATGATGATTATGTAGGCATACAAAGGTATACTTATGTGTCATCAAGTTGGTGTGTAGTCTTTTCCATCTTTGCAAAATTTTAAATTTGTGATAAATGAATTTAAGTTTAAAGTTGGTCACAATAATTTATTTTACTATTCAATGTTTAAAATCATTTTTTATTAGGGATACAATATGTATAAACTTATATTTTGAGTAGAGGTGTGGCATAAAGGGCATTTGTGCCAATTAATACTCCTATTTTTAGTAAGGTTAAAATAGTTTCAATAAGAGTGGGGGGTTATGAAAAAGAGAATGAAATATTAATAAGGGGCACATTCTTCTCCCTAAGACAAGACTCCTTTTTGTAAAACTATTTTGTGCTTTATCTCACAGTCTTGGTATTCCATGAGATAACATCCCTTTGAGGCTTCTTGTTTAGGGTTTATGATTTTTGTATATGCTTCCATATCTTGGTGCATAAGTAGGATGTTATCATGATTGTGGAATTTGACATTACATTTCCATTTGAATTTGCATGAATGTTTCAAAATCCTTTAAAAAAAATTGATGTTATGCATATCCTACAACATTTTACCAAATAATTTGCATACTTTGTATGTGCTTCCACATTTTTCTTGTATTCTACTAGGGAAATCACACTAAATTTGATGAAATTCCTCCACCCTTTTATAAATTAATGGATGTCCAATACTATTTTAGAGTTCCTATTATGACATTGGCAAGGAGATGTTGGCTAAGGGAGGATGTTGTCAAGATGGAGGAATCGACTTACACCAACCAATCTCTTTTGCATAGTTCCTAGTTTGGCACAGGTAGGGAGGATGTCATAGAGGTTGTGGTATCAAGTTTTACATTTTCTAATTTCATTTGCTTGAATGTTTTGAAAGCCTTTTTGACAAAACCATTTTGAATATATCTTGCTATTGCGGCATTGTATGAGTCCACATTTCTTTGAGGGGTTTTTTCAAGTAGTTTGTGTAGTTTGTCTATGTTTACATATACACGAAACCTCAATATCCTTTATGTTGGCTCCCATCTTGGCATAGATGAGTAGGATGCTAGTTAAGGATGAGAATTTGGCTTTACATTTGCTAGTCATAGTTGCTTAGGTTGTGGAATTGGTAAACTTGAGGTCCTTAAATATGAGTTCTTTAGCACCTGACTATCTAAAACACACTTGTGAGGGATAATTTGTCTACCTTCATTGACCTTCAAAATTTTTATGAAATAACATCACTTGGATTGGTATTTACACATAAGAATTATGATGTGTGAAATGGCTAGAATAATTATTGAGATTATTCATCAAGACACTTGAATTAATTATAGAATCATACACATTTAACTCAAAATAAATAATATAATGTTAACTACTCTAATATCAAGAATAGACAATGTGGAGTGCTCCCTATAGGAAGATTACAATTCTTCAAACAATATGCAAATCGACCTTGCTAATATATTTTAATTTTTCATGGAAATTATATTAGAGACATCAATAGTTAATTCCCCTTACATGTAACATTATAGACTTAGTCAAAAATTACTTATTAATAAAAATGAGTAGTTTGGAAAAAATAATATAATGATAATGTTAACAATTGTTAAAGACTTCTTTTAGTCTTCTAGATTAATTTTACTAAGAACCATTTATGATTTACTTCCGTAATTTTTAATAAGAATCCAATTGTCATCCTAAGTTCACTACAAGCTTTCTTGCTTCCTAGTGCATCAACAAACATCTATTATTTATTCTTTGATGGATATCCAAATCCTATTCAAAAGTTCCAATAATGGCATGGGCAAGGAGGATGTTGGCTAAGGTTGTGAAATTTTAGTTTTACACTTGCTAATTGATTTTGTATAAAAGTTTCTTAGGTGTTCTCAATAAATCCATTATGTGCGTATCTACAAACATTACAATCCATAGGCATTTTGTCAAATTCTTTGTGTGCTTCCACTTTTTTCATATATGTGAATCAAATATACTCAACGTCCTTAGCTTAATAGTCTATAAAAGGGAAGTTATCAGGAATATTAGAATGGATGCAAAGCAACATGCATAATCTAGGTGGGACCTTCAAAATATTCCTCACCTTTAACAATGTGCTCAATTAAAATATTTGGTAGAACTCCCCTATCTTGTGCGTTATGCTTGGATGGACATCCATATTATATTCAACTTGCTATGTACAAGCAAATCTTATAGACATTACATCAAGAAATTCACAAGCCTTGTCTATAGGATTGATATTCCTAGAGTAATTTTGTTAAAAAATAATGTACCATTTCTATGCTTCCATATGTTGCACTCTTGTCAATTCGTAACTATTTTGGAATGAAGGGATCTAATATAAAATTATGTTTAATCACATTTAATATTTAAAGTGAATTATATCCTTTCGAACATGCTACTTATTGCTATTAACTACTAAAATGGGCATCATATTGCTTAAAGTGTTTGCATGTGAGTGGTAATTCCTTTGTATGGTAGGGTGCATAAGAATTTCAGTGTACATAAAATAAATGGGTTCGTGATGAGAAGTCTAATTATTTTATGCTAAAAATTCATGATGGATCCGTTCAAGATTTATTTTATATAATTAAATTATGTGTTTGTGAAAATAAGTAAAGGACATGCATTATTCTAGTCATATCTAGTGCTTGAACCCTATTGCTCAACATGAGCAATGGGTTAATAATGACTATAAGGTATTGAGAGCATTGTGTTAATTGTAGCATTGTATACAAGCTTGCATGGTTGTGAACCTAAATTATTGATGTATTTGAGTATACCTATGTGATTACATTCAGATCTCAACACTTGAATTTATGATTTCTTTCAATCAAAAGTAGTTTGTGTATCAAGACCAATCTAGGGGTAGGGTATGTTGGGGATTTGTGTTTTTTTATATTTTCAAAATCTTATTTATCAAAACCAATCTAGGGGGGACATATATGATGAGGGTTTGGTTATAATATATTTCTAAATTTGTGTGTTGTATTATGCTTTCTATTTGGCTATGTATATTCATACTAGAAAAATAATGCTGACATATGTATAAATGCTTTGGTTGGGATTAAACTCAAGTATTACCTATGAGTATTAAGTATTGCATGGAGTTGGTGAACAAGTAAAATTATTTGTCTAGTTTAATAGAATGTTAGAAATATAACCAATTTTGAGGGTAAAAGATACAAGGAGATTTGGAACAATATATTCTTTGTAATTAGATGATATATATATGATTTGTATTAATGACCATATTGTATATTGGAGGCAAGAGAGACCATTTGAGGGTAGGGAATACTATGAGATTGGAACTCAACAATTATATGCTGATATATATTTATGATCATCTATCTAATTCATATAAATTAGTAAGATCAACTTGAGGGAGTGTATGCCAATAGTTTGATAACCAAAGGATAATTTATATTTTAGTGTTTCACTAGTTAATTAGTCATAGAAAAGAGTCAAGTAAGAGATGTTAGTGTTGTGAACAAATAACTCACTTTTATGTGACTAATAATTGAATACTCTGGCCAAAGTGATGTTATAGTTGTATGTATCATTAGTTCATTAAACCCATAGGTTTCATGTTAGTTGGAAGTCATGTTAGCTAGAGGGTATCTAGGGACTACATGATTGTCTACATGTGATAGGTGTATACATACTCATATTTGCACTTGGTTCTATTGTAGATGTCTATGTCTATCACTCTTGTTGAAGGGTTCTAAACCAATTCTAGTGGGAAGATAAGTAGTGGACCACCTGATCTATGGTTGGAGGCAAAGCACTTAGATGACGATTTTCCTCCTACAATTGAACAACCATATTGTTTGCACTTGGACGAGATGACTATGACTAATGATTTGTGAATAATGGTTAACCCATTTAATATGAAAAATTAAAATATGTATATTGGTGTATCTTAGTGGATTGGTAGGACTACAATACTAATCCAAATTTTAATCTTATTAATCATTTATTTGTAAACATGTATCATGGAAATTTATGTAATGATGTAATGTTGGTATCTTTATTTTGAAATGAGAATATATAAATTATCCATTAAATTATTGTTATTACGGGTGGCTCATTACAAGAAGATGGCCATTTCCACAAGCTAAACAAAATGTTAAATGTCGCAAAAGAGAGCCATATGGGAGCATAAGCCTTGAAAAAATAACATTTTTATTTTTAACCCATCATATTTGTCTAAGTAAAATAATTGTGAGTTATTCGCTTTAATTATTAAAAGTATATATTTTCCCTTATACTAGGAAAGAAGGAAACATATGATTTATACCCTTGAGGACAACCAAATTATATGAATTATCTTAAGTTAAAGAAGTCATGGATGAAGTAAAATTGCATGTGGACAAACAAATGACACTTTCACTTGAATGCTTGCTCTAATAATGACAAAGAAATATGACGTTTGTTGTAGATGAGTTTCAAAAGTCTATGTGAAAATAGATTTTAGGGAGAAATAAGAAATATTACCTTGAAGAATTTAACCTCATTTCTATTTATCAACATAAAATCTATTTAGAGACAATATCCCTTGGAGAGAAAGTATTCTCATTGTCCAGTTGGGGACTAACTCACATCGTCTTTGGTGTGAAATAAGTTAATGAAAACTACCAAAAAAAAAAGGAAAGAGAGAGTTTGTGCTATTTACTTATCTAGGACAATGGAGAAAAAAAAAAAAAACCACTTCATTTTGAAATGTAAAGTTTAGAATGACATGTGACTCAACCACAAGAGTAATTTGAGAACAACATCATTTCAAAATCTATTAAAAAAATAGAAAATTTATTATCAAACAAATCAACACTTAAAAAGGATAGAAATATGTGTTCTATAGACTAGGTATCTTTGACCTCATTAACATTAAAAATTTATTAAGAGGTGAGACTTCTTGCGGGCAGGGGATCTCATCCGCAGGGGACTAGTCTCGCCCTAGCTCGCCTCAGTACCCAAAATAAAGGCTGCTGGGCCGCTAGGCTGGGTCGTGAGACACCCTGTAGTATAAAAAAAAAACATTAAAAATTTATTTCTTCCTTCAAATGCTTTGGTGAGAAAGTGATGTCATAAAACCTTCAACTTTTTCTTGCGCAAAAGGGGTGTAGAGGGTCACATTCGACTCCAGCCATTGTAAAAGAGCGAAAATGCAGAGTTTAAGGAAACACATGATTGATCGCCTTCATGGGAGTGGAAAGGATTTGATCCCTGAACCTTCTTCCCTGCAACGACGCCTGCTACATATCGAGCCAGGGCTTCGAGAGAAAGCGGTATGCCCTGTCCTCCTTTCTTGCATTTACTTGCAATTTGTCTTTGTATTTTCTGCTAATCAACTCAAACCCTCGAATAAAACACGAGATTAACGTCTGTGATTATCACCGTTGATTTATCGTCAAGGGAAAACATTGAGGGAGGAGAATACTCGGTATATTATAGGAAAACACAGAGATTGGGAATCTCTACTACAGAATGGTTAGCCATTTTTTCACATTATTATTATTTTAAGTAAAGGTACCTGGGAAATTTTCGTTCCCAGACCGATTGGGAGTACAGATGATTCCTAATGCCTTGGCAGATGGTGCATTCACACAGCTATCTTTTATGTCTGCGATTAATTATTATCTGAAATGCAGATTGCCTAAATGAAGTTTGAGGATTTGAACTCGCGTATCCTTTATATACTTGCAGCCGATTTATCGTTGCAGCATAGCCTTTTGAAGGTGTTTTCTACATTATAGACCGTAGCTAACCTTTAATATCTTTCTGAATAATTATGTGCGGGCGTGAGTCCTAAACCGCTTATTTTGCAGCATGAAAATGAGGGATTTCTGGATCTGTGAATGTTCCATATGCAGCACCCAGATCAAACTGCATCCCAAAATTACATCGAGAACATTCCACGGGCTGTGCCTAGAATTGGATTTAAATTTCAGGGCGTTAAGATTTTTAAAAACATTATATGAATCGTGAAATATTCGTAAATGTATTTTTTTATTATCGTCAATTTTCTAGTTGGGACTGTTGTATGTGAATGTTATAATCTTTATCTTACGATTTTAAATTTTTAACTTTAAGTTTTTAATCATAATAGTTTAAAATTTATTATTACTTGCAACTGGTTTTCGTCAAATGAGAGTTCTCAATTTAAAGTCTTTGTAGTGTTTGTTGTGCTTTTTGTACTTCGTTCATGGTCAGTTCATCATTCTTTCATGCAACTAGATCTGCATTCCAACAATTCAAAAGTTGCTAATTCCAGCACTATTTGCACTCATCTTTGTCAATTTTAATTCATAAACAGATATCAATTTCCAACAAGCTGAAATATTTGAGATTTTATAGATCATATTGGTACTGAAGCAGTTAATTTTTTTGGGTTTTGCTGCTAGTTTTCTGTGTCAGTTTACATGACTGGCAAGATTCTAGAAAGAGGAATTCCAGCCTTATGAGTCAGAGATCTCAGAATCTCAACAATTAGGTGGAATTAAGAAGGTGAAGAAATCTTTTGAAGGAGAGTTGTCTCATTGAAAGCAAACTTGGAGTTCATGATGAAGATCAAGAAAGCCTTGTGAAACAAGAAGAGTTGTCTGCTAAGAATCAAGCATCCAAGGATAAGTTGATATCTGCTGTTGCTAAGAAGCTTGGAGTGGAAGAAGAGCAGCCCCTTAATGAAGATAATGAAGGAGAAAATAATAAGGAATGGTTTATGAATGGAAAGGAGTGGCTCAAGTAGACAAAAGAAAAGCTAAGGCAAACAAATTCAATGACCCCCTTTTAAAGCGGAAACAAAGGTAAATTTCAAAGGTTTTGATAAACAGGTTAACAAAATAGAGGTTTACTTTAGTAATTTCCATGAAGTCAATGAAGCACAACAAATTTCTTTGGAAATTCCTGAGTGAGTCTCAGGCTCTAATTAATTTGGTGGGAAAGCTATCTAATTGCTTGTAAGAAGCGTAATCGGCTGGTAGTATCTAGTTGGGAAGGGCTTAAATAATTTCTTGAGAGGAATTTCTATTCTATTGGGCACAAATGTAACCAAAATAATAAGTGGCAATATTTTAGGAAAGACAACAACCAAAGTGTGCAAGATTACGCCATAGAGTACTGTAGATGAGCCATTTTAATGGAATCAGATTTGGAGGAAGAGGATATGAAAATAAATTATATGTGAGGACTGCATCCACATGCAAGGAAAATAATCATCTACAATAAGCCTCAAGATCTTGATGAAGTATCCTTACAAGCACACTACATGTAAGACAAGAAGAGTTAGGCCAGGATGAATTATCTAAGAAAAATAAGTCAACAAGTCAGCCTAAGAAATAACAAAATCAGACACATAAATCCTTTATTGGCAAGGGCAAGGTCAAAGTGCACATGGTTTATGACATTTGTGAGGCATAGTCGATGCTTCTTTGAGGATTTAAAACTTCTTCACAATTATTGGTTACAAAATAATGTTTTGGGCCTACAATTTTTTTTTGGGTATTTTGTCATTTTGTATCTTTGGGGCCTTTTGTCATAATGACAACAATGAAATTTTATTTATCTATTGCTGCTACACTTGAATTCATGATTGTTGCTTCTCCAATTTGATGCATTATGTGAATGTCTAAACTTGAATCTTGATGTTGTACATATATATACATATAGACACCCACACACATACACTTAATACTGTGATTCCATTCCGTCCCCCAAAATGGCTCTGACTGCTTTTTGAAATGCGTTCTGCTGCACTGGTCTTGAAACTGCTGCAGAACATAGTTCATATCTTTTTGTAAATATTTCATCCCAATCTTTAAAACAAGATAATAAAAATGCTACTGCTTTGCATCTCTGTAAGGATCAAAAGAATCATTGTAGCTAGTTTGGTAGAGATGGATATATTAATAATTTAATACACAGTGTTGAAAGTTGCATCCTGAATTGGGTCCAGATGATTGTAACAAAGGGTACTCCAAGAAATCCATGGTCACCTCATTGCACCACTAGTAATGTGGCAAGCAAGGGAAAGAGAAGCTGAGCAAGCTCTTTCAAATCACAGTCCAAATCAAGAAAGAATAGGTAAATGCCCTTGTTGATTCTGGTTGACAATAATTTAATTTTGGATGAAGTTGTAAAAAGGTTTGGCTTGCAAACTAATGAACATCCACATCAATATTGATTGGGTTGGCTGAAGAAAAGTGTAGAAATTCAAGTTTTGGATCACAGTGTAGGGAAAGATAGGCACCAAACTCAAAATAAGCATAAGGTTTTTTCCTCAAAATGACGATAAAATATACGTTGTAAATAGAACCTCGGTTCAGCCGATAAGGGTTTATAATGACAGGCATCCAAGGACACGGGATGAGTTTGTGGCATACATATAACAATTTTATAATAGGGCAGTTCATATATCTATCAATAAGTCACGTTTTGAAGCATGCTTAGTTTATTTGCTTACTAACCCACTTGATTTTGATTTGACATATCAAAGAGAAGAAGAAGAACTAGATGATGTGACAAGGATAGCAAAACCCATTGAGAGCATTAAACAAATCCATCTCAAAGTGTAGGAATAGTTGGAGAATTCTCATGCTAAGTGTAAGGTTCGGCTTGATCAATACTATCAAGAACACACACATTCAAGTTGGCAAACGAGGTGTGTTTGTACTTGAGCAAAGATAGACTTATAGAACAAGCAAGCTAAAATCAAAGCTTTTAGATACGGACCATTTATCATCATGGAGAACATTGGAGAGAATTCTCATTGGCTTAGATTGCCTCCATTCATGAGGATGTACTCAATAATCAATTGTGAGAATTTGCATTTATCTGTGACAAACATATTGGATGATGAAGGACAGCCACTACCCTCTATTGAAGACTTACTCTTGGATACTTAACGAGAGTTGCAGGATGTGGTGTTGCAGAAAAAGGTCAAAGAGATTTGAGGAGAACCACAAGGTTTCTGGAAGATCGAAGTCAAGGGAAAGACACAAAGCCAAGCAAGATGTTTCCTCATGGAGAAAGTGGATGAAATCTTATACAATTCTTAAACCACTAAGTTTTTCTAGGAACAAAAGCCTGCTGAAAAGAGGAGGTGTGATTCATAATGATCCAAGTAAAAATCAATTAAGCAACCACGGAACCCATCAAAAACAAAACCAGGAAAAGGGATTTTATGTATGGTGGCGAAACTGCCAAGCATAGCAAGCTGGCGGTTGTGCTATTTTCGAAATGTTTTTGAATGTGATAGTGGTGGCTGCAGATGTTTCATGGCAGTTTTTCTTTAATGCCCTTGGTGGTTTTGCCCTGTTTCAAACAAAGAAGCAGAGTAATGGCTGGAAAGGTTAGTTTTCAGGTTCCTTGACACTTGCAAGTCCTTAAGTGCATGAAAGGACACTTTCAATAAATTATATCTGTGAGAGGCATAAGCCCATGCAACTATAAGAGTGAGAATTGGAGAGTGGAGCTGGTTTTAAGAAAATGTGATAATAGGAAGATTGTTGTGTATGCACTTTGTGATTTCTTTGAAACTACTTTTGGCTGAAGGAAGGAGAGGAAGCTATGCATTTACAATTTCTAGCTGGTTTTCCCTACAATGGGGTTTCCACATCAAATTCTCATCATGTTTGTTTTAAAGTTTTACTTAATTGTTTGATGGTTGTTTCATCATTTTTTCAGACAACTACATTATTATTTCGCTCCAAAAGTTAAGAACACTAATTCCAATATTATTTGCATTTTGGCCTCAACCATTTTGAATCATAATTCATGTATGACAACTTTGTTATTTATAATTTTTAATGAGCATAGAAACTTAATACATTACAAATCAAAGAAGCTGCTTCTTTACTACAAACAACATCAAACACAAAACCAATTAGATTTTCTCCCAACAATCAAGATCAAACTTTTGCTTAGACTTTTTAGCTGATCTTAGCATCCATGCTTTTGTTGATGTGGGCCAGCTCAAGCAGTATGAACTTTTTACTTGGAAGATGTTTCCATCATAAGAATTAAACTCATATGTATCTGGTTGTGCACGAAAGTTTTCTATAGACAACAACCAAATGGGTTCTCCAAGATTGTATTTGCTTAGAATGTTCCCTATTTCATGTAGCAATTGGGGACAGCTTCCTCTCAAGAGTGATGAAATGATGAGAGTGACTCAGTTTGCTCACTACTAATGAGAAGGGGAATAATTGCCATTGCTTGCTACTATGCTAAAGGCCACTCAGACTAGATTAGTTTTGATATGATCTCCCAGGTCTTCCAATTATCTTTGTAGTGTTTCTGATACCATTGTTAATTTTTTTGAGATTGGAAGTGAGATTGAAGACAACTCTATCAGTTTAAGAAAATATGAAGCATTTATGGGCCAGTTCTGCATTGATTAGTTTGTGAAGAATTCAAATGTGACCTGTCTCCATTTTGTTTGGTTTTCTGCTAGATTGACATTGCATCTTACATAGAGATTTCTTAACTATGCCTCTATGAGTGCTCTTTCCACTCTGTTTCAAGAAGTTAAAGAACTGGCTTGCCATTAATAGTTAATATTTATGCATGCATATTCTCCTTTCTTCCTCTACAGCTTGGACGAGTTATGGATGTTGAAGTCACTAGTTTAATGCATACCAACAAAATTCCACTTGTCTCCATTTCATTTTATGAACAAAGCTATATCTGTTCTTGAGAAGAACATTAGGCAATCGAGTCAAATCAGCTATCACTAGTAGACTTTTCCAAAGCCTGAATCAGACCAGAACTAGGAAGATTTGATAATCCTCTAAAGTTCTAAACTACCTCATCAATGCCCTTAGGATGTATCTTTTCTTAGCTATTTGCAATGATAACTGGGAGGCCATATCGTATCTTGTTACATCACATGGGATATAGTATCTGCCTTTGTGTTTTCTGATGACGGCTATTCTATAAAGTGTCCTGTGGAAATGAATACAGAAATCTGTCAAATGTTTTTCTTGTGTTAGGAGTTCATATTTTTAGTAGTCATTAAAACTCCAGGATGACACACTTTCTCTCAAAGAATGCATTTTGACTAAGCAAGGAGGAACCAAATAACCATTGCTGTTGTTTGCAATATCTGTTTATTGTTATAAAATGCGTGTTATTATAATGTTTAAATTGTTCGATCAATGATAATACTTTGTAAGTTCTGTTTTGGTTCTTGTTTATAATCAGCTATTGGAAGAAGATCCTGCACTGAAGAAATTCAAGTCATATAAAAAAGGCATTTGGAGAGTTCAGAGGGCTGGGGATGTTATTTCAATAATTGTCGTGGCTGGTATGTTTGTTCTCTATTACTTGTTTGTGTGTAAGTTCTTTGAAATCTTATAGTTATTCCATTCATGCATCCTAGCTATTTTGTGTCTTATCTTTCAGTATCAAAAGTACATTTTAGTATGAGCTAGTAAATTTTGAGAGGTTGTATCTCACCTTGATTCCTGCTTTTTATTATCTTATCTGTTATTTCGCTGATCTTCTGATCACATATATGTTTGACAAAATTTCCTGTATGCAACTTGTCTTGTTATGTTGCTTTGATACCTTTTTGTCCGTTCTTTGCCACTGTTAATGTTTGATTATGTTAGATGTCTGATTGTGAAGTATACAGAATTATCTGGTGCTCTTGTCGTCCATATAATTAACTCTATTAAATTTGAATGCACACTAAATGCCAATGTCAAGTTGAGGCCTAGCATATTGGTCATGTTTCTCCAACTGACATTTGAAAACTTGATAGGTCTTTGATTTGGAATCTGCTAGATGGATTTTCTTTTCAGAGCCACTCCATGTTTAGCATGGTTGTTCAGATTTTCTTTGAACTAGATTTTATCTAGCTTTCACAGTCTAATTCATTATTCTCACAATATCATGCAAATATAATTATTCTGCAACACTGGCCCTAATAAATGAGATGCATCATAGTATTACTGCCTCTCTTCCATGGATGTCAAACACCTCAACTAATTCTTGGCCAAGCCTGTTAAAATCTATGTTAGCAGAAATGAACAGTTAAATTAACAAAAATAACATAAAAAGAAAATCAAAATCTAATTGTGTTTATGTTTTGGTAACCAACATATGGCCATGATGATTCTATCTTTTGATTAGTCACTTCCATATCCATTGAGATGGACTCTGGTTAATCAGTCTCTTGTTGGGGTGTATAAGAAATTTTCTGCTTTACAAAATTGTTTTTTTGTTATCTTTTTATTGATTCTGACAATCTTATATGAGATTCTCCCAGTTATTTTAAACAGTTTATTTACATCAATAAAGTCCTGCAGTACAATATTTCTAACCAAATGATTTCAACTTAACAAATTGCAAACCATAGTTTGAAAACGTGGTCTAGGCATGGACTCGACAGCCCAAAAATTTGACTTGGACTTGGGACAAAAAAAAACATAATTACACAAGAAAGCAGAAATTAATACGTTTAGGGAATACAAAAGTCTATTCTGATCATCATTTTGTCATAGTTCATACATTAAATGTCATATAACCCTCAAATGCTCAAAATTTGAAATTTCAAAGTTTCAAAGTCAAACAATACATTGTATTACAACAAAATTATAAATAATAATCATATAATAGCACTATATCTGTTTACATATTTCAAAAAACAGTCAAATACAATATACAGCCTCCTCTTTCCCCACCTTGTATAACTTAATTTTTTGAGCCTTGAACTAGAAGCTAAGTTGATATCACCATGAGGACTGATTGTTTCCTCAAAAATGTCTTTGTTCTCCACCATTGGATCCACTTCTGTTGCTTTTGCTGCTGTTCTCTCCAATTCAGTAGTATTTTCATTAGTAAACATGACATCATTATTTTCCTCTTGACAGTCCAATTAACAAATGGATTTATGCCATCCAAGTTAATGACATCATGAGGACTCTGCATCTTTTTGGTTCGAAGGAAAAGGTTGATTTGGATGAAGAGGTGGTCATTGAGACACTCGGTCAACTTATTTCTTTTCTTTGTGTGAATGCTTTCAAATAGACTTCAATTGTGTTCACACCCCAAAGCAATATAGGGCTGGGACAAAATGCAACTAGCTAGCCTCTAAAGATTTGGTGTACCAACATTGTAATTTTCTCACTGTAAATTTACAAATAAAATATTAAAAAAACATTAAGTAAAAAATTTAGAACTTGTTCAAACTTTCAAGTTTCTACTTTTTAGTTTTAACTTTAAGCTAAAAATAGAATTATTGTTTTACCTAGTGGTTGGTTTTCCCTCCATTGAATGAATTGAGTTGAAGAATAGCCCCTACATGCTGGACAAATTGCCCCTATATTAGCCATCTCTCCACTCCCTCAAACTAGTAACTCCAACAAGCTATTCAATGTGACCAAATGCAAATCTTCAGCCCATCCCCTCCGCCTCCCACTCGATCCTTTGATCCCAATTAGATGGTAGAAATGAAGAGTTTCATTTTTGAGTTTTCTAATGAGTTCATAGCTTTCAAAAGGCAGTCCAAAATCCTCCAACACCCAATCAGAGAGATTACTATGTTGCCTCATTAGACTGCAATTAGTTTAGTGCCCTAGAATAGAAAATCAACATCATGTGAAAGAGAATCAAGATTTCCTCACAGGAGGTGAGTGTGCAAACAATAACATTTTTTGTTGAAATAAGAAAAGAGAAGATATTGCTGCTGTACATTCAGTTTTTGCAGTAGAGTAGGTTCATCCCCAGTATGCATAAGATGTGAGTTCAGATGAAGAGTCTTTGTCTCCTTCAGAAGAGCTAATTTGGCAGGGAATTCTTGAAGAATATTCAGAGTTTGAAGATTATTGCAGTAGTATGTATCAGATACACCTATCTCTATGATGGAGAGCAAAGTAGAGATTTTTTTCTATCTTCCAAGTGGGTTATGTTCTTGTTTGTTGAAGGAGATTTGGTTTTATCACAGGGTTCTAGTCTTGGATTAGAATACCTTTTTGAGGATGTTGAAGAGGAGGTGCTGATGAACTTTTGGGCACAAAAGAAATGAACTTGTTTTCTATATTGATAGAGGGATGTACTCTTCTTCTAGAAGAGTGAACAAGTGAATGCAAGATCTGGTTGCAACACATATAAGTATCATCTTTGGGGCACATACCTGACATTATGCATTTTGGTGTTCCATTGAGATTCAAGAAACTTTGGGGAGTGTGGTCCACTTTAGCCAAATATTGGCATTTTTAAAAACAGTGAGAGTGAAAAACAGCAGAAGGAAGATGCGATCAGCAGTGTTAAGTCACTTAATGTACTCATTTGGGAGCATGAGCAAGAATTGCAGCTCTTAGATTATCATTCCAACCCCTTGCCTGGTCAAATCCTCATTCGAGTCATGATGAGTGGCAGAACAAGTTGAGCTTCCAATCAACATAGCATAGGGGAGCAAAAATATACAAAATTTTAATATTCTTCTTTCTACAATTTTTCTGGCCAATTGTTGTTCCAAAGTTGATATCATGGAGCATTTTGGTCAAGAGAGGCAGCTACTTCTCCATGCCTGTACATTGGTTTGTTCAAGTGGGCTGCTAGCCTATATTAGGGGTTTCAAAGGTATTAACTAGGGTGGTACGAGAGTTAAATTGGGAAGAGGATCCTTTAGCAAGGTTGGCAAATTCGGGAAACATAGTGGGGGGTGGTTTAGCAAGCTCATACCTATATATGTGGTAAGTTAAGCCCTGGTGTAATGGCATATCAGCCTTACCCAACCTAAGTTACCGGTTCGGTTTCGGTTTTGGGTTCAGGTTCGAGGGTTTGGGCAAAATTTTTTTTGGGGTTGGGTTCGTTAATACAAAAACATATAAAAATCAGAAATATATACATATTTGCAGCAGTAATTAAGTTCAAAATATGTTAGATTTAGGGTCAGATTTAACAGAAAGCAAATTAGCAGAAAATTCAACACCACATAGAACAATGAACACAGTAGATACCCTGGGAAAACTCTCCTTCTCGAGGGAGAAAAACCGAGCAACAATATATATCTTATATATAGAACAAATAAGAGCAGAAATCTGCTTTACAGTCAGACCCTTCTCAAGGGCGAACTTGACACAAAGAATGATGTGAAACTCTTCTTGATACAATTGAATATTAATCTCCTTGAAGTCGAACTGCTGCTACAAGATTATGATCTGCTGCTAACTTCTCCTTGAGAGTGCGAATTAAATGATGAATGAATTGATGAATCAACTTCACCTTGTATATATACAAAACAAGGTGTCTCTTCATTTAGGTCGGCCACTTTTAAGGAACACAAATATAAATATAATTTATAATTAAGGCCGACTTGCCTTATTAATTATTTATTATTTTAAATTCTGAGAGAAAGATATCTCCCGCTGCTATAACATCAACACTCCCTCTTAGCTAGGGAGGTATCTTTCCAGATATCCATGTCATGGAGTCTCTCAACATGACGCCCACAATGGCTATGCCCATTCGTGGAAAGCTCAAAGGTTCATCACGGAGTCTCTCAACGTGATGTCATCATGGAGTCTCTCAACATGACGTCCACCATGGCTGCTCCCATGTGTGGAAAGAAACACACGTACAAGTCCCCATCACGGAGTTTCTCAACGTGATGTCGTTATGGAGTCTCCCAACATGACGTCCACCATGGCTACTCCCATGTGTGGAAAGACACAAGTACAAAGGGTTCATCACGGAGTCTCTCAACATGATGTTGTCATGGAGTCTCTCAACATGACGTCTCATCTCAGTCTCAAAGATGAACAAGGGCTCGCGCCTCATATTTCTCCGTCTTAGAGAAATATACACTACAAGGGCTTTCACCTCATACTTCTCCGTCTTAGAGAAATATACACTACAAGGGCTTTCACCTCATACTTCTCCATCACAGAGAAATATACATTACAAGAGCTTTCACCTCATACTTCTCCGTCGTAGAGAAATATACACTACAAGGGCTTTCACCTCATACATCTCCATCATAGAGAAATATACACTACAACATATCTGCAAGATGATGTGTCTCCCTCTAAAGCTCCAAGTATCAACCTTTTGACCTCCTCGTCCAAGGTTGCCTCTGTTGGATTGTCAGGCTCCCTCTGAATGTTATTTCCTCCTCTTCGAAGAAACTGATCGCAATCTGTATAGGTTCTTCCTCTTCGAGAGGTCTCTAGTGAAGTTATATGCCACCAACTCAGTCTCATGGCAGCAAGCTGTGTCTTCATGTTTGTTCATTTCTTGAGCCTGCGTGACTTGCTCACAGGATGCAGCAAGCTCTTCCTCCCTTGAATACCTTATGCAATCTCTCATCATCCTTTGCTCCTTGATCCGTCCTGGAAGCATTTTAGAGAGATTACTAATAGTTCAAACTACCCCGAAGAAATATCAATGCTAGTAGCATATATGATTCACTATTCCCAATGTTAGTGCATGAATTAACTACATCATTATTTAAATCCATGATCATTATTCAAAAGTACAAAAAATACTTATCTTTTAAAAAAAAAAATCAATCCGGCCATCCTAAATAAGTCGCTATCACAGGCTAGAAAGGAGCTCAAATTGCTACAACAGAACTCAGAGATGTCTGCAACGCTTAGCAAGTACATAGTCTCAGAGACACCTAGCTACTCCTAGAATAGGTTTTGCGCTTCAAATGAAGTCATAACTCCTACACAAATGAAGAGGAGAGCTGCGTCTGGACACCAAGGGTTCACGACAAGCAATGGAGTCTCCACAGTTATAGTAATCAAAGCTAGCGAACAAGATACCCCCGTCCCTCAGAGGTTTTTAGTGAAAGATGCTTGTTCATTATTGTTGGCTCTGTCTCAGCCAGTCCACACTTTCACCAATCATCAATGATTTCCCTACCAATAATGTTTAGAGGAGGGCCTAATAAGGATTTCATTTAATTGTCATGTAGGGTGGAATTTGTTGTTCCCATATCTTGTTCCACGGCACACAGGTTCCGCCAATCTCCTCGACTGCGATGATATTTCATAACTCGATAGAAAATCACGATTTTATCCAGCGACGTTTCCTTCCTTATTTGATTTGTGCATAATCCTAATAGTTGGAAATAATATCAGTGATTGAACTTCGCACCTTGTCTCAGTGCCTCCAAATTGTTTGTCTTATTCAGCTTCAATAAATCGACGCCAATGAAAATAATCTCCAGATTTGACTTTGTTCCAAATTCGTCAAAAATCTGCTTCCCGTCTCTTTATGATATCGAATCAATCAAAAATCGATTCTTCTCTGATGATAAGCTACGATTCTCTCCAAAATCGAATTTCACTACTCTATCAAAAAATTTGGTCTTATGACCATTAAATTTTGATAATGTCAGATGACCAACAGTGAATTCCTCCTTCCAGAATGCTTAATCAAATCTGATCTGATCTTCCCTAAACCCGCTCTGATACCATGTTAGATTTAGGATCAGATTTAACATAAAGCAAATTAGCAGAAAATTCAACACCACATAGAGCAATGAACACAGTAGATACCCTGGGAAAACCCTCCTTCTTGAGGGAGAAAAACCCAGCAACAATATATATCTTATATATAGAACAAATAAGAGCAGAAATCTGCTTTACAATCAGACCCTTCTCAAGGGAAAACTTGACACAAAGAATGATGTGAAACTCTTCTTGATACAATCGAATATTAATCTCCTTGAAGTTGAACTGCTGCTACAAGATTATGATCTGCTGCTAACTTCTCCTTGAGAGTGCGAATTAAATGATGAATGGATTGATGAATTGATGAATCAACTTCACCTTGTATATATACAAAACAAGGTGTCTCTTCATTTAGGTCGGCCACATTTAAGGAACACAAATATAAATATAATTTATAATTAAGGCCGACTTGCCTTATTAATTATTTATTATTTTAAATTCTGAGAGAAAGATATCTCCTGCTGCTATAACATCAACAAAATACACCACCATATTAATAGTCAAATAACAGAGCAAAAATACACCACCATTTTCATAGTCAAATAGTAAAATATTAGTGATACTCAAATGTCATGATATAAATTAAAGTTCAAACATAATAATGTCAAGTGTTTACAATCAGCCATTATTGATCATTGATCAATCATACGGGTCATCAAAAATATCATCATCAACATCCATATTAAATGCTACATGTTGTGGTAAATTAGTAGAACCACAAATAGCGTCAGTGGCACTTGCACAAGCACTGCCACTAGCATTGACACTAGCACTCAAATGCTCACTAGCTGCCTCGGGCTCATAGTCATCATCAATATCAAGTGCAGCTAAGTGGCTTGTGGAAGCATCCTAAGATGCTTTGGCTCAATATCCCACTTCCTTGTGTCTCCTTCTTTGTAGGAACATTGTTTGTGTGTAATGAGGCGCAAGTTTGAATGCACATACACCAAGTCCTCTGTCTTTTCTGAATGTAGTCTATTGTGCTTTATTGAGTGGATGAAGGAGTATGTGCTCCAATTCTTCTTAGAAGAAGATGGACTAGCAACCTATTAAGACCAAATTAAATAGTTAAGAGTAACAAAATTTAACTAAATAAAATATAAATTAAAATTAAAATTACAAAATATAAAACTTAAATTTTAAAAAAAGATTTTGACTATAAAACTTACTTGGGATAAAAAATTTATTGCAAGAGGTTGGAGGTGCGTGTATTCTTGGCCATGGAAGTACCACAAACTATGAGCATCCACCCGGTACTTGTCTTAAAGAGTATCAAGACCACAATCACTGGAGCATGCAAAACCCATGAACTCAACCCTCACTAGATCACGTTGGTCACGATCATTGAAGAGCCTACGAAGTGCTGCCTTGTACCCTTGAGCCACTTCAACATCTCTATATGGGGCAACTCTTGATGAAACAAAAAGTAGCTCAGCACTATAGTATTTGGGACTCAATGCAAAAGCAAGAAGATGCAACATAGTGGTCATTTTGTTCCATCTCTCTACAATGATTTGATGTAGCTCTTTGAAGAACTTTTCTTCAGTGTCTTCCTCTTTTGCATTGTTGATGGTTTTCATCTTCTCAATCATTGAGTTGATGCCATCATATACTTTGCCCAAACAAGGTCTATACATGTCAGTATAACAAATTACGCTCAATATGGTCTCAATGAAACTGAGGAGATACTCAACACGATCCCACCAACTGTCATCTAGGATCATTTGCTTAACCTTAGTTGCCCTTTAAGTGCAAGATTGCCTCCAAATGGACCAATTAGGGCTGATGACCATATTAGAGAGTGCCTCACGAACCTTCACAAGTCGTCTCAACACAATTGTGTTGGAGGCAAAACATGTCTCAACAACCTGTTTGAAAATTAAAATAAAATAAAATTTTAATTTACAAAAAATAAAATTTAAAATTTAAAATATTACTAAAGTGAAACATGTTTATTATTTAACTTACCTTCAACAGCTCCAATTTTGAGAAGGATCTAAATATGCCTTGTGTCATATGGTGGTTGGTGACAAACATTTGGATGTCTTTGGCCTCAGCATACACTTGTTTGATCCACTCAATTCTGGTACCAATTTTTTGTAGCATTAGGTTGAGGGAGTGGACAGCATAAGGTGTCCAAAAAATGTGTGAATACCTCTCCTCAACCAATAACCCAATAGCCCTACAATTTTTTGCATTGTCAGTTACAACTTGCATAACATTTTGATGGCCCACTTCTTCAATAGCTTGACAAAGGATGTTAGCAATAAATGCACCATCCTTCACTTGTCCTTCACAATCCACTGCTCTCAAAAACATCGCCCTTTAGGGGACACTGCAATAACATTGATTAATGGGCGATTTTTTTGTATATTTCCATCCATTAGAAACGATGGTCGCCCCTGTTTCGATTCACGAATCTCTTATGGGCTTCAAAGAGTCCGCTACATATTTCAGCTCTTTATCTAATAAGGTGCAACACACCTTCTCAAAACCTGGGCCCTTATACCCCTTTGGAGCCTCACTAATAGATTTCACCATTTTTTGCCAATATGGTGAGTGAACAACATTGAATGCCAATCCATTGGCATAGACACATCTTGCTATGTCTTGATCGGCAATCTCTCTTGGCTCATTCTGAAATGAAGTTTCCAACGGTCCCTTTGATCTTTTATTTGTAGAGGGCATGGTTTGCACTTGAGCTTGAGGTATGGACATAAATGGATGGCTATCCATAGGTGGAAAAGGCGATGTAGGGGGCTTCATCCCTCGAGATCCTTTCTTTATCAAGGGATGACTTGATTTAATTTGGTTTGCTGTTTGGTTTGCTCTTTCTAGCTCATCAATATATGCCAATATTTGGGATTCTGGAATGCCTTGTTTATCTAGACCTGAACAAGCTTTGATGCCTAGTCCAGGGATCTTGCACAAGTGCCCTTTCACTTGATTGTATGAGCTTGAATATTTAACATCGCAATGACTACAAATCCAAACATATGTTCCACCACTTGGAAGTTGTTGAACCATTTCAATATATTTCTTAAGGGGAGAGTTCGGGTCTGTTTTGAAACAAGATTGGTTTGAGCTTGAGGAGGTAGAACCGGTTGCCATTGTAATACCTAAGGCACAACACATTTCATTTATTCAAAATTTCAAAGTATTGAAACTAAATAACTTGATTCATTTCAAAAAATTGAACATGTGTTATAGACACCTAGAAGAATGAAAATAAAACAAAAGAGTTCATTTGTAAAAAAAAATGTAGAAAAAAAAACCAAAAAACTTCAAAAACCTACCTATTTTGAAGAAATCTTCCTCTACGATCTTTTTGGCAATGAACTAACACTTGCAAGTTCTTAGGAATAGCACAACAAACAACTTCGAACAATCAACAATCAACCTTCAACTCTATTCATGCTTGTGTGAGCAAGAAAAAAAGTTCAACAATGGAGGTAAAAAATCTTGTTTTTCATTCACAAATTGATAAATGAGTATGTTTTTGCCTATTAGATGTTTTAGGAGGCATGAATTAGGGTTGAAAACTTGAAAGCATTATTTAATGTTTAAAAATCAACAAAAAAGTAAAAAAAATTATTAAAAAAATGCAAAAAAAGATAACTTTTCTGCGGTTGGGCGTGATTTTATCCCGGGTTCGGTCCTGACGAACCCACAGGTTGTGGGTCGGACCTTGTTCAGACTGAAGCCGAAGCGGACCCGGACCTCGAACCGGAGCTGGACTGGAGGACCAAGGGGGCTAGGGGGGAAGAATCGGTAATGTAGTACCCAACAAGACATTGATGGTTGACCACATATTGCTCCAAAGAACTCAACAAGAAGATCCAATAACTCATTTTGATTTTGTGTCTTAGTGATTTAGCATTGGAAAATGATAAAGGTGAACCCTCTTGTAGCTACCTTCTAGGGTGAAGTATCTCATGAATGTGATTGCAACTTCTCCCCAAGGTTTAGGCAAATCACCCTTTTTGAACCTGTTTTGAAATTTGTTGACCTTCTTGCCTTTCCTTAAGAATGAATCCATATGTTTGTGATTCCTTGACTTGATAGTCTTTTGCAATTTTAGTCCATCTGGCTGTAGCCTTGTGGCTTGGGCAATTAATTCTTTAGAGATGGTGACTGAGATACCCCTCACATTTTTTAGGATCTGGTGAACTCATTAGACAGAACAGGGTCATAGCCATTCATGGCTTAAAGGAAACTAGTAAAACCCCTTTGAGAATATATATTCCAAATGGTAGCATTATTGCGAATTAGCTCTCAAGAAGAGGGCTTGATGCAGAGTCTTTCTCCACCCATTTCATCACTGTTTTTGAAATTGGAATGGATGTTTTGGGCAAATGGATTAATTAAAAAGTTTGGTGTTATAAAATTAAGTCAAAGAGTTTGCAGGCAAGTTTTTCTGGTTGAGGTGTTAAATTGATGGAGCCTGGGCAAAAATGAACTCCTAAACATACGATATCTGCAGCAATGGTTATGAGGAGGCGATTGCATTTATGGTTCCATTTTCAAATTCCCTCCCAGGTGGGAGTTCACCAGACTGAGTTGATCAACATTCGATTTCCCCTTTTTTTCTATCTGCTTCTTCTCTTCTATATATGATAAGGTTTCTTGAGAAAGGGATGATGGATCTTTGCAGGTTTGTGCTTGCTGAAGCCTTGTGTGCGAAGTATTCTTTCTATGCTTTCTCATTTGGATCCTTCAGGGTAATCTTTGTATATGTTTTTGGAATCCTGGTGATCTTTTGCAGGCATATGTTGTGCGAATATTGTTTTCTTGTCTTTCATACTGCTGCAATGTCTCTAATTTGATTTTGTTGACTATTGAATCCCATGCTTTCAATCCTCGTGCAAATGGAAAGGTCTTCTATTCTGGCTCATCGCCTTTTCATTTGTTTTTGCTTTTATGTTCTTCTCTCTTTTTCCTTAGTTTAAACAAGTTGACACTAGAATAGATAAGGAACTGGCCTTTCAATCTTGGAGGTCTTCTTGCACTTCAAGGTCCCACACCTGTAGGACTTCCCAGGCTCATGCTCTGTGTGTGGCACTGATAATAAGCATATTTGAGCATCAACAGTGTAATACTTTAGAAGCCTATATCTATAATCATAGTCACCAAATCCTCCTGGATCTGATCCAGAATTCTTTTCAGACATACAAAATTGGCCCAAAGCTATCCAAACGTTTTCTGAATCATTTTTTCTTCTTTAAAAACAAAAATTTCCTATCTTTGCATACTCATTCACCAGTGAACTTTTTCTGCTCAGCACAGCAGCTAAGATATTACATATGTTTAATATAATATAATATTTCAACACACACACATAAACATCACACACATACACACTTCATTTTTCTGAACTAGATTTTCCAACTTCTTTTATCAAATTCCACATTTTTCGATTTAAACCCCTTTCGTAGGAATCTGGATTTTCAAATTGGGTAACTTCAACTATGCTTGCAACCTTCCTTGAAATTTGACATTCTAAATTTGTGTAGTGTTAAATAATTTCACTTGCATCTCGGAGCACAATTTGTCAAGGTGCCACACTAAGCAAATGCCAATCCTGGTAGAAGACAACTTAGAACAATTTTGTAGATTTGGTTTATTGATTATTTTCAATGCCATTACTTTTATGAGGGTTTTTTAACTGCCTGGCTACGTTGACAAACAATTCTTGTGGATTGCAAATCATTGACTGGTTGCTTTAGAGTAATTGGCATAGTTATATTTTAGATTCTGCCTGAAAGATGCCATCTAGTGAAACCGAAAGTATGCAGCAATTACAGTTGTTGTCATGTGAACCTTCATTGTTGTTTAGTAATCTCTCAAAAATGAATCTGAATATTATACACGTTTGTGCATGTAGAAGTTTGGATGATTTGTATTTCTTTTTCTAGGATGATGATAGTAGAAGTTTAATGATTATTATTTAATGGCGATAGTTGGGCAATTTGTTTTTGCTTTTTCTAGGATGATGATGGTTGAACATTTCTAATCTGTAAAGCCTTAAAACTCCGATTCCTTCTTGATAGGACTTTTCTATATTGTTTCTTGTTTCTGGTTAGAGAGGTAAGTGGAATGCAGCTGCAAAGTCTTCTACAGTTAAGTGTTATTTAATATTTTCAATACACTTTCCAGTTTCCACTGAAGAATCTTTTGTTCTTACACCAATGGGAGGGAATAAGTTCAATCCATACTGATCAATGATCATATCGCTTGTCATCATTTATCTTCTCTGCTGGTATCTCTCTATACAATGTACATTGTGCTTAGCTTGATTAGGTACAATTACAGAGGTTGTTGATCACATGGATCTTGAGCCTGGTAGTAGTGTGCATGGCATTTGTTTCAGTTTAACTACAAAATTAGTCATGACTTCATGCTATATGCAAGAGAGGAATGCAAATGACGTTTTTACTAATTAGAAGTGAGTTACATTTCAAATCGGAGGATGATGATTATATAATCAGTATCTGTCTGGAAAGATTGCAAATGATGTATGGAAACGAGGTACATTTCCATTCTCGAGGATAATTGGTGATATCCTTGGTTTATTTATGAGGAAAGGATTCCTCCTTGGGAACAAAGTTTGCATATCTATTAATGTATCTTACAGAGATCCACCCAATGACTAACAGAGTTTATTCTGTTGAACATTGTATAAACTAATTTTACTTGTGGAGATGATCATTATATAACCAGTATTTGCCTGTAAAGATTGCAAATGATGTATGCACTGATCGGAAGTGAGTTACATTTCCATTCCTGATGAATTATTGGTGATATCCTTGGTTTATGTATGAGTAAAGTATTCCTCCTTGGGAACAAAGTTTGTGCGTCTATTATTGTTCTTATAAAAACCCACCCAATGCCTGACAATGTTTATTCCGTTTAGCATATCTAGTACTAACTTTACCTATGGATCTCTTCAAAGTTATTTTTGAGAGACTGATATTTATTATTGTAGATCTTCTTTTGGAGATGTTACAATTCCAAAGAAATATATGTGAAGCTATATTTCCAAAGCTGAGGATGATCATCATATGAGCAGTATCTGCCCGCAAAGGTTGTAAATGATGTATGCACTGATTGAAGTGAGTTAAATTTCTATTCCTGAGGATGATTGATGATATCCTTGGTTTATGTATGAGGAAAGGATTCCTTGGGAACAAAGTTTGCATGTAACAGTGGCTATTCCATTGAGCATTAGATAAAATTAGTTGTACATATGGATCCCTTCAAAGTTGTGAGAGACTGATATTTATTCTTGTTAGTATCTTCTTTGGGGATGTACCAATTCCAAACAAAATCTGTGATTAGTCAATATAAGTATAATCATCTTTTTAGGTGGGTTTTCGTTAAAAAAATTAAGTTCCATTTTTGTTTCCCAGCACAAATTAAATATCCAATTCAATGAAAAGAGTAAGGATGTTTAGATTAGCAATTTTGTTCAAGGACAAGCTCAAATTTGCAAATTTAGAAATTTAAGGGAAGGCTATGTAGCTAATACTGTATATCTATTAAAACTCTTTCTACAGGATGCTGCTACGAGATTTACTATAGGACAATGAAGAAGAAAGCAGAGCGAGAACAGAAGAGCACTGGTCAGTAAGCATGGAACTGAGCAAATGCTTCAGTCATAAGGATTGTTCGGTAAATGTTGATTCACAGTAAAGGTTTTTGGCACTGGAGCAATAAAGTTAATCCTGCTTTAATAAAAAATACAATTTGTACATTTATTTTACTGAGGGCAAACATTTTCGCAGCATTAGACTGTTTGTGTGACTTGATCTACATGAATAATTGTTTGGTTTATTATTTACACAAACTACGAGTGTTTCTGAAATATGTCAGACTGTCATAAAATTTTAATGAAAGCGCAAATGGAAGCAGATCAAATATAATGCACTCATGTACCAGCTTAGATTTTCAAACAGTGAAATATGCACTCAGTCAATTACTAGGCTCAAGCTTTCTTTTTTCGATGTTGAGAAACTCTAATTCATGGCAAAACATTTAGAATGCTAAGTGAAAAGCATGGTTCCAAACTGAATTTGTATTACTGCTTTTCTCCATTGTATAAAATTAGATTTGATATATTAGATTTAATTTTGTATGACAATGAATTTGTTAATGTCATTATCTACGTTTAAATATTATAATGCTTTCTCAAAATTAACTAGTTTGAGATTTTAACATTAGTATCACCATCACTAATATATATGAAATTGCATCTAATAATATGCATTTATTATTGAAAGGAATTAAAAACATCTTTTGAGAATTTAATAATTCCATTTCATTTTTTAATGAGTTTGAATATCTTTGAATAATAAAGAGAAATTAGAGCATTTGGAAAGGTCACTCTTATCTTAAGAAGATATCAGTGGTCTTGGCCTTCATAGTTATGGCATTCCAAGAGGAAATAATTTTTATTTAGAACACAACGTGCAAAACATGCACACCAAACCACCTGCGCAACAAGCCCTAGCTAGATCAATCTTGAGTGTTTTCTATACTTCGAATTGAGAGGTACTTTGTGTCCTTTCATCAATGCCTATAGCCCACTAAAACCACCACCTTTGAATAATTTACATTTCCATTCCAAGTTTTATTAAATGCTTTATATAATTCCTTCAAGGGTGTTTTCCAAACCATCACACCATTTCACAAAGGGTCTTTTCTTTAGTTTATTTAATAATTACAGTATTATTCCTTTATGGAAAAATGAATCTATTGAAAAATACTCATTATTATCCCTCCTTTTAACTAAAGGGTCATAATAATTTTTTTATTTCTCTCCCTATTAATTTAGAGGGTTATTTCAAAGAAAAAGTAGTTTTTTTTTTACTCTTGGGAAAATGCCAATTAACATTTCCATCCCAATAATTTAATTGTCCTTAGTAGTATGAGATGCATTTGCATGACAACTTATAATAAAATAAATCAAGCTAGGATTTCCTCTTATGTTTTCTTTCTTGTGTCCTACGAGATAACTCTTTATCACATGTAAGCTCACTAAATTGGAAAAATAGGCACACATGAGTGCTCATGTGAGCACCTATAGTTTTACAAAGTCATATTGTAAGAGAAGTTGACAAGTGTTAATCATCTGCATGAGGTGAGCATTATCATATTCTACAAATAGGCGTTTCTTCTATTTTACAAGGGACTTTTGGGAGGGAATTTATGTAAAACTTGGTGTATCCTTTTCATGAATATATAAGGGTGCAACAGAAATGTGTAGATTTCTCATTGATGTATTTTCTTGTGTCATGTTAGTTTAAGGGAATCAATGCACAAATTTCTTTGTTGAGATTTCATAATTGTCTCTTCTTATTTTGGCTATAGTTCTGCAAGTTGAATGTCTTTGGATGCACATTTACTATATTTTTCTTCTTCTGAAGCTATGATTAGTTTGTTGTTCCTCATTATGCTATAAAATGATATGTTAAATGTTTTGTTTACCATAGTATCTTCCACATTCATTAGTAGAATTATATGCCATTGTAAAGGATCACTAAGTAGAATTCTAGGTTTAATGAAGAACTTATTTACAATGTTAACTCCATGAGGTGTAGTTGAATATATGTGTCACTTTAAATTATTTTGCATCTCGTGATATTTTCTTTTAATAGAACCTCATTTCTTGGCTTTATACCCAAACAATTAAGGCACCAATCATTTCTCTCCCAATTCTCCACATTTCTTCAAATACCACCTTACACTATTATAAATTAAATAATTGATGCTCTCATTACCTAACATAAATATTGCAAGGAAAAACATGTTTTCAAATTCACTATTCATCTTCAAATTCGATACCTCTCAATGAGAAATAACTTCCTTAAATATAGGAGAAGGGGTGGAAAAATATCTAAAGGGGTATTCACCACACCTATTAAAAACTAACATTTATAAATAATCAATAATCTAATAGTTATTAATCTATAATTATTTTAAATTGTAATTCCCCTCCCCAAAACTAAACTAATGTGATCCCAAGATTAAGCTCTACAAGAAGAAATGATATCCATAAACATTGTATATATATAATTGATAAAAGAAATTATTAATTTGTTTGTCACCATTTTATTATCTTTCTACATTTATTTAATTTACCTTATTTAATAACATTATTACCTTTTTCAAATTACTAACGTTTCAAAAAACAATGTTGCAAGGTAATTCTAATCGCCACAGAATTGTTACGTGAAGAGTCAAGTATTACAAAATTTAAATTTACATTTAATTAATTTGTTATAAGTCATAAATAAATTAATAGTAGGTGGGAAGTTATTCTGAAAGGAAAGTTGAAATGGTTATTTACGGGAAAAGATGGCTTTAAAAGCCCATATATTGAATGTAAATGGAGGGATGAAATGTATTGTTTTTGCAGGATTAATAAAAATGAAGTTGAGATTTTCCACTTAAATCTGTGTTGCACTCCCTTTTATCTCAATTATCTATCTTTTTCTACCCTCTGTAAGTTATTTTATGAACAGCTTTGGTTTTAGGCATTTATAGGCTGCTGATAATTTCAAACATATGGTAGTGTCATGGCACACCTACTTTTCTTTAACCATGGATTTAATAGTTGTTTTAATAATCCTTGCTAGTATTTTCTGACTGGCGTGTGAAGAGGAAAAAATGTTTATCCTCCTTAACCTTGGTAGTGTGAATGTCGAATTGCTCTCCTCCAAAATTTCTATTTCTCTATATTCGGGTTTAGGCGCTTCTGTGGTCTGCTAAATATCTCGCGTTGCAATCATTTTTTTTTTAGTGATCGATCTGTTATGTATTCAATTGGACAGGAAAAGGATCTACTTATGGGCACTCCGAATATCATTATTAATTATTTGTGAGTCGAGGAATCTTAGAGGACCTAGGATTAGTTTATCATTTATGTTGCATTCTATAGTTGTTTGTTTTTTTTTTTTAAATTTGTTCCATTATTTTGACCTAGTTTAGTGTTGGTCTCTGGGGTTCCTTGGCCGGGGCGTTACGTAAGTGGGATATGATCAATAAAGTATACAATATATAAGGTTTTGTAACTTTATATTATAACAATGTATAATTGTTATAAGGGTAATGACCCTAATAACATTATGTTCTAATAGTAACCAATCTCTTGTTGGCTTGATTATGCTTGGAGTTCAAAGAAATAATTGAGATATTTCTTGTCTCATTTTGTCAAGTTATAAAAAGAATGTATAAGTTGTAAAATGTACTATTCCTCATTCAGATTCTAAAATTATAATACAATATTGATTTATGTGTTTTATAGAATCGTAAGGATATTTGTAATCATTCTCCTGTAATTTAATTTGAATAAATTTTTAAATAGATAAGTTGTAGAGAGTTTAATGAAGAGTGAAATTTTCATATCATTTTCATAAATCTTGCTTTTAAGTTTTAAGTGTTTGAGTATATGGTTGGATAATGCTCATGCTTGGATGATTCTATGTGTAGGTCCTAAATACTTTAGGATATAAATTTATTAAAAATAAATATTTAAAGCATGTAGAAACATTATATTATTTGTCATAGTTGTAAAATATTTATTATGATATTTTCCCACTTTTTCATATTGAGGATGTGTAGAAATGAAAAATAATGCATGTTGCTTTAGTAGGAAAAGTTTCAAACATAATGTCTTGGTTAGAATTTGGTATCAATCACTATTTTAGCTATATTGTTGCTTGTCACAAGATAACTTTCTAGTTTACTAGGAAATGATGAGCATGTGTGCATGTGGCAGATGTAATTTTATTGTGACAAATTATGTAAAGTGGTGAATTTGTCTTGTTTTTGATGATAACGAGTCTACCATAGTGAACTTAATTGTTGAAGTGACAAAACCATCATAGATCCTTGAATATTTCCTTTTCATTAGTGTTCACAACATAAGATCTATTTATGTAGCTTTTTTGGTGTTCTACAAGTGATTTGGAGTTTGAATACTTGCATGAGTTTTCATTATGGTAAATGATTAATTTTATTCTTGTTTTCATTATCTCCTTTGACAATCCTTGAAAGAATTAACATGTTATGGATAATGAAATAAAAATATATTTCATCTTTCCTTAATTTTCATCTCCATATATAACATGGATTGAGTTTATATTATGTATAGTAATAATTTTGTTTATCATTCTTATAACTTAATGTGAGTTAAAGGAAGGAAAGAATATGTCTTATTGAATCTACAATTGAATCTACTTCATTGTCGAGTGATTAATATTTTAAAGAAATATAAATGAATCGTAATTAATCTTTTAAAGGAATATAAATGAATCATTTATGCTTCTTTTATTAGTTTCCTTGTTTAATATAGGGTTCTAGTAATACCTATTATGCTATCTAGAGGATGAGGTCTTATCTCCCCTATCCTATTCATATTTGTATGGTTGGATAACCTCAAAGATATATTACCTTTTATATCTTGTGTTTATTTGTTCCTAATGATTAGTCTTCTACTCGTGCGCGGATGTGGGCCACATTATGGTGTAGGCTGCCCTTTATAGATTGATAGGATGTTACCTACCCACTTATGTGAATATATATGTCTCTTCCACATATATAGAGTGTTTTAGTGTGGTGTATTCATGCATGATGACTACAATTTTGTGTGAGTGCATTGTTTCATTCTATAGTTTTACATTTTTTACATGAAAATTTCATTGGTTGTGTTTTATCTATTTTGTCCTTAGTATGATTGGGGCATTACATAACCTAGATTGGTTGAGTATAATACAATTTTGGTGCATTTACACCTTATACATTCTACCAACATTGATTTTTTCTCTTTAGTTCCTCTTGTGAAGCTAGGATGACCATCTAAGAGAAATCATGTCAATAGATTGTAATGATGCATTGCATCATTTTTCTTGAGAAATAGTTGCATGCTTTTTCTCTCCCTACATTTGATAAGAAAACATTAATCTCCCATAATTATTCACCTCTTATATCCTAAATGTCATTCCAAGAATTGAGCCAAAAATTATCAAAGAACCCATTATGAAACTCCCATGACAATTTTTTTTGTAATGATAAGGTGATATTTAAGGATGTATTCTTGATGTGAGAACCTTTTCATGGGTTTTTTTTAGTGTCTTATTTTTTATTTTCAAAATCCAAGTATTTTTTTTAGAAGTGTGCACTATTTGGAATTAGCCCAAAACATTTCCATGACAAGTATGTTGGAAATAGGATTCCATTTAATTGCAATCCTAAACATTATTTATTTCATGTATCTCCTAAGTCCTTGGAAAGTGTTACACAACACTAGGATTAGAAAGAGATTAATATTTGATGAAATAATCATGTTAATTGACATTTGTAATTAATTCTAAATGTTAGGAGCATGTGAGGGCGTCCAATATGAGTTCCTAAATAATAGGGGAACATGGGGCACCCACATGGTAGGTGACACTCACCTTGAGTTCAATTAACTATTCAGAGTAAGATATAACAATTCTGAATGCATGTAAAGATCCTAGGAGTTAGGGTTTGATGTTTGCATGCATGAAGTTCAGTTCAATTTAGTTCAGATCAGTTCAGTTCAGTTCATAATCAATTTAGTTTAATTCAATTCGGTTCAGTTATGGTTTAGTTATCTTCAGTTAGTTTTAGTTGAATGCTAGTTGAATTCAGTTAACTTGGAATGCATGACTAATGACTTAAGTTGCATGAAAGATAATAGGGACTACATTCAGTTAACAAGGGATGACCATTCTTGCATGAATGGTGTAGAGAAATGTTTTAGTTAACAAGAAATGACTTGGACCCAGCTTGGGTGCCCAACTTGGCTTCTTGGAATTAACTCCTTTGTATGGTAAGATATTTCAAAAGGCTAAGTTAAGTGGGCCCACTCTTGAGTGCCTACTTTGAGGATAAAGCCTTGAAGATATTTACAAAATAAAGGTTGAGTTTGTACTTCAGTTTGAGACGCCCAAATGCATGAAGATGAGGATTTGACAATGTTCTTCACAACATAACTTTACTTTCAAGAGATATGCATACCTTTTATGGATAAGGCTTGAGCATTGTAATTGTAACTCTTGTGGAGTTTACAAAATTGTTTAATGCCTATTTATCTCAAGCAAGTTGAAGAGAGTTATTGTCAATTTTATTGCAGGTTGTGAAGAAGATTTGGTGAAGGAAAAAGAAGCATTCTCAAGCAAGAATTGGAGTTATTGTAATCTACTTCAGAGATTGAATAATATATTAATTTTTTCCTGAAAGGGTTTCTCCATGGTATATGCTTGTGTAATCTTTCTAATATCCTATCTAATTCTTCTACAACTTTTGTCTTCATTCTATAATCAGTAAAAGGGATTAATCAGATAATCACCCACAAAGAATCTGTAACAAAGGAAAGCATATTTAGAACAACAATCTTAAAGTTTTACAAAGTATTAAAAGCTAAGAAAACACCTCAATTTTCAACAAAGTATTGTACCTATTACTTCATTATGCCTCTCTAAGACTTTAATTATGATACTCCCTTATTCTTTAGATAAGTATTTTTTTTCAAAGAAACAAGCGGGAACTAATGTATCATATCCAATTAACCACTTAAAAAAGTAAGGAAATTAATGAATAAACATAATGGTTACTAGGATTCAAAGAGTTAAACACTTTGATCAATTTTTAAAAAAATATATAATTGATTCTAATCATCACAATTAGGGTAAAATACATTTACAATACTCTAGTATGAACTATAAAACTTAATTTTTGTACATCACAGATATAGGTTTACACATTTTGAAACTAGATTGACAATATATGCAATAAATCTAATTTTAGTAGTCAAGCTCTTCTATAACAAACACAACGCTATATTATTGTAGTGATAAGTTATAAGCAATAAGTAAGAGTCATCTACTCTTCTTAATTAGTAGGTCACAAGATAAATAGTACATTAACACTTGCATTACTAAACCTCTCTCATTTCCTTTCTTTGTAACTTGAAGTGAAAGAGAGAGAATATCATTGAGATGATAGCCATATTGCCATGCAACTTTAGCTTCTTGTGCTAATCCATTGGAGAAGCTCGACACAACATGAATGATTTAGTAGTTTGTATCCAACATGCACGATAGAATCCAATTCACTATGTGAGTCACTATCAAATTAACATATCTATATGCTCATGCATCATATACCTAATATGCTTTTCTATGGACAAAATTTATCGAAGAGGACATAAATCAACCAAGCTAGCTATTACAAGTACTTATGCATATAAATCAATCTCAATCAATGTTTATAGCATAGAGTGCCTGAATCACTACACTATGATATATCTTGATATTCTAGAAAATGGATAAATAATATCTAGAAGACAAATCCCATATTGGCACTAGTTTAGTTTTATAAAATTTCCAAGGCAATAACATTCACTGAATATCATGCCAAGGAAGTTTCTCCATA
Source organism: Sequoia sempervirens (assembly GCA_007258455.2). Lineage (NCBI taxonomy): Eukaryota > Viridiplantae > Streptophyta > Pinopsida > Cupressales > Cupressaceae > Sequoia > Sequoia sempervirens. The sequence goes on along the minus strand of VDFB02281492.1, from coordinate 665,777,498 downwards.
ACCCAACATATTCCCCATATCCACTCAAAATTAAGTGATTTAGGAACCAAAGACCTTCATTTGTTAATTCCTAAGCCTAGAACTCTTCTCTAGAATCTAATGAAAGGATAATAAATAAATTCACCCATATTCATAGTAGTGTACTCATAAATAATGATAATAACCTTTATATTTGCATACTTAAGCCATATAAATCAATTCACAACTTTTAATCTGTAGATTGTAGTGAATATTTAACAATGTCCAAATGGCCATATCTTTCATGTCCCTTGACTAAAATTAAAAATAAAAAAATCAATATATTTTAAAAAGAGGAAAGTGAAAAATAAAACCCAAAAATTATTTTACAAGATTCCCAAACACGTGCAAATAATTTTCCTTGCAATACAATCCACTATAACTTTGTTCAAAGCAACAAGTTGACAAAGTTAGTCTTAAATTTAGGTATTTGCAATAGCACTTCCTTTAATAGATGCTTGACTTAAGAAACTTTTAAAGCAATCCAGGAAACTTAAGCAGGTTGACTTGAAGAATAACAAATATCTTTGACCTAGTTTAACTTCCTTTGGCATGAAGAAGATATTATAGTTTAACACTGTGAAATATCTATAATTATGATGACAACAATTGTGTAGTATAAGTGGTTATCATCATCTCCCTACATGTTCTAACTCAATATTTCTTTCATCTATTCTTAGATTGCCTTCCAATGTCTTGAAATATAGTTAATAATTATATCATGAAGTAAAGGCCTAGTCTAAATTCTCAACACTTTCCATAGCTTTATTTTTATCAACTTCTATTTTTATTTTGTTTTTCTACTTGGCTAAATACTTTGTAGACAACTATATTCCATTAACAACCTTTATAGATCTTGTAACCTGCCATTCAATAAATTAAGAAGTTTACAATTATATTACTAGCCAAATAAGATGAATTGGCATAAAAATAAAATAATTTAAATTGAGATGATTATTTTTTCATATACAAAAAATTCTCTCTAATCATAAATTCATATAAGGCATCATTGTTAGGAGTCTTCAAAATCCACCAATATATGAGAATAGTAAACCAACAAAGCCTTAGCGTGGTACTAAAAAATATAGGGAGCTCATATGATATGCCACCACAAGTGTTTTGTAATCAAGATATAAGAAGATGCAATCCTGAAGGTTTTAGACCCAAGTTAAACTTTCAAAAGGTAAAACCTTAAGGAATCCTAAGCCACTCTTCAAAAATCATGAGAAAACCAAAGATAACTTCAATTCACTAATATACCTTTCCAAGAGCTTTATCCCAAAGAAAAAAACTTAAAAAGCACTACTCTAACCTTAACCACCAAGAGTCAAACAAAAGCTCAAATGCCTCAAAACAAGAGTCTCAAGATTATTTAATGACCCATAGATGGAAGCACTCTTGTGAGAATAATACAGGTCCAATAAAATATCATAAGTATCTATTCACAGTTCAGATTCAGTTTACTATAGTTTCATATTAATAATAGTGTACCCAAATAAACTATGCATATTAGTTGAGTTTGATATCCCAAGAACTAACCTGTTTGTTGTTAGATTTTGTGGGAATGTAAGATTAGAATAAGGAATATAAAATCTATTCATTCCCTCACTAGTATGACTAAGGCCTTTGTGGTTCAATGAGCTTATTCAAGATTGCAAGGATAACAAGAAGATGTTATGTTCAACACAAGATAATAGTTACAAGTTACAACAACTTGATATCTTCCATGTCCAAACTACCCTTGCCAATCTTTCCCAAATGAATATAATATCAGAAGTAGTAATAAAGCCTAAAGATTATAATACTCCAATCATATAGTGAAAACCCAAAAAAATTCCCTATGCATATTGGAATCTTATAGTTTGGCACAACTAAAAGATTAATGTACCTAGGAGAGACTAATGCACTACATATTCAAGAACTAAAAGACAAAAGACTAGTTAAAAATTCCTCAATTTTAACCTATAGTTAGACTTCATGAACCGTAAAGGTTTTCAAGAAGATTCAATATTCTTACAAAACCCAGTAGGCATGCAATGCAAATTGAACACTACAATAAATTTTTATGTTCAATTTACAAAAGAACTATTACCACATACTTGTAAACTAGTTAGAAATTCTTATAAGATTTACTTGCAGAATCCTATATCAATATTCCCAAGGAAAAACCATTTTCAACATAGGATTACTAGCTATGCTAAGGAAATAGAAATTCCTTTTCCTCTTTTTCACTCTGTCATCTCTTATGCTTAATATTTTTTTTACCATCAAACAATAGTCTTCTCTTTTTTGAAAAGGCCTTCCAATTTAATTTTAAGCCCATGGCATTTCCAAGCGTAAACCCAAATCTTAAACCTTCGCCAACACCCTCCATGCTAAAAATACATGCAATTTTTGTTGAACACTCACAAAGCATGTGGGAAAGAGTGATTATTATTTTTTTATAAATAAAAATATTGACATATAAATATTTTAAAAAATAATAATATTTAAAGAAATGTGAACTCTATTTCTTAATTTTACTAATATTGTAGGAGTTAATGGTGACTCCTCAACACCCCTTGCAACAATTGCTAGACCAAAATATCTTCCACAAGAGAGAAAAGGAGAAAACCCAGTGGGATAAAACTTCTCTCCAAAAGAGAAAAAATAAACAAACAAGATGATACATATGGATGACTCAATTATACTCTCAAGGACTACATCCATCATGTATATACAATCAATGATCTCCCCCCATAAGAGGGAAAAAGAGAGACAAGATATTACCCCCCCGCTCCCGCCCCCACCATAATGTGTAATCACTTGAAAATATGGTTAATGTATGAAGAAAAACATAATCTAATGCCTACAAACAATGTTGGGTGATCCCACAATAATGGTTTACACTTTTTGGGACACATATTTTTAGAAAATATAATAATTTAAGCCTTAAAAAGTTCCATTTAAAGGATTCCAATTGAAGAGGGTTTGATCAAACCACCTTAGATCAAACCCTCTTGGATAGAACCCCACTAATTTTAAACCATACCTATAACAAAGTCTCCTTTACACCTATCAAAATTCAACCACTTTTAATTTACCTTTTGGGGGATCAAATGAATTCATTTACAAATTATTTTTTGTAAGTATGTAATCCTTATTATAAGCTTTCCAAAAAATATAATTTTAAATATATTTAATTCGATTATATATATATATATATATATTTCTTGTGAATGTAGGTTTTTCACCAAAAATCAAGTTCTTTGTTCTGCACATGTGGAAAAATAGTAGATTACCAAAAAAAATTCTAAAAATTATGTCCATGCTAGGAATTGATGTTCTTGATCCAACAAAAAAAAATTGAATTTTGATATATACAAAAAAAGTTATGTTGTATACGGTCCGCCTATGTCTAATTGTAATTGGTTTGACTTCAAAACTTAATTAAGAAAAAAATATTCAATAAAACACTATTAAACCAAATGAACATGCTACATATCGTGGTTACAAATCTAAATTCAATTTTTTTTTTTATCCTTCATAGAAAAAAGTTATGTTGTTTACGGTGAACATCACTCTTTATAAATGGTGTTTACTGTTAAAAACTAGTTTTCGAAGGAGATGAAAAAAGAAATGCAATCTGATTCCAATTTTTTTAAAAAATACATATTTAGAATCTACAAAAAAAATGTCACAAATCACTAGTTTTCATCATCTTCAAATTCCTCATGGTTTAGCAGCTATAGGTGCCCAAAAGTGAAGATTTAGTTAAAAAATCTAGTTCAATGTCAAGTTTTCCCAAAAAGTGTAAACCACTATTGTGGGATCACCTTGTTTCTCCCTTTGGGAAGAAGATACACCAAGTACAAATGCAAGAATATTTCCCATTCCAGATAGGAATTGGTAGGAAGTGGAATCCATATGAATGAATATTGTGTCTCTGAAATCTACTCATGTGTTGCCAAGTTCTTAGATGATGATGATAATGCCGCAATCCAATCAGGTGCATGCCTAATCATAACAAACTGTGACAAACCAAGAACAACATTTGGAAATTGATCTTGAAAAGGATGCAAAGACAAAGATGAATTGACAATAGTTTATCCATGACTATCATCAAATAGGAGAGAAACTCTCAAATTGGTCTTCCAAATTTGCAATATGAGAATCCACAAACAAAGATGCAATGTATGATAAGTAGGAATCCCAATCAGGAATAAAAATATATACTATTACATTGAATCATCGGAAGTACTCAATTAATCATCAACAAAAGATGAATGTGTGATCTCATCTTAAGAAGTAGGAGCTGTAGGAGAAGTCTCTGGATCATCAATACGCTCAAGTTCTGCATCATATTCAAACTCCTCTAAGGTCTTATCATCATAAGGTATATTGTCAACACCATCAAGTGGAATGATGCAATATAAAGCATGATCATTGGGAATGGAGGCTTGTGCGGATGTCCAAAAATCTCCCAAAATTTGGTCCAAACTGTGTGTGGGCATGATATTCTTAAGAATATCTTATGATAGGCCTCTATGAGGATGCTAGCACTAAAATTAGAACCAATCAATCCTATGATATGATCATTCTTATTACCCCAAACATGTTTCTTATATCTTGTTTTTGGTTTAGGAATGATTCCATAAAGATGAGGCAAAATATTTAGCCACTTACAATGTGTTATGATGCCTTTTTTCCATGACTCATAATTGTCCTTAGTTAGAACTATTACAAAAGGATAAGTTGCATAACCCACGATTACAATGATAATACACTTCTCAAATGACAAAAATTGAGATCAATACATACAATATAGCTGAAATGAAGTATAATGATCAAAACAACACCCTCCCAACTGCCAAAATATCCAAGTATCCTCTAGTGTACCCATCAAGAAAAACTGAAATCACAATATACCTGGGAAAAAAAAAGGAAAAAGTGCATGGATGGATGGATAGAGCTCCTCAATACCTTTCCAACATCGCAAGAATCATAAAAATTAGAGATTGTGGTAAGAAGTTACAAGCTCAATATCCAAAATATAAGATCTAACTTCAATAAAAAAAAATTCCACCAAATAGAAAAGTTCTAGGCAAAAACCTATACCATTGGAAAATTCACATCGCCAGCTTTCCAACAATATTTTGTTTCAAAAAAATGGCCTCTTGGGGGTGAAAGTTATGATAATTTGAAAAAATAGCCTATTTGGGGCATTCAGGGGCAAAATATAGCTCTTGGGGCTTAAAAAGTTCAGTCCATGGTCATTAATAGGACCGATGGGTTATCTATAAGTTAACAAAAAGTTTTAAAGGTGTCGCCACCTAGCGGTGGCTCCACTTAGGCAGAGTGGTGCTTAGGGGACGACGGAGGCTGCGGTAAGGTTACTGTGGGGTAAACTCCTACGAGACCAAGTGCTAAACCTTCAAATTGTTGGCACGAATCAAAACAATTTTTTTATTACTTAAAATTTATTGATTTAGAAGTAAATCGTACCAATATGAGTGCAAATTGACAGGTGATAAAAAATTATGACTATAGAATATTTCAAACCACATAATATTTTAATTAAATATTGCCCAAAACTTTATAAAATTTGCTCCAAAATATTAATAAAATTAGTAGAAATTTTTAGTAATTTTTTTCTGCAAAAATTAAAAATCCGTACCGCCTAGGGGGCCATACGACTTGCTTGGGCAAAAAAATTTGCCCCAAAAACAACTTTTCCAAATATAGTCAAATTTTATATCAAATTCATCTCTTGGGCCTCCTAATCACAATGGTGAGGTCAATTTGGGCTCAAAGTGCCCCAAAATTTCAGCTACCTCCAGATCTTTCAACTAAAACCCTCAAATTGAAAACCTCATAGATCAAGAAAAATATAACCATGTTTGACAAAACGAAAGGAAAACTTGACTTTTTTTGATGCCTTGGATTCAACAGTGAAGTCTTTGAAACCCCAAAATGCACCTAGCAAAATATTCAAGACAACATACAACTCTTAGATCTAGGCAGGAATCTGCAACACTGGAGCTCTGATGCCATGTAGGAGTTAATGGTGACTCCTCAACACCCTAGGAATAGTTGCTAGACCAAAATATCTTCCACACGAGAGAAAATGGCAAGAATAGCTTGTTTCAACAATGCAAGATTGAATATGGTTGAATATACAAATATACATGGGATGCCTTGCTTATAAAGGCAAGGTGAGAGATAGGATTAGACAAGATCATGAAAAGTGTCTTAATCCTATCAAATGAGACAACTAACTCATAACTACCTATGATAAGATGAAATCTAGAAAAGACAACTAAGACTTCTATAAGAAAGCTTATATCCTAAGTAAACTTAACATGTGAATAAGTCCTCTAAGTCCCTGGTAAAGAATTAAATAGGTACAAGAATTTATTCACACCAACAAATACTATTATTAAATTTATATTATTTATTTTTCAATTATAAAATATTAATTTGCATTTCCATATCAATTTTCATTTAGTTCGGTGTCTATTTTGACGATATGTCGATTGCAAATACATATCAAACAAGTAGCACATTCTTGTACTAAGTTTGACTCATGACCCAATGTTGACCCAAGCTCTCCAAGTTACTTATTTAGTCTAGATTTATATAAGAATATTTTATTTTCATACAAATATATTTGTGTATCATTCATAAAATATTGTAATTATTCAAATATCAGAACTTGAAATTCCTAATCTTATTTGCACACATGCAACCTAACTACATGAGCCTAGGTAAGTGTGTGTTGATTCCATCATGAAAAATCATCTCCACCAACTAAAACCTTTTCCTCGATGATACTCTCTCTCCAATCTTAGACAATGTCAATGATTCTTGTCACTCTTGCACAATTAGTTATTATTATAATCATTCTTATTTATGCTCCAACAATATTCAGCATAATCAAATTGTATTTCTTAATTTCTTTTTATTAAATAAATAATACAATAATCCAACGATTAAGCTAGGCTAATTAAACAAGATGTGACTTTTTTTGGTCCTCTAGACCTTTCCATAAGATAATTAACACTATTTTTCTAAACTTTGGATGATGTCAATTAGTTTTTTTTATGGTAGACATAAGATAAGTGGTGGAAGATTCAAAAATGGACTTTATTATTTGAATTTATCTTATAAGTGAGAGCCATTATCTCTTCTAGGAACTTAATCTTGATTGAAATAAAAATCCACAAGTTGTTATAGTAGAAATATTTTTTTAGTCTTCAAGGACAAGGGCAGCCATAAATATATGCTTGGGATTTAGCTAATTTTGAAGCTTGAATTATTTTTAATTCTTCTCTAAAACAGGTAGTACTAGGAATTTTTTAAACTTATCATCATTAATAGATTGAATAGAGGCTAAAATGTAGGTGGCCGAAAATTGTTTTAAGGTAGATGCTTCATGGATACTTACTTCACCAAAGAGTAATGTGTCATCTATATATTTTTGGTAAAGGGGCTACAACATCCATTGGTTCAATGCCTTTAATCTTCATAATATTTTGGTGTGAATATATAGATCTTACAAGAGATTCAATTATTATAATGAAGAGTAAAGAAGACAGAGGGAATTCATATTTAAGACCTTGAGTGGATTTGAAGAATAATTAGGGATTTCTATTGATAAGGATTAAGAATTGGGGACTTGAGATGCAATTAAAGATCCATTTCTTCCATTCAATAAGAATCTCCAGTTGAATCTATCATAAGCCTTTTTGATATCCAATTTTTTCAACATTCCATTCATATTCTTATAAAGTATTGAATATATGATTTCATGTGAGACAATGATTACTTCCATGATAACCTTAATTGAGATAAAATCCCTTTATTAGAGAGAATCCCTTTCAACCTATTAGCCATCATTATGAGAGAATTTTATAGTTAGTATTGTAGAGGGATTTTAAATAAAAGTTTAGAGAATTAATAAGAGTTGGTTTTGGAAATAAGAGCCAAAAAAGTGTAACTCATCTTTTTAAATATGTTCCTTTTCGTCTTGCTTCTTTAGTAGCCTATAAAATATCATACCCCATAAAACTCCAGCATGGTTTGAAGAAGGTTGTAGGGAATATATTTTTCCTTCTACATTATAGAGAGGGCCAATTTAATTTCTTATTCAATGAAGGTCACCATTATCATCTTGTTTTGTTCCTCCATCATTAGTTTGGGAATATTGGAGAGGAGTGATTATTGTCCATAAAATGGGGTGACATCTCTACTCCCAATAAAGTATTTAATTAAAGTAGGACCACATTACAAAAGATTAGTAGAAAAGAGGGTTAGAAATGAGCCTAGCTAGAGATTTTTTAGTTATGAAAAATTCTTGGAATGATGTCTTGAAGCTTCTTATTAAATTATAATTTTTTAAATGAAATGACTAGGTTACAAGGTGAAGTAGCATCCAAGGTCCAAGGTGGTATCCTAGTCTTGTGTTCACAAAATTTGACTCACCACTATTTCATATAAGTTTAAGATGGGGAGGCATAAATATTTATATGTATGGATTTACATCTAGCTAAATAAATCATGTTCACATGGTAAGGAATGTGGAATGGGGGAGTGTCTATAAGACCATCTTCTTCCTAAGGGAGAAGGGTATTGAATGTGGCAACAAGGGTTGTCACGAGGGTTGTTGTATGGGAAATTTGGGGGTCAAACTTCATAAACCTTTGTAGACATGCAATAGTGAGTATTTTGTGAGTATAAGGCCTCTTATCAATTCAAGTTCTTGGTGAGAATTTTCTAGGAACAAGTCAAGATGACTGTTACCTAATTTTTCACCCTTAGGCTTAGTTAGGTAAGGAATCTATGTTGCAGGTGTTCATAAGGGCCAAATGGGATTTCTCCATTGAGGATTATTTCATGCATCTTGTTGGAACTGTAAAAAATATGATGTTTTTTCAATATGTTTTCATTCATAATTTTCCAAATAAGTGCCCTCTTGAACACTTTCTACCCATATTTTACTATGTTGCATCATATGTTCCCTTGGGCCTTGCATTTTCTATTTTCTGGTTCCTATCGGCGTAGGTCCGTGACTGTTTCCCCGACTCATGTTACGTTTTCTGCTTGCATGAGTCTGTGTTTCCTATCGGCAAGACTCATCCGATGTTACGACGATCATAGGTCTTTTGCATTCTTCATTCGGCAGGACGTTTCTATTGTTTTGGCGACCGTGGAGGCTTCTATCGGCATATGTCTTAGCCGTCGTGGTTGCGTCTTGCCGATCTCAAGATGTCTCCCCGACTATGTATATGGTGGTTCATCAGCGGAGCTAGGCATATCGACATTATGTCTCAGCGAGGTTTTCTTGTCTCACCGACTAGAGGAACATATTACATCATATCGGCATGAGTTAATGTTTTCGTGGGGATGTCATGGCGATCTCCATATGTCTTACCGACTTTACACAAGTTCCCTTCGACATGAGTTGCGGCGTCGGTACATGGTCATAGCGAGTTCTCTTGGTCTTACCGACAGTGTGCAAAATGGTTTTCTTTCGGCATGAGTTCACTTTTATCTCATTGATCGGTGACGAAAGGATGTGCTCATCGGTATAGGTTGGGGCGATCGCCGTAAGGTCTCGGCGACTGACCTTCGGTCTCGCCGATGGAGAATAATGAAGGATCCTTGTCGGCGTAACAATTGCCTTGTCTCGGCGACTTTGAATGCATGAGGCCTTTCGGTGTAGAAAATGCAGTCTATGTGAGGTCTCCCCGACAGATGGAAGCTACAACAACATACTTGGGACAGGTAGACTCATCGGTGGGAGATACATTATGTCTCAGCAACCCGAGAGTGGTTGAGGTCTTTCAGAATAACAAGGTGCATTCTATATGATGTCTTGCCGATAGTGGAACGTCACAGCGATGGAAAATGGATGGACTCGTTGGCAAGATAAAGCATGTGTCACGGTGATTCAGAATGCATTAAAGCTTTCAGTATAAATTTGCAGTCTATGTGAGGTCTTCCTGATGTCACAAGGTCATAGCGACTATGAATAAAACAGAGAATGCGAAGCTCGGGGAGAAGGATCCCTTTGCCACAGGGTCTCACCGACCAGTAAAGCCTCCCGAAACTGATGTCTTCGCTAAGGAATAGAGAATTCGTCATGAGGTCTCAATGATAGAATTGCATCTTGCCGATGGTTTCAGTGATATCAACATAACCGGTGGGCTCGATAGGAACTCTCGTCGACTATCACATGCTACCCAATAGCTTTAGAGGGCATAATCGCATTGGTGAGACACTTTTAGTGTCTCACCGAGATGCGATTCTTTTCGAAAGAGCTTTGACCGCCTGCAGAGCCCGCGTGGAATACGCTCGACCAACCGGGAGGAGCTGAGGTGAACCGTGGCAGTCTGATCAGAATAAATAATGTCAACGGGATGATGTGGCATGTATCTATGATGAGCTTAGGGCATTCAAGGCACTCAGCCGAAGTGGTTCGAACAAGACACGAAGACAGAGGAGTAAATGCAGTAGCTGCGAAGATCTAAAGGCTTCTTCGAGAATGTTTCTTCACCAATACCAACAACAGGGACACGCAAGGATGCAACATTAAATTTGATCAAATATCTAAGGGCAGATCTTTTTCTGAGCCTCGATATTTTTGTAAGCCCTAAAGGGGCCATCACAGTATGTATATAAGGCATTTTTTGCCTTTCTGTAGTTAGTTCGAATTATGCATTCAAGGGAGTTAGTGATTCTTTAGTCAATCCTTTCTCAATTAATGTATGTTTCTATAACTCAACTAGAATCCTAAATACAACGCATAGTTTACCTTGGAAGCTTGTGTTCATGTTTGTATTGATTCTCATTTCCGTATCTTTCTTTTGAACATGCAAGTCTTTAACTGTGTTTTATAATTCTGCACTTATGTCTTAAGGTTGTGAAATTGATCTTTCCTTCCCAAGATGTGTATGTAGTCCAAACCTGTTAGGACTAAAGCATTAAATTTGAAAGAAGTTGTTCTGAGTGGGTGAAGCAATAGAATTTAAGTTTTCAAGTGTATGATCTTCCCGTGTTTATCTCATGATTTCTCATCAATCCGGTGTATCACCTTAGAGTTAGTTTTACTTTTAAATGTACTCTCCTTCCCCATTTCCCTTCAAAGAATCAGTGATTTAGGTGATTCCCAAAGGAGGCCGGCCTTTTCCGGAGGTTCACTCCAATCTTAGGTGACCCATAGCCCTGAAGTGATCCAATGTTTCACTAGAAAGCTCAGTTTTACAACTTTGCACAGGGTGCAACGTGACAACAATTTCTGGCACGCCCGGTGGGACTGTCAAATAGACAGTTTGAAAGTTACATGTCTATTATTGGTTTTTGATATGCAGCCATTAAATTTAAGGCCTTTCAGAGGTAAAATATCAGCATATCATGGCGACTCCAACTTCATAACAACTGGTTTCAACAGCCCAGGTGTCTGTAATTAATAGGATTTGATCTTTAGGCTTGTTATACCTCATGCCTTATCTCTGAAATGTTTAGTTATCAGAAAAATAGTGACTTGCCTCCTCCTTTTCATGAGAATCATGGGTATATGTCCTCTCATTAGACATACCATATGGAACAACCTGTTGTTTTTATGTCAAATGACCCGGTATCAGCAGATTATCAGTATTTCCATCATGTCTCCCACCCTCCCACTCCTGGTCAACATTTATATCAACCAATATTTGATCAAAATCAACCCCAAGAGGAGGTCTCTGATATTAACCAATATGATTATTTATATAATCAGCCTTTGAAGCATCCTTACCAAACTATAATGGATCTACTCCAATAGTTTGACTGTGTGTTGTGGGCCTTGAGCCAGAAGTTTGAACATATGCAGATTAATGATGTCAGTAAGGTGTTCTCCTACATATATGTGATGCTGGTCGATGTCAAGAAACAAAAAAAGCTTATTTCACAGTAGCAGGAGTTGGGATGTCAGTTTGAAGATCTTGAGAGAAAGATAGCAGCCAAAGAGGAGCAAATGAAATTCTTATCTGCTCAGGTACAAGGTAGTCAGGCTTATTTAGATTATCAAGCACGAAGGTATGAAACACAGGTAGCCCTTTCCATTCCTAGTTTCAGCTCACCTCCTCCTGTAATGTTGAATCAACCCTAGGAGGAGGCTTCCAAATATAGGTTTCCTAGCTTTAAACAAGAGAAGCCTTCCGAGCTCTTTAGTGAGCCTATCAATAAGTCTTCTACCTTCAGGATTCCAAGTTGGAAAATCCCATCTCAGTCACCTTGTGAGTTTCCTTCACCTATCATACAATTCAAATCATGCTCTGGCATCCAGGAAGTAAATGAAGAGCAGCCCAGTGATCAGGTTAGTTCATTCACCATGGAGGAATACAGACTACAGCTGTAAAAGGCTGAATTGGAGAAGAATTCTCAAAATGTTTCTGGTAATGTTTTAGTTGATGGTCCTCCCACTGTCCTACAAGATGGTGAAAATTTTCCAACAGGACAACGAGGTGAAATGGTGGAAAAGGCTGACCAAGAAGAGAAATGTACAGTCTGGAATGAAGAAGGTGTGATTTTTCCCAGTCTAAATGCTATCTCAAAGCAGCAAGAAGAAATCAATCAGCTGCAGATCCAAGAGTCAAGACGACAGCATGAAAAGACTGAAAAAGGTGATGTAGGTCATGAGTCCATAGCTTCATTTGTTGAGCTTCCATGTTTCATTGAGTATGATGAGGAAAGCATAAATCTGGTCATAAGTCAGCAACACGAGGTTGAAGAGGAGCAGTGTACAACTAGATTTGATACTTTTGAGCATGTTATGCTTGAGAAAGTTGATGCTGAGCTTTATGAAGAAGTGTACACTGATATAATTGAACACTTTTGTTCAAAATTGGAGGACAAAAGGTCAGATCTGCTAGAGGAGTTTAGCACTCATGTGGAAATTCAACCGCAGATTCACAAGTTTAAACAAAAAGTTTCTCATGAGCCTGATTTGCAAAATCATAATTGGTTGGAGGAGTTTCCATTCCATTGTACAGAGGAACTTGAGACTTTATCACCACTTGAATTGTTTTCTCCATGCAGTAAAGAGGACAAGCCTGAATCATAATGTAACTCTTCCAGTGATGATGAGAATTATGAGCAGCTTCCATTCTGGTGCATAAAAGAGCCTGAGGTTGATACGTTGATTAAAGATGTGATGGAGGAAGCTATCTCTTTCTTCTCCGTTGAAGAGATAAGTGTTCATTCACGAAAGCATGAACATACTGAGGAGGTTTCTATTCTTTCACCAATTCAGTCATAGAGATTAGATCTTCCCAGCCAGCAAGGTGATAAAATGGCAGTTCATAAGCAAGAGATCAAGGGGGGCTCAATCTTTGCCCTTACCAAAGGTTGCCCAATCAAATACTTAGCTCAGATGGAATCCAATGCAACACCAAGGATGAATCTTGCACCCAAGCATGAGGGTACTGCTCAGGAGGAGCACACTCAAGTTACCTTTCCACCTCAGAATGAGAATGTTTACATTCTGTACGAAAAGGTTAGTAAGCTTGAATATGTTCTGCAAGAGATCTTGCAGCCATCTGTTGACTTGTCATGTGTGCTTCATTTCTCTTTAGTTGTTCTCCAGCGTAGCAGACATTGTAATTTTTTTAGAAAGGGCAGTTATTTCACCCAACCTGTCAATGGGCTTGTTTGACCAATTTCTCACTGGTTAGTGTAAGGTAGGTTTAGTTGTTATTTCTTTCCCTAAGTGTTGTTTCAACACATGTAAATAGTTTATTTTGGTTTATTTTTCTTGTTTTCAATAAGTTTCTAAGTGATCTGTTTCTCAAGTTACCATATGTTTTGGCCATGTACAAAGCTGCTCTTGATCTGTTTCTGAGTTTTTCCCCAATGACTCCATGCCCAATGGATAAGCCTATGCTACTGGTCTTCATGTTTAGCAGGAAAACATCTAGCAAAGGTCGCCAAAAATGTTACCTAATTTTTCACCCTTAGGCTCAGTCAAGTAAGGCATCTATGTTGCAGGTGTTCATAAGGGCCAAATGGGATTTCTCCATTGAGGATTATTTCATGCATCTTGTTGGAACTGTAAAAAATTTGATGTTTTTTACATATGTTTTCATTCATAATTTTCCAAATAAGTGCCCTCTTGAACACTTTTTGCCTATATTTTACTATGTTGCATCATATGTTCCCTTGGGCCTTGCATTTTCTGTTTTCTAGTTCCTATCGGCGTAGGTCCGTGACTGTTTCCCCGGCTCATGTTACGTTTTTTGCTTGCATGAGTCTGTGTTTCCTATTGGCAAGACTCATCCGATGTTACAATGATCACAGGTCTTCTGCATTCTTCATTCAGCAGGACGTTTCTATTGTTTTGGCGACCATGGAGGCTTCTATTGGCATATGTCTTAGCCGTCGGGGTTGCGTCTTACCGATCTCAAGATGTCTCCCCGACTATGTATATGGTGGTTCATCGGCGGAGCTAGGCATATCGGCATTATGTCTCAGCGAGGATTTCTTGTCTCGCCGATTGGAGGAACATAGTACATCATATCGGCATGAGTTAATGTTTTCGTGGGGATGTCATGGCAATCTCCATATGTCTTACCGACTTTACACAAGTTCCCTTCGGCATGAGTTGCGGCGTCGGTACATGGTCATAGCGAGTTCTCTTGGTCTTACCGACAGTGTGCAAAATAATTTTCTTTCGGCATGAGTTCACTTTTATCTCATCGATCAGTGGCGAAAGGATGTGCTCATCGGTATAGGTTGCGGTGATCACCGTAAGGTCTCGGTGACTGACCTTCGGTCTCGCCGATGGAGAATAATGAAGGATCCTTGTCGGCGTAACAATTGCCTTGTCTCGGTGACTTTGAATGCATGAGGCCTTTCGGTGTAGCAAATGTAGTCTATGTGAGGTCTCCCCGACGGATGGAAGCTACAATGACATACTTGGAACAGGTAGACTCATCGGTGGGAGATACATTATGTCTCAGCGACCCGAGAGTGGTTGAGGTCTTTTAGAATAACAAGGTGCATTCTATATGATGTCTTGCCGATAGTGGAACATCACAGTGATGGAAAACGGATGCACTCGTCGACAAGATAAAGCATGTGTCACGATGACTCAGAATGCATTAAAGCTTTCGGTATAACTCTGCAGTCTATGTGAGGTCTTCTCGATGTCACAAGGTCATAGCGACTGTGAATAAAACAGAGAATGCGAAGCTCGAGAGAAGGATCCCTTCACCATAGGGTCTCACCGACCAGTAAAGCCTCCCGAAACCGATGTCTTCGCTAAGGAATAGAGAATTCATCATGAGGTCTCAGCGACAGAATTGCGTCTTGCCGATGGTTTTAGTGATATCAACATAACCGGTGGGCTCGATAGGAACTCTCGTCGACTATCCCATGCTACGCCGATAGCTTTAGAGGGCATAATCGCATCGGTGAGACACTTTTAGTGTCTCACCGAGATGCAATTCTTTTCGAAATAGCTTTGACCCCCTGCAGAGCCCGCGTGGAATATGCTCGACCAACCGGGAGGAGCTAAGGAAAACCATGGCAGTCTGATCAAAATAAAGAATGTCAATAGGATGATGTGGCACGTATCTATGATGAGCTTAGGGCATTCAAGGCACTCAGCCAAAGTGGTTCGAACAGGACACGAAGACAGATGAGTAAATGCAGTAGCTGCAAAGATCTAAAGGCTTCTTCGAGAATGTTTCTTCACTGATACCAACAATAGGGACACGTAGGGATGCAACATTAAATTTGATCAAATATCTAAGGGCAGATCTTTTTCTGAGCCCCGATATTTTTGTAAGCCCTAAAGGGGCCATCATAGTCTGTATATAAGGCATTTTTTGCCTTTCTGTAGTTAGTTCGAATTATGCATTCAAGGGAGTTAGTGATTCTTTAGTCAATCCTTTCTCAATTAATGTATGTTTCTGTAACTCAACTGGAATCCTAAATACAACGCAGAGTTTACCTTGGAAGCTTGTGTTCATGTTTTTATTGATTCTCATTTCTGTATCTTTCTTTTGAACATGCAAGTCTTTAACTGTGTTTTATAATTCTGCACTTATGTCTTAAGGTTGTGAAATTGATCTTTCCTTCCCAAGATGTGTATGTAGTCCAAACCTGTTAGGAATAAAGCATTAAATCTGAAAGAAGTTGTTCTGAGTGGGTGAAGCAATAGAATTTAAGTTTTCAAGTGTATGATCTTCCTGTGTTTATCTCATGATTTCTCATCAATCTGATGTATCACCTTAGAGTTAGTTTTACTTTTAAATGTACTCTCCTTCCCCTTTTCCCTTCAAAGAATCAGTAATTTAGGTGATGCCCAAAGGATGCCGGCCTTCTCCAGAGGTTCACTCCAATCTTAGGTGACCCACAGCCTTGGAGTGATCCAATGTTTCACTAGAAAGCTCAGTTTTACAACTTTGCACAGGGTGCATTTCTAGGTGACAACAATGACCTTAAACAATGTACAAGTATACACCAAGACAAATGAATATTCTTGATTTCTCTCTTATTGTATTCATTGGATTATTTGAGCTAGTTTCTCATTAATAAGCTCTTATAGGGGGGATTCTCTTAGTTCCTTTAAGGTAGATTGTACCCAATTCTTCTCAATACCTAGACACATTATTTTAATATACTAGATGTGGCCATGAGGAAAGAGATGTGAATAAAGAGGCTTTAGGGATTATTTGTTTGAACATTTATAGTTTTCTTGAACTTGTAATTGGTTATTATATTGGTTGTTTGTTTATTTTTCTTTTCTTTTCATTGAATAGTAATTCATTGATTTAGATTTAAGTTTGAAACCTTCAATTTTGATACAAGAGGACCTAAGTTGCATTTTCTTGTTTTCATGTTTTCACATGAGTTAAATATTGATAAAGAAAATTATTATAGATCTATATTGGAATGATAGAAAATAATGATAAAGAAACTAGTCCATATTTATATTTTTAAATGTATAAATAAGAGGCAACTAATCTAATAATGAGTTTCTACTAACATGAATTGAAATACTATTATTGTTTATTTATTAATTTTAAATGATTAATAAAAAATAAAAATGATCTAAACTAAAGACCTAAAATCAGTTATATGTAATTTATTAACTTCTATTCCTCTCTTCTTTTTGTTTAGAACACTTTTCAACAATACCTTTTAGAAGACATGATTAATAAATCAACTATAATGTTTCAAAATATTTTTTACAAAATGGAAATTAAGTTTCTTTATGTTGAATTGGAAAATGAATTCCTATTTATTTTCATTTTATAGTTTTCTCATTATTTGATTAACTCCTTGGTTGCTTGGTTGGAAATGAACTCTTTTGGTTGAATGTTTTCTAGAAATACATTGCTACAATAAATTGAAAAATTTCCAAACTAAATTAATATAACAAAGATAAAATATTTATTTAAAATTCTATAGTAGGCTCAAATGTTGTAACACAATTCTAAAAAATTGGAGAAAAGTAGGAAGCCATCTATTCTAAAAAAAAAACTATTCTAAGAAATTATAAATAAAATAATGAATTCCAAACCCAAGATATGCGAGACTTGATGTGTAGAGGATGTTTGTTTTGGAAAATATGTCCTCAAGGCTCTAGCTTGGTGCATACATCTCTTTTCTTAGCTTTCGAAATATTCCTTGACAGAAAGGGAATAAAGAGAAAAAAACAAGGACTAAAGAATTAAGAGATGAAATAGTATGTTGTTTCTAATGGTAGGTGGAGACCTTAGAAGCTTATAGGTAATAAATGGAAAATATTTGATGCTATAAATGTAAGAGATGATAGTGAGCTAACATACCCTAGGAACACCTGCAAAACCAAAGATATCCTTCTACAAGAGAGTAGAGCAAGAGGATATATTTCTTGATATGGATGCAATAATGTACAATGACCAATAATTGATCAATGATAGTACACACCCCTACATTACATAATGTACAAGTGTCTTAATCCAAGTGTTGAGAGATATGACAAGAAAAGATGGTGACAAGTGTCTTAATCCTATGACATGAGACAATTGACAATAAGAGAAGATAATATCCCATAAATACTAAGGACTTCTAGAAAGATTCCTAAATCCCTAAGTAAACTTAACATTTGAACATGCATGAATAAGACCTAATAGGTGAATTAGTTAGGTAATATAAACCATTCACACCAACAATAAAAAACATGTTCTCGTAAATAATCTTGAAGAGAATGTTGGACTTCTAATGACTTTCTCTAGGATCAACTCTTACTACTACTACTATAGTTGTGTGGAGGAGAAAAAACTAAGACTTTCTAAAGGAGAAGAAGCTAAAAATCATGAAATATCTTATTGAGGGATATTAATAAAATTAGATCCATAATAGGGATTAAAATAGGAAGTTATCACATGTTGGGTGTAGTCCAAGGTGAATGGAACTCAAGTTCAAGAGCCAAAACTAGTGTAGAAATGACACAATCAAAGAAATCAAGTGGGATATATTTTAATAGAAAATCAACCCTTTTTCTAGCAAGGAATAACTAGGGTAGTAGACTAAATCTCTTGAGTGATTAGTGAATCACTAGGGCCAAAAGGGCGATTTAATAACTTAAGAGATAAAAAACTAGGTTTTTTGGAAGGAGATTGAGAATATAAGCATAAAAAAGGCTAGTGTAGTGTAGGAAAAGTGATCCTAGATCCAACTAGGATTAGCTTCTTTCACTTGACTCCACATTTGGACACAAAATCAACTAGGGTTGATGATTGGCTTGCTACCACAATGAAGGGGCAAGGGTTTGCATCTTTTTGATTCGTAAAGAGGAGAAACTTAATGTGTTTTAATAAGATGGTTTGACATAAAAACTAGATTTGAAAATGTTATTTACTGCATAGAAAAAAATGAAAATTGTAGGAACAATTACAGATATGAGAATTAGATTCATAGAGGAACCTATTATGAAAAATTGAGCTTGAATTATGTGGACAGGGGTGTGGGTTCCCTAGACTTGAGATGCTTTTTGGGATTTGAAAAATCTAAATATAAGTTGTAGTTTTCTCTATGTTTCTTGTGAATGTCTACTAATGAAACTTTCAGATTTGTCCTAAACACTTGAAAATATGGGGAAAGATTGTGTTGTATAGGGGATTTTCTAATTCAAACCTTGTTTTGGTGTTTCTACCTCCACATGTAACAAATGATGATGATCAAGAGGGCATGCCCTATGTCAGGAAGAAGCCAAACATCAATAATAATTGACTAAAATAAAATGATAAATTATAATGTTACCTTGGTATGAAATCCTTGATGAAGTGGTGCCACATCACAAGTTTCCAAAAAATGTCAATTAATGGATACCTTGATTGCTTGATAGACCTATAAAAGGTTAGTTTCCAAAACACAATGGATTGTTGTAGATAGCTTGTAGAGAATAACTCAATACATCTTCATAATTGCATGACATATCATAATAGCTTTATTCTTGCCTTTAATATTTAAATGAGAATAAAACTTGTTTACATGTGTTTCA
>VDFB02281492.1:665668800-665757867 GCA_007258455.2 Sequoia sempervirens | reverse complement strand
GTATTCTACATAATCCTCCTAAATCTTTGAAGGTCAAATGTGGTTACTATGTAAAGAAAAATCATGATAAAAATGAATGCTTTCTAAAGAAAATTATTTAGAATAATCACATTAGTTTGCAAATTCTTCTACTCCAACATCAACAAATATATTAGGTGTTCATACTCATACATTTTGTATGGACACATACTCCATGGATGAGTAGTGTAGTCAATTGGCATGCTTTGAGATCTCATTTCTACCACCTTTTTCTCTATTTAAATTGTGTTTCTTCATCCATAGCTTCTAATTATTCCTTATAGTATGTTCACATCAGTATTCTTTATCCAACTCATTGAGTGATCTACTTATTATATATTTCACATTTATTTGTGAAGTCATGTTATTTAGATATTTATGACACCATTGAGGATATTCATCTCCTTTTTAATGTTAGCTCATATGGAGTTGCATCATATTCTTTAGATGTCATGAGAGTAGCTTCAAACCATCTTATTCTTTATCCACTTACATTTGTTTCTACAATAAAAAACTCTATAGATATTCTTGAGTCCACATATTTAACTCAATCATCGTTCATATTGACACCCTCTATAAGAGTACTAAATTCTCAATAATCTAATTATCTTACCTAGGGTGAGCACCATACATCTATGGTTATTATAATTGAATATTGTATGGTACCAATTCATATTACTCAGTTTTGTCACAATTTGGCATTGGCTTAGAGATCCTTGAGTGGCATTTAGAGGATTCATCTTCATCTTTGGATCTTGTTCTACATCCAACTCCATAAGGTTACAATTTGTCACTTTTTTCAATTAGGTATGGGACTCTTGATTTGATTATGACACCTCTTAGCACCAACATGATGACACCTAAGTAACTTCTAGAGGCATTACACATTATTTTCTTTCTTCTCACATATTATTATCTGGAATGGGAAGATATCTTGTATCACCTTTGGGTTGTTTGCTCCCTAAGGGGAGGAATGTTGTTTGGAAATCCTAGACCATGTTTAACATTCAAGTTAAAGAATCCATCATTGGTGCATGTAACTACATGTTGAGGGGTGTGCATGATATCTCTTATTCTGTCTATATTGGGAGGGAGTTTTTCCTCACATGGGTTTTTATCCTTCTCACTTTTTGAGTCAGGGTCACCTAGATCTTCTCTCTTCATTCTCTCTTGGGGGAGTTTTGTTCTATGGGTTTTCTCCTTCCTTCTTTTCAAGGGGATCATCCTTGTACATGGGTACCTAAAATGACATAGTTGTTGGTACCCATTTCTATTTTCATTTCTCCCAAGTTGCACTTATTATTATTTTAAGGGGTAAATACTTTTGACCCAGAGCTATGAATCAGTGAGGTCACAAATGAGGGACCTCATCCCCAATTTAAACATTCAACAATTACATCCCAACGGGGTTTGAACCTTGATGGCAAGAACAACACCACAACTTAACCATCATACTATGCCACTAATGGCCAAACTCTCCTAAGTTGAACTTATGTGGGGTGTTGGTGTAATATTTTATTCACCTTGATATGTTCTATCCTATGTGTGATTTGCACTTATTCAAAAAGTTTATATAGGATATTATGAATATTTAATTATTCTTTCCTAAGTAGTTAGTAATGGCATATGCACACTTTGAATTGAGGTACACAAATGTCACCACTACATAATCAATCCTTGATTGATAGTAGTTGTTGATGGGTGTTTTTACACTTCTCAACACAGACAAAGCACAAGTGCAATGTCTCTCTTAAAAGGCAATTTTCTGCAACTAAGTTTTAGAAAATCGTCCCAAGGTCTCTCAGGTGTTAGGTCATGACAATGTGTGGAATAGTTCAATTGGTTGATGTGATTTGCTGGTAATCACAATGAGGGATTTATGGTTCACAAAGCATGAGAGTTTGGGTCTGCAAATGGAGTTTCAAGGTGCTAGAAATGAATGAACAATAGCTGCACACTCAGAACAACAAGTTGAAACTCACTTCAATCACCAAGTTTGACATTGTTATGGTGCTTGGAATCCTACACTAACAAAGGTTTAAAAGAAATAGTAAAAGAGTGAAGGGTTGAGAGAGCTATTCTAAATCTAAACTATGAATGAACAGTAACAATGGAGGATGCTAGAGTAGACATATTCTCATAAAACTAAGTTTTGTTTGACCAAGAGAAACCTATAGCTACACAAAACTAGTGCAATCTTCAAGGGGGTCTTTGTAGATTTTCAAGCTATGTTATTCACCTATTTAGCATGAACAAACAATTGAACTTGAGCGCAGAAAATAAACATGCTCATACTAACTTTGTACAACAACTTGTCATCAACAAATTACTAAAAGTATGAGCTAAGAGTTCATCAAAAAATGTAACGACAACCACCATTAAATTCATTCAAGAAACTAACAAACACAAAATAACATGGAAGTTGAATCATGCATGAATAATGAGCAAAATCAAAGAAAACACCCAACTTCAATGCAATGCTTCCTTTTATCATTGTAGAATGCCTCTTACAACAATTCACCACCATCTACAAATGAGGAGCAAGCCCCTATTTATATTTTTCTAAAAGTGAAATGAATGCCCAAGATTAATTTGCAATGAGTGGCCCAAATCAATATAGCTTAGGGTTTCACCTACCCCCAATCTATTGCAATATAAAAATAGGCCTTTTTGTCTTTTTCCCTATTTTTTCATGTAGCTATTTTGTCTTCACTTTATGATGTAGCTAGAAACTAGTAAAGTATGCCTTTCATTGATACACTTCCAGTCTCTCTCGATTTAATTAGGTAAATCTTACAGATTTACATCCATGTAAAACATAACATTCTCCTCGACCCTAGTGGACAACTCTTCATTGGTAGAAAATAAAACAACCCCCCATGTTGTCTTGTTTGAAAGCACTTCTCCAACTGTTGTATTGCTCGACACAGATTCTTAAGTGGGCTTTGGCAGTTAGATGTTTAGGTAGCATCCTCCTAGCGTGCTTCCATAGGTAAACCCATCTCCACCTTGGCAATTTGAATTAAAATCTCCCCTCTTGACATGTTTTCATATGTTGGTTCTGTTACTAATTTTTGGCTACCAACTAAATTAGTAAAGTTTTATCAGATAATTATTAAACTAGGCTGAGAATTTTTTTTGACATTTGAGAAAATCAGATAAGAAAACCAGACATTGAAAGATTTATCAGGTACAGGTACATGTTTCATGGCTAGTTCATCATGTTCAACATTTTAGCATGTGGTGTAAAATGGGCTCCCACGAGGGTTGAGCCTAGCATGCTGCTCTCTCAGATTCAAAAGATGCAACAAATAATGATCGCGTGTTTCAATCATATCTCGAAAACTATGATCTAGGTTTTTGTGATTTTTGGATATAAATTATAAAACAATGAGGCAAAAAAACCCTTTAAATTTTTCACTGACCCTGTTTGTATTTTTTGAGAAATATTCACTAGCTCTAAAGAAAAAAATAGATCCACCTTTTTAGGAGGATTATAAGGCTCAAAGGGCAGTTCTACATTAGATTTGAGGTCCCACATGGGTTGACCATCACTCAAGGGGAGTTTTGGACACTTAATCACTTAGTTTGCTCCAATTTTGAGGCCTTTTTTTGCATGTTTTTCAAACTTGCACGACCAAAGATGATTCATCATGCATATTGGTGGAGTTGAGAGATAAGTCTCAATATTATCATTTAATTTTAAAGTGAAAAACACTTAGCTTGTATCTTTTGCATGATTTTAAATAAGACAAAATATGTAATTAAATATTAAAGGTAATATTTTATTACCTTAATATTTACCATGCAATGTAAAAAAAGAAAGAGAGCTCACATGATAAACATTAAAATAATCATATTGATTATCGTTAATATTTAATCAAAAAATCCCTTTTTCCTAAAATCATGCAAAGAAAAAATGGAGCAAATGGTGAGACATAATTGCAGTTTCACATCAGCTTTGGAGTTTAGATATTTTGACTTCAGTTATCTCTTGTTGGATTTTTTAAGCCCTTTATTGTATATAAGGAAAAGACTTAGTCTTTTTTCCTCAGTTCTTGATGATTTTGCCTTTGCATTTCTACAAAGAAGAGATTGATTTTGTAACTCATATTTTTCACAGTATTTTATACAACTTTTCAGGTTACTTAATATTGTTATTTGCAGAAGTTCCTTCTGAATATTCATTTGAATTCAGTGTTCACCTCTTCAATTTCTGGTGTTTTGTTTCTTCTAAATGATTTGATGCAAATTTATTATGTTTTAAATCTGAAACCTTTAAATTTTTGTCTTATTTCTTAGATACATGTACACAAAAATCAATTTCTTCACAGGTCATAGATTGTGTTAAGTTTATCTCTTCTCTTAGGTTGTGAAGCTCAGTTTTCCTTCGTAAAGAAAGATTAAACAAACCTTTTTGTGAAATATTTATATGATAAAGGTGTTCAAATTGAACTGTGTCAACGGACTTCTGAGAGTATTAGTTGTGAAACAATTTGCATAGTAGTCATCATTAGGTGCATTACCACAGTTGAAAGTTTAGTTTATGCATTTAATTGAAGCCTTCTTCCCTTTTTCTTCAAAATTACAGTCAATCATTAGAAAATCATAAAGGAAGCCGGCCTATAATCTAGAGGTTAACTTTCAACATAGGGTACCCGCAACCTAAAAGTTTTCCCATGTTACATAGGATTGCAAAGCATCTTTGCTTTCACATTTGGGTGGACTCCTGTTGATAACAAGTTCTTCTCATGAATTGATTCATTATTCCTCTAAGCATCGTTAAAAGCACCTGTGTCATAAAATATCATGATTTAAATCTCCAAAAAATGATAAATTTCTCTCATTTAAAATATTAAAATGTATCAATTTATAGTCCATCAAGAAAATTTCATGTTTCAAAAAAACTTTCCATTTTTGGAAACTTTCCATTTTACCCAGTTTCGCTTTGGATACTTGATCACTTGGGAAGTGCAGAAAAGGGATATGCGGGGTCCATGAGGTAGGGTGCTGCTAGGTAGGAAGTGGGTAAGGTTTAGTTGCTAAGAACGATTGAGGAGTAACAACCTCTTGCGAACAGTGGTCCGCTAGGGAAAACCTGCAAAAGATGTTTGGACTTGGAATTTTCGCTACTTGGCTCAAAGCTTTGTTTTGGGAAATAAGGCATGCGAGACCCATGTGGTGGAAAGATGCGACAGTCTCACCGTAAGGAAAAGGCAAAGAGAGCACAGAGGCATGCATGTGGAGACTCGCATGGGTGGGTTCGCATGGACCTGAAGACTCATTCATTTTGTTGGGGAAACACTTTGTACCCTTGTGGCGAAAATGGAAGTGAAATCCACAAATGTAGGGGTTGTGCTTGTTTTACTGTTGAGAATGGCGCTTGGTGAACGAGCTTCCACACGAGGAAATTCGTCGAGGCGAACCCATAGTGGTCCATTGGACCTAAGGATTTTGATATTTGGGACTCAAGTGTTTGAATCATGAAAGCATGAGATGTGAATACAGTGAGGTGGGAAGCCAAACAAGTTTGTGCCATAAAAATGACATTGGGGACCATGACATCTGCAAGGCAGCTTCTCGCATGAAAAGTTCTACAAAGCCACAACTCTTACCAATTTTGAGTTTTTTCAAATTAAGCACATGAAAGATGCATTAGAAGGGTTCCTAGACCTATTTCTCAATGATTTGACCCCTTTCAAAAAATGCAGAAATTTGGAATGCGGAAGTCAGAGGGTCTAGAGCTGTTAGCAATGACATTCCACACATGGAAACCCACAGACAAACTTTTGCACATAGAAACCGCGAAAAGACTTCCACACATGGAAAATCGCATATGGACTTCTGCACACAAAAACCCACAGACGGACTTCTGCACACGAAAACCCGCGAACGAACTTCTGCACATAGAAACCTATAGATGAAAACCTGTAAACAACAACTTGTAGTGAAATTTCTGCAAAGCCACAAAACTTAGTAAATTTGAGATTTTCAATTTTAGCACATGGGAAAAGGGGTAGAAAGAGTGTCTAGACATATTTCCTTAAGATTTGACTCATTTTGAAAAATGTAAAAATTTAGAATGCAGAAGTCGGAGGGTCCAAAGCCGTTAGCAACAACATTTCACAAACAGACTTCCGTGGATGGAAACCCGCATACGGCTTCCCGCAGTGAAGTTTCTGCAATGTCTAAACACGTAGAAAATTTGGCTCAAACCCCTTTGGGCATGTGGAAACATTCATTTTATGGGTCCTAGATGTTGAAAATTTGAAGTTTGCATCCCTTTTGGAAATGCAGAGATTTGGAAGGTGGAAGCTATAGGGTTCAATGTCGTAAAAAAATGACATTCAACACACATAAACCTGTGGATGACAACTTGCACATAGAAACCCGCGAATGGAAACCCACACATGAAAAATCGTAGATAGACTTATGCACATAGAAACCTGCAGATGGAAACTTGCAACATGAAAACCCACAGACAAACTTCCGCACATAGAAACTCGCAGACAACAACTCATAGCGAAATTTTTGCAACCTCTTAAAACTCAATGAAACCTTGGCAGTTCACTTAAGCATCACGAAAACATCCCAAATCCATAGGCAACTTGTCCCCAAAGTCAAAAAATGAAGGCGAAAGTGAAGCAAAGGAGAGGGGCCTAAGCCAACATAAGCAAAGAAAAAGCAAAAAAGGGGGTTCCTTGCTTTTAGCGGGGCATGTGTAGAGAGTTAAATCATTCCTCTTGGGTGTGTCATCTCAATGATTCATGCATCCAAGAGGCCTATATATTTGTATGATAATTTTTTGTAACTTGTCTCCATAATATTGAATATTGAATATATTTATTCCATTCATCTAGATTTTTCTGAGCTCATAAGCATTAGGTCTTGGGTACACTTTTGTTCATAATAAATTTTAAAACTTATGAAGTATGGATAGATAAGGAACATTTTGTTTCACATTTAAGGTTGTTTCTTTGTGAGGGTTATGTTCATGTGCCTAAGTAAAAATAACCTAGGTTAGATCCAAAAGAATATAAATGCATCTTTGTTGGTTTCAATGAGAATGTAAAATATTGGAAGCTTTTGAATTCCCTAACCTTAAAAATGATGAATTGAGATATTTTAGAGAGGCCATTTCTTTAGAGGATAGTGAATCTTGGATGAAGACCATACATGAGGATATAGTGGCCTTATATTATAGTTGTGACACTTAAGATCTTGTGAGTTTTCCTGAGGGTAGGAAGACCAGTGGTTACAAGTGGGTATAAATTCAAAGAAGATGGTTAGTTAGAGAGGTAAAAGACCTTATATTCTTTGTTAAGGGCTACTCCCAAAAAGAGGGAGTTGATTTTAGTGATTTTTTTCTTTTGTCATTAAAATATATTCTATTTTATTTCTATTATATATTGTTGTTGCTTATGATTTTGAGATTCAACAAATGGATATTAAAACTATCATTATTCCTTTAATCTTATAATTTGTACATGGACATGAGTAGTCAACTTATGACTACTATACAATTTAATTCAATTATATGATCATTAATATAGTATTATATAGGTAGTTAATTTATTCTTAGTGGAAATCTTAGCACAAGTAGGTACATAGAAAGTAAAGGATAGATTATTATCATCATATTATGAATTGTGTTCTTATTGGAGACTTTTGGAGGTTTCCCCCTCAAAGTGGCTTATTATTATCAATTAGTATTTACAACATATGTCCTATTATATTCTTCTCTTGTGTAAGTTACTTTATTAAAAGTGATATTAGAGCATGATTTTAGCACTCAAAAGGATATAAATAAGGTGATTTTTTTTCAATTTTGGAGGTAAGATTGTGAAGTGCATATCTTTCTCAAATTGATAATTTTTAAAATTATTTTTGGAGGGCTTATCAAAGATGTATTGAAGCTACTATAGTCTAAATTTGAGATTATTTGGAATATACTTGAAACCATTATTGTGAAATTAGGGTTTCCATCAAATTCACTCTGAAGGTTATAAATCAACGTTTTTTTGATTGGGAGGGTTGACCAATAACATATTGAAGTTGCTATACTCTAAATTTGAGGTTGTTTGAAGTAGAATTGAAGAATTTATTATGAAATTAGGTTATCCATCAAATTCTCTCCCAAGGTTGTAAATTAGTGAGTTTCTTGAAGATTTTTTATAAAAAGTGAGATACATGTCTTGGTAAGTTATAATAATTTTAAAAAATGTTTGGATTTATTTGTGTAATTTATTAAAAAAAATTCCATGCCATGGTGGGGGCTTCAAGAAAAGGTGATTTGGCAATTCTATCAACCCAAAAAATATCCAAAATGATACAACAATTAAGGAGATGGGCTCCATAGATATTGAATATGCCAGGGAAGAAAAAACTAAAGTTAAGGATGTTATTTTATTATGGAGGGTGGAGATGTCAACACTATAAAAAAGAAATGATTCTCTTGTGATTGATGAGTTTTGAGGGAGTAGATTCACATTGCAAAATTTGGAAAGAAAATGTGTCTTCTAAGGAACATGATATTTTTGGGTTTTACTCAAATATAAGGATGTATCATCACCCAAATAATTTATGGATAGTCACTTCACATGATGGATTTTCATATGTTGATGGCAAGGGCCTAACGAATTAGCTCTACCATATGAAGCATTTATTTGATCTTCATTATGGTCCATGCCAACAAAAGGTTGTAATGACATCCTTATACTTCGAACCAGATCGATTCATTTAGTATCATTGACTATGTGAAGAGAATAAAGATGAGGGGTGTGTTGTCATATGGTCTATTTTCTAAGAGGAACTCACCAAGCTCTATGGTGATAATCTTATGGATAACTACTTTGGCTAGATTACCAAATTAAATAAAATAGATGTTCAAATACTATGAAATTGACCTTTCCCTTAAGAGTTGAGCATTTTATAAAGGAAAATTTGAATAAGTTATATCTAGGGGGTTTAAAGTAGCACATCAAATGTAATATACATGTTCGAATCAACTTCTATGTCCCAATCAATGTTTACAAAAAGTAGAGAAAAATATTTTGGCTAATAGAAGGGATGACTTACCTAGAAACAAAGATTTGACCCTTGCATCTTCATTTCTTCAACCAATGAGATTGATGCCTCAATAAATTAAAGAAAATGCTAGAGGGTTATGTTTAAAATTTAATGGAAAATACAATAGAGGATATAAATGTGTTGAGAGTAAATTGTCTATATTGAGGGAATATACGATGAAGAAAATGATTATGAAGAGGTGGTAGTGGTTGTTGAAGGTGTTGGAGTCACCTCAAAGACTCACACAAGCCACGATCTAGATGCTTGAAGCAAATCACAATAGTGAATACGTTATTACAAGGAACAAACAATAATAAACATAAAAAAAATATGAAATAAGAATACTATATTTTATAAACTTGTAAGATTAAAAAATATAACACTTATTTTCAAATGTCAGTATGAGAGAAGTATCTATAAGAATTACTCAAGAGGAGTCAAGTATCATGTGAAAATTAGGTGAATCACCAAGTGAGCCACTATGAATGAGACCAAGTGAAACAATACTTTCTAAGTATATAAGATGCTTTCTATGAATATTACACATGTAAATGAGAGAAAATAGTCCTCATAATATGACATGTGTACAAGTCAACACCCAAGCAAGCTCATCTCATGCATAATAAACCTAGGATAATAAAATAAATATGAAATAATATTATACACACTAACACCCCCCATAAGAATAACTTAGGTATGAAGTGATAGTGATGACGATGATAGATCCAAATAACTAGGATTGATGAGGTAACCACGTATAAACAAGCCTCTCACAAGTGGAGAAAATGAGAAAAATCATAGCAAATAAAGCTCCTCCCCAAAAGAGAGAAAATGAGAATAATAAATAAACCTCCTCAAAAGTTGTCCCTAAAAGATTAGGAACATGAAAAACTCCATGAAGCTTAAGAAGCTACAAACACCATTGAAGAAAAATTGATATATTACTAGAATCAAAGAATCTCCAATAAAATTGATATATTGATGCACATATGGTGATTCATACCAATATATTACATCAATGTAACAATATGGAAAATTCATGTATAGGTGTTGATAATCTCAAGAACATTGAAACCAACTAATGAAGGTAGAAAATGATTCCATTACTCCACTTAAACAAGGGAGAGGTGTGGTGGATCCA
Source organism: Sequoia sempervirens (assembly GCA_007258455.2). Lineage (NCBI taxonomy): Eukaryota > Viridiplantae > Streptophyta > Pinopsida > Cupressales > Cupressaceae > Sequoia > Sequoia sempervirens. The sequence goes on along the minus strand of VDFB02281492.1, from coordinate 665,747,639 downwards.
TTAAATTCATGTCACAATGTAGTGCAAATGGATGAAGTAGCAACATCAAGTCCAATATGATTTACAATAAAATGAAAATGGTGTACAAATAACAAGGCACACACACATGAGAACAAACTCCCCACGTTGCTTTAATATAAAATAACTGAAGTGCAAGAGTGGCATATTACGATGTGCAAAATACCCAAAAAAATAAATTGTAAATGTGACACTTTATTTTACTATTTTTATAAATATAAAAGTATATGCGACTGATTCATATAATGTTTAGAAAGAACCATTTGTTGAAATATAGTTCTTTTACAATATGAGGAGAAACCAAAGGCACCAATACAACCTATGTGAAAAAAATACACTTTTAAAAAATGACCCATAAAGGAGTTTGTAAGTGTATGACATGATCCTTCAAAGCTTAAAATAGAATTATGTAATAAAATCTTTGATAACACTGATTTATAAAAAAAAAAGAAATCTCACCTAAAAACTGTCTATACCATCATAGAGAGCATGACATTCTACCTTATTTAAGGACAATTGCTCAAAAAAGACCCTCATTTGAGAAAATAAGAGGCCACTAAAGTTCCCCTCCAAAAATGAAAAAATAATTAGGGAGGAGTCTATCCTCCTAGTGGCATTTGAGTGGAGCTGGGGTAGTGTTGCGTTTTTATTTTATTAAGTAATTAAAAAAATATTTATTTATTTTTGTTTAAAAAATCATTAAATAATTTTTTTTTTTTGGTGAGGGGTTAATTCCCCATGCAAATTCTGAAGGACGTTGTGGGAGTAGCACCTCCCACCACACTTTTCTTAAAAGAGGTGGCAGGGATGTGTGGGGTCTCACCCTTGTCACCTGCTTGCCATGGTAGGGGGTATGAGGTACCCCATGACCCCCAATTTTTTTTTTTAAATTAAAAAAAATTAGTACTTGGCTACATTATATAAATTCCCTTTTTGATATTTATTTTTATTTTTTAAAATATAAATAAATAAAATAAAGTATTGATTTTTTATATAAAACAATACTACTTAGGATCATATGAATTGTAAAATAAGTATCCACTAAATCCACTGATTTGTGACCTTGGGGGTAAATTTGGTGGAAACACTAAATTAAATTATGATAACTCCTTGAATTCTATTCCAAATGACCTCAAATCCATATTGTAGTAAGAGAAATATATTCTTGATGAACCCTTTACAGATCAATTTTTTTTGTTGATTTGTAGTTTTAGGAGTGAATTAGGTGAAACCCCTAATGTAACCCTAATTATATAGTAACTCCTTGAATTATAGTCCAATTTCCTTCAAATTTAGACTATAGTAGATTTAATGTGACCTTGAAAAACCCTTTAAAAATTAAGAAAAAATTCACCAAAATTAAAGAGGTACTACTTCCCAGAATGACCTCTAAAATAAATTTTTTTTACCTTACTTTCATAGTGCCAAGATCATGCTCTAATATCACTTGCAATGGAACAAATTGAGTAATGGAAGAATATAATAGGAGATATACCAAAAATACTTGATAATAATATTCCACTTTGAGGAGGAAAACTCCTAATCCACTTTGAGGGGGATACCTCCAAAAGTCTTCAACAAAAACACAATAGTCAACATAATGATAATAATTATCCACTACCTCCTATAAATTTACCTAATTATGCCAAGGCTACCACCTAAGCCAACTTAGATACTTAATAATAAACCTAACAGGTAACTACCAATATATGATTATACTAAGAGTTAATATAGCCACAAGTTGACTACTCTCAACCCAATACACAATATATGATTAGAGGCATAACATTATTTTATATACGATTCAACACATTATTTTTTAAAAATTGCAAGGGGATGCCTAGGGAGCTCAAAACTTAATTTTGTGGTGAATTTGATATGAAGTGTTGAAGGAGTTTTTTTTCTTTGGAATGGAAATATTAAGGGACCAAGTTGAAAAAATATTTGGCTTAATCAAAGTATGTGGACTATATTATCGCGGTTTTTTGTGCATGATTGAAAATCAACAAGTATTCCCTTACCTATTGGCATTAAGCTTCAATTAGATATGTTTCCTAAGTTGAATGCTGATTTGGAGGATATGCATAATGTGTCTTGTGCTGGTGCCATATGGAGCTTGATGTATCTAATGTAATAGATTAGATATTACCCAAACAGTGAGGATCCTTGATAAGTTTATGTCTAACCTTGGTAGAGAGCACTAGACTTGTGTTAAGAGGGTATTTAGATATTTGTAAGAAAATTTTGATTAATATTTATTTATTTTTTAATGATGTGGGCAAGATGTTTGATATTTAGAGATTTGTTGATGTAGATTGGGTAGGTGACTTGGATAGTTGAAGGTCCACTAGTGACTATACATTTTCTTTGTTTGGTGGTGCTATAAATTTAATGAGTCAGGCGTAGCCTATGGTTGCTTTGTCCACTATTGAAGTAGAGTTTATGGTTTCTACACATGTTTATAAAGAGTTGCTTTGGTCATAGGAATTATGTTTAAGAGTGAGTTTTGATTGTAGTATGATTCAAAATAGATCTGATAGTTAGAGTATTATTTGTTTGGCCAATAATCCCTTGTACCAAGCTCACATGAAGCATATTAATGTTCAATATCACTTTGTTGGGAGATGGTGGAAAGTGGTAAGGTCATGATTTAGAAGGTTGATGCCCAGACTAATGTTGAAAATTCATTTATGAAACTAACGAGCACAAATAATTTCTTGGTGTAGGGAAGTGATGGCCCTTGAATATTGTACTAAATTCATCATATGTTAGTTTTCATTGCAATATATAGTATCAAGTGGGAGAATGTTAGGATACTGTGATATTTAAATTACAATCTTAATGTATAATGTTGAGTCTTCAACTTTTTTGGAACAAGTAACTTGGATGCCCATGAGGGATTGAGGGATATTATTTTATTATTATTCTTCAAATAGGGTTGTGACTTTTTACCATAATAACTTGTGACCTTGTTTGGGCCTATGGTATTATTTTATGGTGGTTTTTTGAGCTTTATTAAATCTATATATTGAGGGCTTGAAATGGAGGAGATACAGTTATTGTGCAAGTACACTCAAAATTCTCATTGAAATACTATTAGATTGAAGAAGATTATATGAGTTGTATTGATGCATTTCTCTCTACTTGGTTAATACAAGCTTGACATCTCTTTAGTGGTGAAGTTTTTTCCTCTAAAAGAGTTTCCCCACATATATTTGGTGTCATAAATGTTTGTTGATTTCTATTGTTATTATAAATATTTATGCACATGTTCTATTTCATATTTCATGGTTAATGACACATACCTCTAATTGGGTTAAACAACTTTGTATACTTTAAGTTTATGCTTTATTGTTCACCAATTTTCTCAACACTTTGCACATCTTCACACATAGCCTTCGATTGTTACACCACACATACCTAAACATTTAGTCACCACCTAGATCTCACCATGACCATTCCAAGTAATTTATGCAAACATGACCTCATAAATCCAAATTTGACGATTGCTTTTCGAAAATTCAAATTTAAATTGTTGATTCCTGCCTATTCTACTAGCCACTATGTGTCAACTAAACACATGTTTGCATGATTTTATGTTATGTGCTTATGTTTAAATACATTTGTTTGCAACCATTTAACATCTCTCATCTCTCTCACATCCTCTCTAATCCTATAAGCATTCAAGAAGTAATTAATTTTGAAACGCTTTAGCTTGGTGCATTAAAATGAGTAACAAATATACATATATTATTATAGAGAGCTTGCTTGTTTTCTTCAATCTTTCACATACATTATTGAGGGTTGATCTAGGTGAACATGTCATGTTGCAACATAACAACAATCCTTCAAAGGCACTTTTAAATATTACTAGTCTCAAATATCATGTAAGGAGTAAAACAAACAAAGATTGATCATGTGCATTAAAAAGTAAAGGTACACACTGAGTATAATGAAATTGACACAAATATGATGTGTCAACAAACACAAACAAAACTCTAACCAATTCGACCAATAACATAACATAGATCAAGTATAAAATTTGAGGGGATAACAAACAAAGATACACCTCTAATAATCAAATTTAGAAGCTACATCTTCAATTAAAAAGTTAAATACCTCTATCCATTATATTTATTTCTATAATTTAACATTTAAATTTAAATATAATAACCCATGAATATAGTTCTTAATCTAAATTAATATATACTCATTTATTAAAGTAGCCTAAATTAAACTAAAGGGCAAAGGTTATTTTGCTTTACAACCATAAACTACGTAGTCATATGGATAAATGTCAAATTCAATCACTAGTATCTATCATGATTATATAATCGTGCAACTAAACTGATGCTGATGGTAAACCCCGAGCACTTTGCAGAGCAGGTCGAAGTTTTGAGTACTGCGTAGGGTATTGCCACAAACGGGGGAAACATTTTATCATTTTATCCAACCAAAAGAAAGGTCGTACTATATACTGGTATCTTTAAATCGGCCCCATAACCACACCTGTTGTGGCGATTGCAAAGCTGGTTGGTCAGATGAAAGCGAACGCGTATAAGGAGTGGAAATTTTGAAGATGAGTCCCCGCACTTGTTTCTTCCTCTCTTGTTCCAACGCACAATAATAGCTAGGTTTCACACTGGGCAATATACGAGCAAAACTACAAAGCTCCGAGTTTCCCTGTATGTTTGATTCATTACAAGTTGCATGATCCAGTCGTATCAGACGACACAGAGAAGCGAATTGGGGGCTGGCGATTAGAGGGGGAAGATGGGGAAGAATCAGGCGTACAAGGCCATGCAGAGGGCCAAGATGGCCACTGCTGGCGGGCCAGACGAAATTGAAGATGGAATGGTGTGTACTCTTCCATACCCTTCTACCTATTCATTTTTTGTCCTCCTTTTTAAGTGAATATAAAGCTCCTTTTCGTTCGCGCTTCAGTTTTGTATGCAACTCAAATGACTCAATGGGATTCGATACCAAGACGTTTCCCTTTGAATTTGTGAAACCCTAGCACTCAATGACATTTTTAAAAAAAGTTTCCGATTTGGGGCATTTTCAAACCAGTGTTTATTGAGTAACAGATGCCAGTTACTGCCCACAAATTTGAAAGAAACTGCCGAATTAATGTTCGTTTTTTCAAAAATTCTGCATAATGATTCCATTTGTTGCATTAGCAACCGTAAAATTCAGCCAGCTTTGTCACCATTGCTACAATATCCTCTCAATTTACAAAATACTCATGTTTAGGGATAATGGATAATGGTACGCCTTTAGGAGTTTTGCCTGGTCACGTCCTAAGATGTAAATATGATAAATATCGATCACAGCCGGATGTGCCATATATTCATTACACCAGAACCTAGCAACATGTCTGTTGAGTTACAGCTTAGTATTGAGACTTAGACATGACTTGCCATTGCGAGGCCCATTTTGGGTTAGGATATGGACTTGTAGAAAAAGGGTAAAAACGTGGTATAAATTTGACAAATTAATTCAATCTTATCATAACTCAATCAAAGTCATCTGAACATTGACGAAAATCATAAAAATCGAGTCCTTCATGCAGCATATCCTAATTTTTCTCTCATTGATGCTTGAAAAGCAGAAATTTAGATGTTAAACTGAGGGATAATGGGGAAGTTCAACTACTGTTATTTTGCTTGTTTTTTGGTATCACTATTTTATTATTGAATGGCAGGTCTTCCAAGGCGAGTCTGCTATAATTGTCAGGGTCACTTCTCTTGGGAGACTCAGTCACAAAACAATGGGTTATAGCCTATAGGCCACCTGCTGCAATGACATGGGCTTGCAGTATCGGTCTTGGCTGTTAGGAGGCATCTTAGGGTAATCTTGGGGCACATTCCGAAGATTTGAATGCAGACATACGTTAATGGATTCCCCGTTCCTTACACTACAAGTTAACAGATGTCTGCTAGAGTTGTGGGCTATCTTATCACAGTGAGGGAGGTTTGAACTTGGGCCACACTTTTAGGAGTGTCCCTATTACCATTACACTACAACACCTCAGTCAGAAATTTTTGTTTCCTAAAACTGAAGTTTGCATTAATATTGGTCAGATGGTCTGTATAGAAACATGCCATCACCAATTTTATCTGAATTATATGACATATGGCAGTCTTCTATATAAAGTGTCATAGTCCACAATTGCTATCGTCATCTATCCATAACTTTTTTCAATAAACTAAAGCTTTCATTGGAATTGGTTTGAGGGGCTGTATAGAAACTTGCTGTCAGCAATCCATCTGAAAAAACAAACTATATAACAGTTGTACTTTTCTTTATAGTCATACTCCAAAAAATACTAAGAAACCAGAATCAAATTTGGCTAGAGTTCAGAATTATACTAAGAATACAAAAGTGTATGACAGGAACCAATGGATCAAATTTTCATTTTTATCTCGTTCTACATTGTGCCAGGGAACTTCTATTGTGGTGTGGAAGCACTAGGTTCTCTAATTCTACTTGCTGCATAGTTTCTAATTTTTCTCCAAGTTCCTCAAACATGCATCCATATCCATTTAAATCATTTTCCATCACCAGCCGTATATCCTCACCAGAACCACTAGAGAATTGTTTTACTCTCTTGGAACAGTGGCTGCAAGGTTGACAGTGTTAGTATACCTAAAATATCCCAACTAGGATATTGCCCTAAATTTCTGATTTTGAAACTCAATTTTCTGCCCTAATTTCTGCACTTCAAAATTTCTGCTCAAGCACTAGTTTCTGATATGAAATTTCTGATTTGAAAACAAGCATGAACAGCAACATATATCTTTCCAATATGCTTCAAATAATATAGCAATTATGTCTATCTTCAATGTGAGTGTAACCAGCAATATGAAACAACAATATGATCATCCAACATGCAGTAAATCTGATTATCAGTTTGTCCAATCTGCTGCTACAAAAGTTAGACTTAATGTCTATATGCAATTTCACCATAAAATGGGCTCCAAACATGCCCAGAAATATTACAGAAGTTCGCTGCTATGAATAAGCCCTAATTACAAACCAAAATATGTATGAAATTGTAATGGCTGCCCCTGACTTTTTTGTTTCTTTCTGATTGCTGATTGTAAGTGTTTGCTGATGTTTGTTTGTTTTTTCATATGCCATTCATTGTTTTGCATTCATGATAAAGATAACTCAAACATGAAAAGAAACTAGAAATAAAGACTTGCAAATAGATACAACTTTCAGTAATATATTTCATTGAACATCATATCAGAATTTTCAGATTTAGCTTTCAAGATCAGACTTATACAAACTTATATCAGACTCAGAAATATTTGTTTCAGACCTGGGAATTAGTCTTAAACAGCTGGTAAACACCTCCACATTGCAATATTTAACTCCAATAAGTAAGCCCTTCAAACCCTTGTAAACCCGTGACAAACTGATGCTCTTCAAACCTCTTTAAAGTGCAGATTCTGATCATTACAACAGCAGGTCTAATCAACCAGAAAACACCAAACTGGGAACCATACTCAGCTGGGGCGATTTGTCCTAATAATTCAATCCTTTGCTGATAAATGCAATGAAATATATGTTATGGAGCGCTAGGATGAGGAGCTTCAAATGAAACAATACCCAGAAAGTTATCTCAGGCCAAGTCGGAGTTATGAACAAATAACCAGATTCTGCCCTGGGAAAGTATTGCTCAGAAAATCACTGTAAACTGTTCAAAACCCTCAAAATCCTTCTTGAAATCCAATGACTTAATCAGACCCCTTCAAAGCCAAACTCATTCACACCAAACTCAATAAGCAACTTCAAAAATATTCAAAAATCCTTATCTTTCAACACCAAAATACTGAAACCCTGAATATCTGTTAAGCACCAAAGTGACCCGTAAGGGGAATCACACCCAACTGACTAGGGTGGATCTCTCACCATCTCAACCAGCTCCTGAATGAAGAGGGTTTTCGTCTTCAACACCAAACTATAGGCCTCTGAAGAAAATCCAGCAGCATCCTGTTATGCAACCAACTTCAACATATCCAAATGAGACTCCAAAATGAGATAATATAGAGTCAATGAAAGATTAGGGCAACACTAATTTGAAATTCATCTTCCCTCCAAAAAGCAACGCACTTTTTGTCTTTGCTTTTAATTAAAAAAAAATCATTTTAATCTTCACTTAACTCTTACTTTGGCGTCCCACTTATCCAGCCATCTAAAATGTTTTTGATGCTTTAAAAACACCTGAAGTTATGACCCATCCGACCCTCAACTTAAGTTATAAAATAACTTTATTAGAACATCTCAAGTGAGGAATGCAAATATTAAAATAATCAGACCTTAGCAAAATCCAACGCCCAAACTAGAAAGACACTGTTGAAAGAAGCCTACTAGGACCAGTTACCATAAATAGACTTACTGTTTTTAGTAACTACTAAAAATAGAAAACACATTGAAAAACCAAACTGACATGAAAACTGATTATCAAAGCGACTCACTATAAACAGTAAGTGCTGGAATTGGCCTTGCTAAAAATAGTAAGTCCTGCCTGAAATACCGAAAACCTCCACAGAAAGGACTGGAACTGAGTTCCCTTACCAACGCCATTTAGCCTACAAGAACTCTAGAATAGGCTAAAGGATATCTCCACTGCTCAGAGGCTAGGAGGGGACATTACAAAAATGCTGCTCCACAAAACCCTACCCAAATTATCAATGAAAATGTCTCCAAACCCTACCCAAATGGTGCACTGGCCTGCTAGCTTGTAGATGAGGGTTTGCAACCCTTGAAAGCTCACCAAAATCCTTCAAGATGCCAAAAATTGCCTCCCAAAACAAGTCGCACCACTTCCAACTTGGGCGCTCCACTCTAGGGTGAAACCCTGGGCAATAATATCACCAAATCTGCCTTCCACAAGTTGCCTAATCTGATCTAAAAATCTGAGTATAAATTCCTTCATAAAATGCCGTTGAAGCACAAGTAGACCTCTGTCACGAAGTCCTCCAAACAAAGTCCTCCAATGATGAGTTAGGTTTTTGTCTAACTCACCCACAATTCACAAGGGTTTTCGTCTGTGGAATAGCTGCAATAAATTGCTGATGAAACTGAAGAATTATCCACGATGATATCAAAACCTCCAAAATGAACTTGTATATATAGCAACCTCCTCCTTATCTCTCCAAATTGGTCAACCCAATTTGGGCGCCAATTTCCTTCCTTTTAAATTTGCTTTTATTTTATTTTAAATCCACAACTTGGGCGACAATTTCATAATTCAAAATTATTTATTTTTCTCCTTATAACTTCCCAAAAAGGGGTCGCCCAGCTCTAATAAAAAATTAGAAAAATATTTGGCTCCAAAATCAAATTTTAAATATTATTTTAATCTCTCTCTTGAGCGCCCAAATAAAATAATAAAATATTAGTTTTTCACTTATTTTTCCTCCCTTAAAAACCCAAATGGGTTGCTCCTCATCCAAGAAAAATAATTAAATATTTTTTTGACCCATCCATAAAAAGGGACATTACAATACCTGCATGTAGTCCCCAGATCGAAGATATAATTTTCCAAATCCAATGTTATGCCGTTCTTTGGTGAGGTACCAGCACCTCCTTTTCTCTTCTTTATCATCAAATTTTTGCCATGGTGTTGCAAAGTTCTGATGTGTGGGTGACAGTTTGCATATCTCACATTTTCACCAGTTTTTCTATGACATAATGCTGCCATGTGTTGGTATCTTTTTGTCATATTTTCCTTCCCTTTTTCACAACCCTTTCATTTTTTGGTAAATGGATAAATGTTGACACTCATTCAATCTTCATTGCCCTTCTTTCATGACTAGTAGTTCACAAGAACCAATCTCTCATGAGGTTAAATGAACCTGTTTGCACTCTATGTGTCTAGGTGGTGTTCACAGGTGTGAAGCAGCTGGACTTCACTTGGAGTTTACCCATCCCTGTATTACTTTGGATCAAGCATGGTTAACTGTGGAGTTTCCCTTAGGATCAGGTCTGCTTAACTTGCTACTCCATTATAAAACCTTCAGCAAGTATTGTGCCTTATGAACCATGTATTGTTGAGGTTCCCAACTCACTTGTCTTTATCCATTGGGTGTTTCTGCAGTCCACCATTAGGTAATATCATTTTGTGGAAATGAGCTGTCTTAAAATTGAGCAAATCTTTGTGGCCCATCTCTTATTAGTAGTGGTCACAAGAATCCATCTCTTGTGAGATTGAATGGCACACTTGACATATATAGGTGATGCCCACAAGAGTGAAGCATTGGGACATTAGTTAAGGTCACCCCTCGTAGTGCTACTATTTCTCAACCGTTCTAATGTTTAAATTTTTCCCCACCATCACATCCATTTAACTTGCTACCCATTTGCAAAACCTTCAAGTGTATGTACCATTCACTTATTGTGGTACGTGAACCATTCACTATGGAGCTTCCCAACTCTTTAATTTTTATCCATTTGGTGTTTCATTAGCACAAATGTTATATCATTTTTTCCATAATTGGCTGCGTGTTAAAATTGAGCCAATCTTCATAATCCAATCTTTCATTAGTGGTGGTTCAGAAAAATTCATCTCTCATGAGCTTGCATAGTTAACTTGGCATTTATTTCATCTAGATGATGCTCACTAGAGTGAATAATTGAGACTTCATAGGAGGTCGCTCATTCTATTTTTCTTCTCTCAAGTGTGCTTAATTATGGAGTTTCCCCCACAATCAGGCTTGCTCGCCACTCCATTTTTAAAACCATCAGCAAATATTGTGCCTTATGAACCACTTCATTCTGGAGCTCTATGTGTGTTTCATTGCATACATTGGGTGTTTCTGTAATACATCATAATAGAATATCATTCATTGGGAATCAGCTGCATGTTAATATTGAGTGAATCATCATGATCAATCTGTCATGCGTTGTGGTTCACAAGAACCAATCTCTTGTAACCTTGAATGGTCTACTTGGTATTCATTGCATCTTGGTGATGCTCATAGGAGTGAAGTGCTAGGACTTCTTGGAAGGTTACTCACCCTAGTATACTCCAGCTCAAGTGCGGTTAACCAGAGCGTCTATTCACAAGCAGGCCTGCTTAGCTTGCTACTCTGTTAACCATACTTTTAGCAAGTGTTTTCATTTATGAACCATTCACCATGGAGCTCTCTAGTGTTTCTGCATTGCATCATCATGTAATATCATTTTTTGGGAATCAACTGCACATTTATATCTAGTCAATTTTCATGACACTTCTTTTATAAATAATGGTTTAAAGAACATCCCCCATTGCACTAAATGGTTCACTTTGCCATCATTGCTTTTGGGGAAAATACAATTATGAGCTTTAGTGTTCTTTTTTTTAATGCTGTTCATTTCTCCCTGACAAAACCATTGAAAATGTATTAAAATAGTGCTAGAATCAAAGACAAAAAACTTCCTAAATCTATACATGAGCTTAACTGTCTATAATTATCCAAAACTACTCACATTTATAGGTCTAACAGATACTTTCCTCAGTAAGGGTAATGCTGCTACATCTTCACTAAATGCTTTGTTCATCATCAAAATTACCCTGGTTAGGTGGATGAACATTCTTCCTCATGAAATCTTTACATTTTTTATTCCCTAGTATTTGTTTTTTTTGGTTTTCTTTGATTAAGGTTCGGTCTTGATTATTTTTTTGTTTAATCATATGTTTGCAATTGAGCCCTTGTGGTCTATCTCATAGTTATCAGGATTGATATATTCAATTCATTCAGGAGGTCAAAAATATTTTGAAATCCGGAGTTAAAAAAAAATTGATAAAATTTCTATAAGAATTGAATAGTTTGGACCAAATCAGACAATTCTGGCTGGTCCAAAAAAAAAATATATCTGGTTGGATTTGGTAACTATGGTCAATCTAGATCTCCTAACCAATGGTGTACATTGAACTTATTAAAAATATCTTGTAATGATATTTGCCTCTTCAACTTGCTCTTTCAATCTCTAACTGTTGCTCAGCCCTCTATAGAACCTTGACAATTACGTTAGAGTTGCCATCAACTATGAGACTCTTGGCATTTAGGTCACTTGCTTATTCTACACACAGCCTTGCCAATGAAGACAGAGTTGCCTTCTCCAGCAATGAGATCTTCTTTGTCTTTGTTATTTGAATTAGTTACTGAGTGTAGAGCAAAACAAGCACCTAAGGAAATTATTTGTCATTTCGGATAATGCTTCTCCTCTAGTGGGGTCAGCATTGTCCATAGCAGGTGTATCAAGATTTATCTCTGGTTTGGCAAACTTTCTAGTTCTAGTTCTCCATAAGGGCAGAACATTTTAACTTAATTACTGGCTTTTTTATAAATTTATGTTGAAAATGGTGAAGCATTTTTCCTAACTTTGTGATCTACATGTTTATCCTAATATATGTTTCTTTTTATATTTTACTCTTTTTTTTTTTGGCCACTTTTTACGCTTAGAATATATCCAATGGAGCAATGTTGCTAACATGCACAAGGTCCCATATGAATTACAGTTTATGCTATCAGCGTGAGTCCTAGCATGTAGCTTTCCTGTGGAGACTGGGCTTAGGGAATTTCTGTTTCTTAGTGAGCGATTCACAATAGTATAATATCTTGGGTAGAACTTATGGAGAATGCATAAGTGTGATAAATCTCATATGTTTTTATTGGCATGGAAAGTTATTGACAAGGACTATCGCAGATGGATGGATCTTTTCATTCACCAGAGTGGCATGCTGCTCGTTTGGCAAGCTTGCAAACATCTCACACAGTCACTTGGGATGAATTCAACAGAAGACAAAAGGTATGCTTTAGTCAATATTGAATAATAATTGCCAATTTTTCCATTTGTTCTAGGATATAATTCGGTTTAATTGCTTGTTAATAAAGTCAAACAGACAGAGCTCTGAAATACATAAGATCTTAATATGAACAATCAATGATTTTTGAATTAGTGTTTAAGAATTATTACTTCTTTTAGCTACTAATTTTGGGATCTACGAAATCTGTTTGTTAATGATTAGTTTGTAAGCAGTGTGACCAGCAATGTATTAGAATAACCACATTTTATGTGGCAAAGGCCATTTGTTTTTGGCTTGCGGTTATTTATCAGGGTTTATTTGGTGATATGCCATAGTAGTACTAGTATTCATGAATTCCAGCTACAAAGGCATAAATAAGTTGTGTATGAGTTAGATATTGTGGAATAGTAAGAAAATATTTCCTACTCGAATAATGACAGTATTTGTAGTGATAATAGAACTGTACTGTTAAGATTAGTTCCTACGCATAAAATTGGCCTTACTGTTTTATAATCTCAAAGATACTTGGTTTTAATGAATTTTCTGGTGTGAGTCCAACTGAAACTTGCAATATACTGCTGCAAATCTAGTGTGGACAACCTAGATATTAATTTTCTTAAATAAATTTGATCTGAAATCTGTGATTCTGACTGTTCACCAAGAGAGATTTAAAACAAAATGTTCTTAAAGTTGAATATGCAGAAACTCGTGACTAAAAGTTTAATTGCTTCAATGGAAAACAGAAACTGAATAAAGTAGTTACTTATTGCATTCCTCTGTTATTAGGTTTTGCAAGAACCCTGGCTGAACCCAGGCTGGATGCAGGTCTTGGTCCAGGTCTGGCCCAGGTTCAGCTGGGGTCCTTATCTGGGCTTGTGGATTCAGGCTGGGTATGTCTGAAAGTACTGTCATGCCCCGCCATAAATCACAAACCCCCGCAGCCTGTGCTAGACTAATAAGAATATCAAATAGCAGTGATTCCTATTAATATAAGGCAGCGCTAGCATAGTGAAGACTTTAAATTAAATGTGGACCTTAATTAAATTAAAAGCAGCAATCACTAACAATTAAGGAAGAATAAAAGGCAGCGCTTGGTTATAGAAGGGTGTGTCCCTTAACTAATGAATAGATGTGACCCTCCCCATGGGAGATATAAAAAGGAGAACAATTCATTTGTGAAAGTAATTAATTGGAAAAAGGAAATCAATAAAGCGGATTGGAAATAAAGAGAATTAGAAATCAGAATAAGAGATCTATTGGAACAAATATTATTAGCAAGAATATTATTGGGAAGTGAGTTTTAAATTTAATTAGAATAATTATATATATATATATATATATATAGAGAGAGAGAGAGAGAGAGAGAGAGAGAGAGATATGGATTGCAAATAGGGAAGCCGATCAACCTTCTAGGTTCACGAGAGGTGAAGGAAGACTGGCCTTTATGCTCTTGTCAAGTATGCCACCCCGAGATGGAATGGAAGACCGGCCTTCCATGCTTGTGGGCTAGGGGGTGGAATGGAAGACTGGCCATATCTATGCCCTTGGGCTTGATCAAGGAGGATGACTAGCCTCCAAGGTGAACTGAGGGGTGGAAGGGCGGCCCACCTTCCATGCTCTCGCAGTACAAGGGCGACCAACCTTGAGACTGCGGTTTGCAAGCATTTCAATGAATTCCTAATAAGATTATTATAGGAATACATATTGGAATGGCTATTGCATTAATTGGATTCTTGATGTGACTAATGTGCATGGATATCATGATATTGTCATGTCCCCAATTTGAGCCCCGTTCCATTTGGCGGGAAACAAGAGCATTTTTAAATGCTAATATGATTATAATATTAAAATAATAAGAATCTTTGAATTAAATAAATAATAATTATTATATTTAAAAATAATATTAAATAATAATAATATAATATTAAATAATAAATAATAAATAATAAATTTAAATTATTGATAAAAGAACATTTAAATTTAAAATAAATCTATTTGGGCCGACTTGCTTTTGAAGGCTTATTCTTCAGTATTTATATGGGCTCATGGGTTGTTTGGAATTATCACGGAATTAGGCATGGACAATTGACAGCGTAGCTTGTCGACCTCTGGAGGACGTAGTTAGGCCAGTAGGGTTCATGCTAGGTTTCATATTTCCGCTATCACAGGCTCATCACAGGATTTGCTCGTCTCAGGATCAGTGGTAGTCTATTCTCATTCATCCTACATCCTTACCGGACTCTCTCGATCGGGATACTCAAACGGGGAAGCACACGACATCTCCAGGCTTTTGGTCACGCGATATCTATTCCACCAATTCCATTCTCATCTCATCCTATACTCGGGCGCACTTGATATTGCAGCTGCATCATTCCCGTCTCAAAACATTTCGTCAGTATTCGTATTTGGGTACTGCCCATGAGCTTGGAATCATTATCGGGCTCATCCGTATTAGCGCCGGCAGCCACCCATGGAGCCAACCATTGCTAACGATGGCATCTCGGTCAGTGAAACAACGGTACATAGTTTCGGGAGGCAACTCAAATAATCCTCACACTAGCTGTAAATCGCTACTTCCGCAAGACCATTCTATGTCGCTGTTTGCTTCAACCACGCACGGGTTTATAGTATAATATCGTTGGTTTGGATTATATTCATTTTAGTGCGCATACTTTCTCATTTCCTGAAATGTTGAATGGACCGACTTGAATAGATTACTATTGTTATTCTACATAAATCTGGGTTAACTTTTGTGTGCATACGGGCTCTTGTATTCGTGGATGTTGTTATTCTTAGTTTGATCAATAGAATCTGCTAAGTACAGCATCAGTTGTATTCCAGATACAATTTCAGTTGTTTGCTTGGTATATTATGATCTTACCCTTTTAGTGAGTTGCTACAATCGTGAGTGGTTTTCCTGTTGCTCCAGTGTTATATGTGCATATTTTAAGGTTTGAGTGTGAATCTATTGCTGCTCTGGGAATTCGCTGCAAAAGAGACTATTCTTGAATTATTAAATTGTATGTGATCAGATTGGGTGTCTCATAGATATTTACTAATGACTAGTAACATATGTATTATAATGGCTTATGATCTAATGTCAATTTCTAGTGACTAATATTGTGCGCAGGACCTAAACCAAAATTTATATTACAAGGACAATTTAATTGGTAATTTCATTATTCTTAAATATATTGCATCTCTTATTTTTGGAATTGTGGTTTTAGGGAAAAATATAGAGATATCGCAATAGGGGACATTACAAGTACCCAGACCGAATCCACAGGCCGAGGGCATGACCCTAACCAGACCCAAAGAAAATCTGCCTGGGACCAAAAAAAGCATTTTTAATGAAAAAGGTCGAAGAAATAAAAATCCCTTATTAGCCATATCAGATTTTGTTAGTTTCAATTGAGGGTGAGGGATATGAGGCGTTGATGTTAGAACCGCTTCGGGTCTCCTCCTTCCAGCCACGTCATTGAAGAATAAATTAAATGCATAGCCTATCGGCGATTTAATTTATTAAGACGCCTATTGGTGAAGAGGCGCTTCACCTTGAATTTAATTATGGTTAATTAATGAAGGCCGACTTCTTGAGGAGACACGATTTTTCATTAAGGTCGACCTTCTCTCATCCGCCACCTCTCTTGGAGTGTCAGCGATTTTTGGAGGCGGACATGATGTTCTTCAAGGGACGCGATCTCTCTCTCTTGTATATATACAAGTCACTCATTGTTCACTATACATTCATTCATACATTCACATTCATAGTGTGATTTCATAAGAGAAGTGTGAACTCAGTCAAGTGCAGATCGAAGTCTATAGAAGGCTGAATTATTGTGTTCTTGGAAGGGCGATATTGTCATCAAGTTATTGCATTGTATTGGCACTATTGTTTGGCCATTGTGATCGGCCTCTTTGTAAAGAACTTTGTTGTTCCATATTCAATATATAAGTGATATATTGTTGCTGGGTTTTTCTCCCTCAAGTGGAGGGTTTTCCCAGGGTATATGCTGTGTCTATTTGTTTGAATTTGAGTTAAAATCTGCTCATTTATATCTGATCCTAAAACTAACAGCTACTACACAGGACTTGCATGGTGTAGCTAGTGGGAGTGGCACTGGTGCTGCTTGGGGTTCCAATGAACCAGCCGATGACATTGATGCTCTTGTTGACAAACAATATGATGATTTGTATTGATTTTCCTTGTGTAGTTGCACTAATATAAACCATTTTGTTTTATCTTTAGTATTTACAATTTGGCAATTGACATTGAATTATCAATTATCAACTGTGTTCTGTATTAAATTTGGTGAACTGCTGAACCTGAATACCAAACACAAGCTTGAATTGGCAACATAGCAAATCTTTGTGAAATATATTTGATCCTACACATGGTGTTAAGTTAATGTATATGTCCACTTCTCCATGGTTTTTACACTTGCAAACCATTTGGTAATGGTGAGAAGACCAAATCTTTGAGCGGAGTCCCTTAACAAAAGACCTCTATCATAGGTGACATTTGGTGGTCATCAACACTGCCCTTCCTTCTTAGAGTTTAGTGATTGGTTGTTTGTCTGTTTATGTCTACATGAGTCTATAATAATCTCCTTATGTCTCTTGTGTGACTTGTGACCTTAACATATCATAAGCTATATAATAACAATGTTCAATGATACTGATGTTGATAACCACTCAAAATAAAAGATGGCAAGGTGCATTCAAATGCAAACATCTCATGGAAGCGTACTACAACATATGTATGTGAGTGTTTTCCTTACAACATCATAATTATATTTAACTCTCTATGTGGTTATCTCACGGTTTGCATGTGCACATATACACACATGATAGTGCCAAATTGCCTTTAATCACAATATACACACATGATAGTTCCAAATTGCCAATAATCACAATAACATTAAAAATAAATCAATTAAGGGGCAAATTTACTGAACCCATTGCAGTATCAAGGACACACTTTTTATGACCATTTTGAGACCTTTCTATAACCAAGCTTATAAATTCTTTCAATCTTTCTGTGCCCCTTTAAGTCATTTAAATAAATTTTAGTTACATCCTTACTGTCCTTAAAACCCATGGATTTGATGTTCATTACCATATGGCATGGCTGGAATGGTTCTTCCAGTATCATGTTAACATCTCATCATTATCAGTTGATTACCTTCATGACATTATTTAAAGGTACACGTCAACTTCTGTCATATTTTACTTACTATTGCTTTTAAACTCTGCTATACTTCCAACTTGTTTTTTTGTTGGGGTACAAAGTCTGTTAGTTTCTCATTAGCCTACAAATACATGATTTGTCTGTTGATTAGTTTATCAGGTTGGCAAGTTGTTCATAGTGCTGTTGTACTGGGGTTTTAAATTTTTTACATCCTTCTAATGCTTCTGTTTTTATGCTTGGGAATTATACTCATAGACACATTGGTAGGGTAACTTACAGTCATAAAAATTAGTGTTTAGGCTTACTATGGGATACATTTCTTGTTCTTTAATTGGAAAACATGTAAACGAGGAAGAATAGATTTATAGAAGATCATTCTTGCAGAGAACACTGGAGTAGTTGATTCATACCTTAAATATATTCTCATGCCTAAAAAGATAATCCTTTCTTAGGTATTTTATGGGGGTTATTGTGTAATGTCCCAAAACACACAAGGGACAAGATGGAAGAAAACATGAACTTCAATTTCTTTTGCGTTTACAATTGCAACATAATAGTGTGAAATGCATGCTCATACACACACACACTCATTTCTCATGACAAACAAAACATGTGGAGAAGTATAATTACTTCAATCCACTTGAAAGTAGCATGCATTCCAATATGGCACACTTCAAACTAAATCAAAGAACTAGCATAAGACTTTAACCACTGTGAGTCAACTCATCACAAGGTTCAACAGGGGAGATAGGGTCTCACTCTAAACCTGTGATTAGGTAACCGTACCCACCACCTAGACACACAAAACTAGAATTAATGCAGAAAGGAAAGATGTAGTTTTTGATCCAATTTCTTAGTTCAAACACAAAAGGGCAAGCATGTGAATTAAGCTAAATCAATTCCAATCACATAAGCATAGATACAAATAAATGAGAGCAATAATCATCCTTTTCTAACATCCTATCATAGAATAAGACCTTCGTTCAAAATATTAGTTAATCCAATTAATTTCTTTACCAATACACATAATGCTAATAAAGGAATGACCAAATAGAGAATCGTTTAAACAACATGAACATATTCTCAAAACTTTCACAACACCTAAAGCATAGTTAAAACATGACAAGGGCTTTCCAACAATTTGGAGAAAATGGTCACAACATGGATATTCAGGCGGTAATGACGCATTGAAGTTCTACACAAATCTCTGCCTAAAAGGATCACTAAAATTCCATTCTGGAAATTGATCACAGAAATAAGAAGCAAATTTTATTGGAAATAGGCCTTGAAATATCTAGCAGAAAATCCCATGCCTTGGATGCTTCTGCGATAGGGTGGACACTTTTGTGATTGGGTGGACACATCCACAACTACTCAAATGCTTCCGCAACTGACCAGATGCCTCCGCAAGTTTGCTAATAATGCATGAAAAACACAATTTTCGTAGAATAAATTTTACAGAGGTGTACTTATATGATACTCCAGCTTCCCAAATTGACATATAATAAAAATGAGCTTTCTATGGTAAAAACACAACACTAAAATGATAGGACCTATAGATGCTTCTATGTTTTCCAAAGCTTCAATTCACCCAAAAATAGTCTAAAACCTGCAACTAAGGTTTAAAAATGACAGGGGAGTCCTATGGACCTGCATTATGGCTTGTTGAATCACAAATTCAGTAGTCATTGAGGCCCAACCCTCAAAATTACAAATATTTGTCTCTTTCAAACAAAATCCATAAAACGTAAGTGGATCTGTCTGCAATTTGAATCCATTCAAAAGAATATTACAATGTTGATTGCTAACTCATAGCATAATTCACAATATATAATTTGACGTCCATAATAATAACAAATGCTATTTTACAATTTCGCTCAACAACAAAATGCACAAATGAATATATAAAAGCTAAGAACTCTTCCAAGTTCCATGTGAGATCTCCATAGCTTTGATGAGATTCTCAAGCTTCTGATTTGCAAACCAACGTTGGTTAAGTCTACTTCTCAATTGCGTGAATCTCAGCAGTTCACACACCTTGCTTAGGATGTAGGCAATATGGATAGCATACATAAACAAAACACTCAAGTGGTGACATATAAACACATTTGTTCATGGCTTCTCAACACATGAGGAATCACAATTGATTCCAAGAAGGACGACAACAGTAGCTTTAGGCTTTTATGGGTGGTTATCCACCTAGGCTCCCCAACATCACAAAGGTGAATCATGAAAACATACTTCACCTTAGGGCTCTAATATCCCAAAGGTGAGTAAACCTTAGATTGTTAATATCCAAAAGTTGGGCAAGAAGATATACTGCATCTAAGAACTCTAATATCCAAAATGTGAGCAAGAAGTTACGATACATGTTAGATCTCTAATATCCAGTAGGTGAGCAGATAGCAGACACTCCTAGCCTTCTACTTATTATCAATCCTACACTATCTAAGGCAGTTAATTCTCAAATTGGCTCTTAGGATGGTTTAGGGCCTAGGGAATGCACACAAAGAGCAACCACCTATGCATAAGCTTTAAATCATCACCCCTTTAATTTGGTCACACCCACTAATTACTCTTCCCACAATTTTTATTTCAAAATAAATCATTTTTCAACTTTCATAAAAGTGCATAAAAACACCCAAACCTCTATTAATGGAGTCCTTTTCAAGCTTTTCAACAATTAGTGGAAAACACAGGAAGCTTCCAAAATTCAAAGCAAGCAATGTTAGAATACACTCTATCTCTCTAACATAAAACTTTCCATTTCAATGTGTACAAAGGAAAATACCTTAACAAATTTATATCCAAAGGGGGATGGAGACACACAATATTCCGAGCAAGCAATTCTCAAGCTCCCAAGATTCTAAATCAAAGAGTTCTTTCCCACACAATCTTTTCCCAAAGCTCAAGATTTCATCCAAGGGTTTCAATAAAAATTCCTTTTGAGCTCTCCCAACCAAGATATGCATAAGTAAAACTATGAAGCCCTTTCCAACATATATGCAAACCCTTTTCCAAAAATAACTTTTTCTAGTCACACTGAACAAGCTTATGAGATAATATTTATTTTTCTTGCAAATCGAATATTATGAGACTGTACTTGTTCATCAAGTCACTATTTTCACCTTTTTAATAAGTCAAAAAACACTTTATATATATATGCAATCCCTCAGATATTTTTCCACTAATATAAAGAAATTGACCATTTTCGACGCTTACAAATTTACTATTCCAAATCCATCCAACTCTAATTTTTAAGTGGATTCTAATAATTCTAAGATGACTTAATTAAATCCCACACACATAACAACCCATATGCATAATAGGAAATTAATTAAAATATATAGAACAAACACGCTTTACTAGATTCATTATAGAAGGGCCATGAATCGCATGCTATTAGAATAGATGGGTTTCATAAGTATATAAAGTCAGAGGTTTCATTGCTTCACCATGGAGCAAGATGGATGCAATCAAACAAATTCAATGCTATCTCTCCATTTTCAGTTATCATTGGTTTTCACTTGTATTCTTGGACACTCGAGCACATCAAGCCTATCTAACACAGATAGCCAAAGCATAGTATAAAGCCAATGGACACAATATATATTCACTTAGGACACATATATATCACATAATCTCATAATATAATAATCATATTGCAATAGTGATTCTCTACTCATATACATGATCCAAACTATACATAAGTGGCATAATCAAATCACATAATCTTCACCAAATAATAGTACTGAATCATCAAAATGAAATTAACTAACATTATAGTTATAATAAATTCAGTGAACTGAAAAGATCAACATAACTCAATTGCACAATAATCTGATGTGACTCATATAGCCATAGTCATGTCAATATAGACTGTGATCACCAAAAGCACAAAATATCACATACATAAGTCGATACAAACTATGCAGCAAGAATAAGGAACAAATGCTTGTGGGAGTTACATATTGATTGACCTCAAGTTCTTGCAGAAAACGCTTGAGTAGTTATTTCATACCTTAAGTAGATTCTCGTGTGTAACAAAGATAATCATTCATTTGGTATTTTATGTTGGCAGTTGACCTAACCATCTTTATATTTAGTTGCAATTTTTTGCCACACATAATTTTTAACAAAATTTAACATCTTTCCTTATGCTCTCCAAATTTGTTCCTTGACAGTTCTTCATTTGTTTCTTAACATAGTTTGAACTAGCAGCCTTATTTGTTAGTATATTTTCTTTTGAATCGTACTTTACATTTGATGTGACTGACATGTTTTTGATCTAACTGAGTCAATACAGAACTATAGCTTTAAATAAAACAAATTAAACACATTGTGAGCTATGAAACAACAACCAATATAAGTATTGTAAACCAAGAAAATCTGAAAAAACCTTCAATTTGTTCAATTGAAGATCTTTGTTTGTGTTCATTCAATTAGCCCAATATATATCAAAGTAAATAATAGTTCAATCTTAAAAAATTGTCTATGTTGATCAACCTTCCCCAAGAGATATCCAATCTTGCTTAGACTCTCACTTTCCACATTTTTAAGAATCAGCATTCCCTGGGGCTACAAGCACGTCCCCCCATTTAGGGATGTTCAGGGTACCCCATGATGGGGATGCATTGTTCCTCTCTCAACAGACTTATCTCTAAAAGGGTGGGAAAGACTGTTGCTGTACATCTCATTGATTGCAAAATACCTGATTACAAGTAGAGCTTGGCAACATGGTAGTATGTAGAACCTGAGGAGATACAGCAGGTTGATAAGATCCAGGATGTGCAACTGGGATTGGCTGGGGTCACAGTGCAGGATCCACAATTGAGTAGAGCAGTTTTAATGATGAGAAACAGCTTCTGAGATTTCTCGCTTACGTTATTTAATTTTTTTTTTTTGTATTTATAAATTTTGATATGATTTTTTTAATATTATTTTAAAAGCTGTCCCTAAAACTTCATTCCTGTGTCTACATCTTCCCTTGTCCCCAGAAAATGGAGAAACACTGGTTTAGACACAATTCTTGTGAGTGTTTCACTTTGTGTTTTATAAGTATGGTAGAAAAAAATAAAAAAAATAAAGGAAGAAAGAAATGATAACATCCACTGATGACCAACTGAGGCCATTGGGAATTGAAAATGTTCATCCAGTAACTATAGAGGCTAATACCAAAGGAAAAAGAGGCTACAAGACAAAAGCTAGACAAATAAAAACAGAAGATTCTTTTTAGGGGCTTAAATCAGAATGAATAAGCACTAAATATGTTACACAAGGCAATATTATATTACAAACATTACAAATCAAGGAAGTGTGATGAATACTGGTTCATCAAATCGCTGATGGTTGATGTTAGGAATCATTTTATATTGATTGGGTTAATGCTAGAAATAGAGTTCTTCAGGTCTATTACATTGACATAACTTCTTTGTTAACAATTTATACTCAACACAGTTGACTCAATTTTGAATGACAAACTTTTGTTCTTTGGCATCTTTTTCATGGGATGTTCGTTCCATTTGTTGAGATATTCTACATATTTTTTTTCCTAGATGTGCTATATTTTATTTTTAAGATGTTTCTTCCTGTGATTGAATTAATAGGTTTTATAATTTATTGGTTCGGTATGTTACAAGGAGAATGCTACTTGTTAAATTGAAGGGACAATGAAATAAATGATCTCAACTACATACATAAGTTATAGAAATAACATGGGAATGGTCGTTACATTAACAGTGGAAATTAAGGGATGCTGATAAAATCTGTTGTACAACCACCTAACTAAAAATTAACACGGGGATGTTATTTACATTAACTAAAACCCATTATGCAACATTCTGAGTCATGCAAGAAAAAGTAGAACTCTTAGGCTGTCCACATTTGAAAATGTCTCTAGCCAAAGTATCAAATTAAAAAGTTTAAGAAATTAATTCTCAAGGCAGCTTGAGAATTAATCATTGGATGTTTCAAGATAATTTTTCCATGATATTGGCTGCAATGCCATTAGAAGGTTTCAAAAGTTTTGCTTCGTTCAATTTTTTTGGTTATAGAGATTTAGTGCAGTAATGTGATATGCGTATAGGTAATGGGTGGAAACTAATGATGCAAAAATATGGCAAATCATTGGCTAGTGTATTACAACTATACTGTTTTCTGAATGTAATCTGATCATGGAAACACGTTAAATTTTGTGTATCTAACTTCCAATTGTATCAAACAAAGTGCTTTAAGGGTTTTATTTTTTTTGCATTTAAAATTACATAATTTTTGTCTAAGCAGATAAGTTGGTTGCTAACTTGCTACTCAAACATCAGTTAAGAGGAAGCATTGTCTCAGGAAATAGAATGTTAAATTGTCTTTCATGGCTTGTTATCTTGGAACCTAATCCATTCTAGGTTCATGCAAGTTGCAACTCTTACATGTTGGGAAAATTTACTCTTTGGAGACTTTGAAATCAGCAAATAAACCAGTTGGAGTTTGTACTTGGAAATCATAGAATGTAGAATGTTTATGTTCTTTTGAATTTAAACAGATAATTAATAGATAGATATTCTTGAAGTGCTTAGAAACTGTAAAAATAAACATTTTTATTTATTTTTCAATATTGAAAAAGCTTTAGATAAACTTGCAAAGACAAGAGGAATGACTGAATGCTGGCATTGCCTATGGCACATAGAGTATTCTATGATTTATATGATTAAAATTCAGTTATTTTCCATAATTTTCACATTGTTTATGTTTTAGGTTATTATTGAGTTGTCTTTGTTGGTACTTGAATATTTATAGGAAGCTGATAGGAAGAAGGGTGAGCTAGAAGCTGACGAGGCTCGCAGAATGAGAGAGTACAGAGCACAATTAGATGCTGAACGGGCAAGCAAGCTAGCAAGGGGTAGAAACCATGCCGGTAAGAGGCCAAGCTCAGACAAAGGTATGGGCACATTCACAAAGACTGCTTGATTGGATATAACCCCCATGCTTGTGATGTATTGGTTATGGTCTTTGCATCACCAGTATTTTCTTTTTGCTTATATGAGACATGTTTATTGCAGGGAAGAAGGATAAAGAAAAGGATGGGAGGAACAGCAAGAGGAAAAAGGTGGTGATTTTTTATTTTATGTTGTCCTTGGAAACTACACTACTCTCATTTATGCAATTTAGCAGAATGTTCTCCGCTCACATTTAATGGTCTAAGTCTTTACTTCACAAGGATGTGTATTTTTCAATTTCTTTTGGGAGAATTTTACATATTTCATTGGTTTGTTCAATCTTTTAAAATTTGGAAATAAGTGCTAAACAAACTGTCTATTGCTCATTGTTCATTTACAGTTACTTTTAGATATCAATGTAAGCCATTAGAAATGAGCTGAATAATAATACAAGTATGGTTTATATACTATAAAATAGAGTTTTCAGGTTTTTTTCTATAATGTATCCTCTTTGTAGAGTTTTCTGGATACAGCTGTGTCTACCCTTTAATCATCAATGTTTCACATTGCATACTAGACTAATCATTAGGGAAAACAAGCCTATTTCTTGGGGAGAAAGAGAAAATAAATTTGTTTAAATATGTATATATCAGCTTGTTGAGCTGAAGGGGTTTAGGTTTTCATACTATCAACCGATTTGGAAAGACTATTTAACAGTTTTTTTCTGAGTTTCTGGTATGAAGGGACTTGGTATTGGGGATGGCAAAATGTTTCTCAAATTTTGGGTACAGCTAGGGAATGGCTATTAAAATAACTATAACAAACTAAAAGCAGCTGAAATTTTAAAAGCAAATATAATGTGTTGAATTTGCAATGCCAATCCTCCCCCATTTAGCTTTTTATGAGTTTTTAGCATATTTTTCCTTGAAAAGCAAACCTTTTTTTATTATTATGCACCAAATGGAACAGACTGTCCAGTCTTGAAAATAAGGGATTTCCCCTCCAAGTCCCTAAGACTCTGGGATGTCACCCGGATCCTTGGGGATGCTTCCTCGTGGAAAACTGCTAAAAAATAATAACAATATTATTGATCAGTAAGAACTCTAATTCTTAAATAACTCATTGTGTAAATAATTATAATGAATTGGCTCCTATTTGATATTAAAAAACTGAACTGGATTCATTATCCTTAATTACTCAGGTTCCTTAACACTTAAGTTAGCAAATTTTTCAACACTTAAGTTAGCAAATTTTAAATTAAAATATAATTCTGATGGGAGAGGGGTCTGAGATCCAGGGACTAACAAGAAGCAATGAGGAGTTGATGCTCATCCAATATATGCAATAAGTTAATAACAGTATCCAATTATGGCTTAGGTTCCAACTGTCATCTCTATTTAAATTGTAAGGGTGTTTTCAATTTTCGCAGATCTCCAATTCTTCTTTTAGCAAACTAACTCAAAGGTCATTTTGGTATCTTTTATGCAGATCTCATGTTTTTCCATCATTATGTGACCTAAGGCCAACCTGTGTACCTTCCTATGTTGCAACTTTGTGCATTGCTCCTTAATTCTAGTTTGTAGTGAGTGTCCTGTATCACCAATATAATGTTTCCTACATGAGCAAGGAATGACATGAACTGCATTTCTTATCCTAGGGTCTAGAGTTGGGATTTATGGTTCCTAAATTTGCTCCCAAGGTTGCATGTTGGTTTACAATAGGTTTTTATACCATTCCTTAATAGAATCCTAGTTAAGATTTTTGAGGTATCTTTATGCCGAAGGCGTGTCCCTATTTGAGCTTGTGAAGCTCACTTTGCCCGTCAACGACTCACAAGCCCCGAGAGGCCCTACAAGGGGGTTCAATGAATCTCAACCGTGCATCATTTTTCATATTTTTTCGGCTGTTTTTCGCTGCTCTTTACTGTTTTCCACGTCGCTATTGGTTTCTGCTCCTCCAAACTCTTCCTCGCTGGTATTGACCTTTCCACTCCTCCAATTTGGCAAGCTACATATATATTCTGCGGCATCCAAATTGGCTTGCTCGTCTCTGCAATGGCAGCTGTTGATCTGCCAAGCTAGGTATTTTAATATTTCGTGAACTATTAGATTATATATTCCGCGGCATCTGTAGATGAATAGATTCGGTGAAAAACTGTAGACGAACCATGGAGAATTAAACGCAGGAAGCCGGAAAGTAAGACGGGAAAATGATAAAAGGGAAAAATAAAATCGGCGAAATCCAACGGTTCACGAAGCTGCTTAATAATATAAATTATAATTTTTATATAAATTATAAAAGTGTAAATTAATAAATATAATAATATAAAAAAAAATAATAATAATATTAAAATCATTTTCTAAATGATCTATCAATTGGTCTTATTAACTACACAAATGTGTGCAAAAAATAAACCAATTTTTTCCTAATTGACCTTTCACACCTCTTTGGTGTACCCATTGCACAAGGTGCAATAGCTAGTATATGCTATGTCATAGTACTTGGCGAATTCAAGCAAGAAATTCAAAATTTTCTGAATTTCAAACATTTACATAAAATTCGTTAAAATTCAGCAAAAAAATTGTACAGAAAAAAATTGCATGTTTTTTCATTGAAATATATTGCGGAAAAGTGTTATTTAAGGTATTTAAAAACCATTTTTAGGGTTTTTGACCTATTTTTGTTATAAATCACTGCTCGCGGATCATTCCAAGCACACAGTTTGTTTATGGTTTATATTTTATAAATGTGTCAATCTTTTTATGATGACTGCAAATCTATTTAGCAATGTTAAACTATTTTGATAATTTTGTGGATATATTATATTTAATTTATTTTTTGATTTTTATATAAGGCGAATTTAATGTCAATTTTTTTTCTGAATTTTTTACCCTTGCCAAATTTCATCCGAGTTTTATTGTTGCCGAATTCAAACTCGAATTCGAACTTTGTGACTTAGCTTATAGGTATGGAGGAAAAAACTTTGGCGATGTTTTTGTTGGTTTGACTAACCTTTCTTGCCTGGGACCTCTTTTTATTTTTCTTATTTTCCAGTTCTTTGGAACACATCAGTAGGATGCCCATTTTTTTAGTCCATATCTATATCTTTTTTTCTTGGTGCTGTGGGGAAGAGTGTCTTGAAAATCTCAACCTTTTGTGAGGGATGATGATATGAATTGGCTTTGATGTACACTTCCGTACATGTCTTCATTCTATAAATTTGATGTGAGAGAGAATCATCCTCATTTCTTATGAGTAGGGGTTTAGGACAATTACAAACAGGTTTTCTTTTGTCTTCGTCAATCTCATTTGTGAGCTCAATATTTCATATTGTGAGTTGAGGTGATTTAGGAGTTCGTCTAGGTTTTCTATGCTATGTTGCCATTTTTTATTTGTCATCCACATATTGGAATTACCAATCACTTTTTAGATGAACTGAGTCCACAAACAAGTTTGCCATGATATGTGATAATAGGGAGCCCATGGCAAAACCCTCATTTTTCTTTTAAACCTCACCTTCTAAATGTTAGATGTAAATGATGACCAACTTATGTGATAATAACTTGTTGATTCTGAAAAGGTACATTGAGCCAAATGCATGATCACTCAGATATTATATCCCTGATTTTTGGTAGCTGAAGACACATTTATTGAATTTTTTAGACAGATCTGAGTCTACATTTGAACATAGACCATTCTTATTGCAAGACCCGGAGGACCTATGTGTGTGCTGAAGCAAGTTTTGATAGTATACAAGAGATAGCACAAAGTGCAAAATTGGCAACTCTAAGTATTCTAAGTTGCATGGTTCAAAAACTTGTGACTCGGCAAAGATTGACACATCCAAATTTGACTCAGACTTGGGGACCTGGGAAAAACTTGACAACTTAAAAAATACTTAAATTCCTTTTAAAAAATATAAATTTTATGGAAAATATAATTAGATTATGTATCAAATGAGTGCGTAAAATGTTGGGAAAGCGTTTTCTATTAGATTTGTCATTTGAGTACTAAAAGATTATAGTATCAGATTGTCATGTGAATATAATGGCTGGTAAATATGATATGTACTAGGATGATTGAAAATCATCATCAAAAATTACATATCCATGCAAGTTAAACAATTTACAATTTCCTCTTCCCCGTATACATTTTAGTATAGCTCTTGGTAGTTAGCCACAACTCCACCCTTCTACTAGAAGGCTATGGCTCCACCCTCGAATTAGAAGGCAATGACTCCTCTAGCTCAACATCATCATCTACCATCATGTCAGCCAATCCAACAACTGTTGCTTTTGCTGCACCCTCCTCTTTTTTCCTTTCAAAATCAACAATCTCATCTTTTGTAAACACGCGTGTTTCCATCTTGTGCATTCTAGTCTCTATATGCATCAATCTCATCCAATTTAGTTGACTCCTAAGCAGTTGTGTCCACCTTTTTTTATCCAAAGTTGGAGTTATATTGCACAAAGATGAGGTCATGAGGTGCTTTTGTGTCAACTTGTTGAATTTTTTCATGTAAATGGCCTCAAACTCACTCTAATTGCACTCACAACTAGTCCTTGTGTTGTCTTCTACATATCTGACCACCTTTGAACTCCTTGACTTTGGCAAGTGTACTATAATTTCAATTAAAAAATGTGATACAGATTAGCATAGATGAAAAGCTCCTGAAACTTACAATTTAGCAAGTACTCGTTAGTATTTTTTGGGATAAGTTATTCTTCCATCTACATGTATCATGTCTTGGCAAGTCTGCAATGCAACCCTGTATGCTCTTATGAGAAATTATGACCCCCAGGCTTACACTAGGTGTCGTGAACCTTGGAACAAGTGTCAATTGGGATCCACCAAAGGTTCCTTCCAAGAGGGATGCAAAAATTGGTAGGGAAAATGTTTGAATTT
The DNA here is from genome assembly GCA_007258455.2 of Sequoia sempervirens. NCBI lineage: Eukaryota > Viridiplantae > Streptophyta > Pinopsida > Cupressales > Cupressaceae > Sequoia > Sequoia sempervirens. The sequence goes on along the minus strand of VDFB02281492.1, from coordinate 665,717,794 downwards.
GAATTTGAAGTGTAGAGATTGCCCCTTGCACCTGGAAACACAAGGTTAGATCACAAAAACCCAAAATTGCAACAAAAAATATTTGGACCTCTGAGTTGATCCTACAATAGAGACCCTAGATAAAAGTTTGTGAGCATAGTGCTTACAAATTAGGGCTAGGTGATATAACCGCCCTTTTTGTCTGCAAAAAAACTTGATTATGCCCTATCACTGGAGATAGGCACCTCATAAGAAATTTGCTCTTCTTTTGCCTCTTTTAGCTTTTGGTTGGGCCATGTCTCATCCTCCTCTGCCAAGTTCTACTCGATGCTGATACTTCTCTTACAGATCTATGTCCACCACAGTCCATCATCCTCCACCAAATTCTACCTATCCTCTGTTTCCTGTCTGTCTGCAGCTCCTCTTTCCCCACTCCTTCCCTAGAACTGAAAATCTCTTCTACAACAACCCCACTTCCTCCCACACATGGTACTATCTCAAGGCATTCCTTATCATGTGTATTCCCTGACACTCTCATATCTTTTCTTGTGTTCTTAATTGTACCACTTTCATGAGTGCCTCTATGTCCTTCAAAGAACACACTTCCTCTGCCTTTTCTTCTTTGGATTTAACAACTGCCATCTCTGTCATCACCCTCATGTTCTCCAATGGGCATACCATTGCTATCTCTTCTTCAAGTTTAACATCTATCACCTCCATATCCTTCATCATTAGGATCTTTTTTTATACAGGCTGTACACATTCTTCTTTCTCCATAGGTTCATTTAACAAAGTATCCATCATAGGTTCTAGCCTCTCATGCCTTCTCTTTCTAATTCTATCTCCCCTCCCATCAAGAGCATCCAACCTTTAAAGAGCTTTTTCCCCCCAATCCCTCTCTACTCTCTTGACAAATGCAATTCTGACAAGTCTAGGTAGGTTCACTCCGCTTCTTCATTTTTGAGGCATCTTCATAACCACTTTTACACACCCACATAGAGGACAAACCAGCTCTAATACTACTTGATGCAGGAAAGGGTAAGGAGTCAAATGAATGACAACCTTTCCCATGCAACAAGACTTTATATCATCACTATTAAGGGGTCAATATGGGATCTATCACACAAGCAAAAATCTAATTTGAAGACACACCCAAGTGGCATAAACCTAGACAGAAAATTCAACAAGCTAGTCACTTAAACAGGTTCTTCACAAACTAGAATCGTGTTCAGATTTTTGAATATTGTTAAGATTATCATTTACTGATTTGTAGCAGACCATAACCACCTCACAAGACTCTAAATTGTTGATTTGAAACAGTAAACATTCAGATTCCAATTAACTTGCTGATTTTGTAGACAAACTATGAACTTCATACATGAAAAAATATCTTGATTTTCATTGCATTAAGATAACAAGATCACATTCAGATTTCATGGGAAAAATTCGGTGGCATTTCCCTTTACAAAATTGAAAATCAGACTACAATGATCCTACAACCATTCAAGACTGAAATTTGAACCAGCTACTACATTCCAATGACAAACTAACGACTCTGGTCATCAATTTGCAACCCAACAACAACTCTGCCTCCACCAACATGTTCCAAACTCCACTCTTACGCTCTTAACCTGAAAATAAACTCTTCAAAGGGTTTCACCCACCTTCAACTTGTAGGATAAGAATTGGAAAGCTAACTGAACTTAGCTCCCTTCTCCTCATTTTATAACTTCTCCAAGTATGGCATCTAGCTAGAAGATTCTAGTCAACGAGTCAGCAATGTAACTCCCAAATACATCACTCTCCAATGTGGCATCATTTTCTTAAGGGTTCAAGATTTGAAGTCAAGGAGTCAACTTTGTAACTCCATCCAAGGTAACTTCAAATGTGGTGCCATTCATCAAGGAGTAATGCAAAGTCAAAAAGTCAAGTGGAACCTCCACCTAGTCAACATGAAGAGGACCATATATATAAATTTTTTCTGCCAAAGTAACTCCTTCTCACATGAAAACCATAATAAGTGTCAATGACATGCAAATGGGGGTTATACATGCAAGTCAAATGGTCAACATGGAAATGGCCGACCACCCCAAGTGCCCTCATGAGAAATTGTGACCCATGGGCTTCCACTAGGTGCCATGAACCTTGGAACAAGTGTCAATTGGGATCCACCAGAGATTCCTTCCATGAGGGACGCCAAAATTGGGGGTGGGGGGGAAATATTTGAATTTGAATTTGAAGTGTAAGATTGCCTCGCACAACTGGAAACAGATGATTAGATGACAAAAATTCAAAATTGCAACAAAAAATATTTTTGGTTAATGCTGATGGTTTACCCTTGAGATGCTCTTGCATCAATTTATCTGCCTGCTCATTTGTGAGGCTAAATAGGGTAGCACTTGTTGCCAGGCCCATGCATTTTATAATCTTCTACAATAGCTAGATGGGTGATTTGAAAAGTTATAGTGCTGTATATATACAAGTTTAGAGTTTGATAGGCTGCCTGTTCAAGGGGTACATTTCGTCTTCAACACTGGATTCAGCTTGTTCTTAAATGGGAAGTGATATGGTTGTTCATGGACAAGCTGATGGTAGCCATTCTAAACTGCTGTTTACATAGGATTTTGTGGGGACATGGTGCCTGCAACAATCCAGATGCAGATGAATCATCCCCTCATTGTGTAGTGCTGGTTTAAAGGTTTAGTTAAGATATCTTTCCCTGTTTATTCATCTTGCTATGACTGAATGTGCGTTGCTGTGGAACATTGAAGTTAACATTAAATTTAAAGTTTAAACACACAAATGTCAAAGAGTTCATACTATGTATTTGATATTACACATTGAAATTTAGAAATGTTGATTCGTTTTTTTACTTTTCATATGGAAACTTGCCAAAATGTAGGGTTTCTTTGTTTTTTTAAATGAAAAAACGAGGAGACGTCTTTGATGAGTTTCCAGTATGGGGAAATGCGTCTCGGTATCCAATACGCGTCCCAAGGGTCGGAGATGCTTCTCCGTGCAACTATGGTATATATAGTTGTACCTAGCCGTATCATACCCAATATTCTTTTTTGCCACATTGGTGTACTTGAACCCCCTACCAATACCCAACCTTGTACAAGAACCCACAACCTAGCTTTTTATATGCCATAAAGCTTGCTTTGGCCTAGGTTATCATGACAACAAAAAATAAGTTTGTTTGTGATGGTCTCATTCTTGTCCAAAGTGGCTGCTTGGCACATCTGCAAAAAGAACATCAATAAAGTCCTTCCATGTATGAGTATCCGAATACATTATTAAACAAGTGGGTCACTACAATGTGTCACTTGCCATATAGGTTACTTTTTTCAAAGAAAAGACAATATATTGAGTGTTTCTTGAATTTTGGGGATGATGGGATGCAGGGATAGGGTTTCAGGGATGGCTATTAAAACAATATATAAACATTAATATTTGAATTTTGAAAACACAGATTAAATTAAATTTACCTGAAAATAGCACAGAAATCAAAGAAGCTGAATATTTTAAAAACATGCACATTTAAATATATCTACTAAGAATATGCCCATACAAAGTATATAACTCCTCAAAAACTTATCTATAAAAAGGAGTGACCATGTAGGTGTTTGAGTCAATGCCAGTCTGAAATGAATTAAATTATGATATCAGTGAATTTAAGTCAATAATTCTGTCTATTCTTGCAGACACATTGAAGACATTGTTTAAGCAGAAATTAAGTTTGATTAGTTCAATGTTTTCCTCTAGAAGGCATAGGATAACGATCTTTTCTTGTGGATGACCTTGCATGCTTTAGTAGTTTAACATTAAACAAATCTCCTAACTGGCTTTCTAATAAACCTTTGACCACCAACATTAAGATGAGATCATAAGTTTGCATTCCATTCAATAGGTCCTTTCATTAACCTCTGCATGTTTTATTCTTTGCTTCTAACTAGTGATGCCCTGTTATATATATTTTTGCTTTAGTATAGCAAAATGGATGCCAAATAATTGATGTTTATCATTTTGATTGTGATTGCATTTGGTTCAATTGGAGTTCATTTGAGGAATTGAATCCCCATAGCACCCCAAAAATCACTTGCAATCAAAATATCCAATCACACAAGAGAGAAGCAACTGATTTGCTTTGAAGCCTGAGATTTCATTAGATGCAAATGAATTATGTTTGATTATTACAATATAGAATGATAAACCTTGTTATAGAGTTCAGGATGAAACCCTAGATAAGATTAAATTAGATCATGACATGTGTCTTAATCTTATGACCTCAGATAAAAAAGCACATGACCTACGAAAACTTAAGTATGTTAGTGAGAATAGGACCTAAGAAGAACTAATTAGGTGATTAACCTTTTTCACACCAATAAGCCCCCCTTAAGTGCAACTTATGGAGTATGATAAAATGTAATGATGCACTAATGATGGATGGGTTTCGGCTACAAGGCCTGATGAAGTATCCATGTACAAATAAATAAATCTCTCATAATTAGAGAAAAAGAGAATACCTTATGGGAAAAAACTCCTCTCCAAAAAAGAGAAAATAATGTAAATAATAATGTACATTTGATGGAAGAAATGACTCAACATGACCCCCCAAGGATAGCTTCTATCACAAATGTACAATATATATTCCCCTCAATGAGAGAAAATATGAGATTATGAATCCCTCCCCATAAAGAAGTAGCTTTTGTGCCAATGGTGAAAGCCTAAAGCCAAAATTCAATCCATTGCTTGCAAACAACATTCCTCCCCTTGGGAAGAAATAAATCCACTGGTGGTGATTGTAGAAGCCATTCCCATAATCTGGATGAATAGGAATCCAAATCCAAATGTGTCTCTGAATACATCTCTGGTGTTCTCATGTCGTAAAAAGATGTCTTCTTCAAAATATGAATTAAATGCCCAATCAGAGAAGTGGAACCAAGAGAGGGAAATATCTGAACTGCATCTGGAAACACTAAAGATGCATGTCCTCCAATGAAACCTCCACATCAGTAGTGTGCGACTCCACAAACAAGGATGATATGTTTTATAGATAAGGATCCCAATGAGGTGGATATGGAAGACTGGAATGGTCTTGCTGAATTGAAGTAGCAATAGGTGATGGCGGAGTAGAGATTTCAATGCATGCTATCTAACTGCATTGCTCATTCTTAATTGAAGTTGTGTCCACACAAGATGGTTGAGTATGAACATCAGATCCATCTATTGATGTTGGGTTAGAAGAATATGGCAAATTGATTCCATTTGCAATGCAAAGCTGTTCCAATTGATGAAGCTTATAAAGAGGTTCCAAATCATCAAGTTTCTTCAATACGCATTCATCTATTGTACGCCTTTCTTCCCACAATAATCACATTTGATTTTTCATTGGTTTTGGAGATATGATTACAACCAACAGAAATAAATGCTAAATAAAAGAGAAGAATTAAAGCCCACAAAAAAAAACTTCTCTAGGTGCCAAGATGTCCAAATTATCAGCCAAAATTTGTAAAATTGACAAACTGAATAAAAGATACTTGGTGTTAAATTTGGAAAAATCATATGGATCGTTGAGAAGAGCTTGTCAATACCTTTCCAATGCCGTGAGAATTGCAAAAATCGGAGAAATTGGCAAAGAGATATGAGCTCATAAACCAAAATGGATGATTGGACTTCAACTATCAATGAAATTCTATAGCAGTAAAATTTATGAAAAATACCATTACCATTGGGAAGTGCTTGGAGCCACATTTCTGATGACTATTAGTTTTTGAAAATTCGATACCATATGCCCAAGTTATGCCAAAAAGAAAAAAACAACTCCCTTATGGCAAATGAATTAGGGGTTGATGGTGAATTGGCTGAACATGGGTGCCTGTTTGGTTGGGCAAAGACATTTTTTCTCCAATGGTGGTTGTGGACAGCAGTGGTGCTGCTTGTTGGACTTAAGTTCCCTTGGTCTAAGTGTGATTAGGGGCACTGGAAAAAACCTTTACTTGGAACACTGCCGATTGGATTTTTCCAAATCATTGAAAAACAAAAAAATCCATTGAAAACTTTAACTACGCAAATTTTTTTGACTGCTGTGCAATTTTTTTTATTTGCTGAACTTTTTTGCCCATTGTGTAAAGACTTTTCATTGCTGGATTTCACCAGAGCCAACACAACGATGGCCACAACACAATACGACACTGTACAATTGTACAAAATTTCTGCTCAAATTTCAAGACCCGCCAAAAAATTAGTTTGATTTTTTTTAGATTTTGATTTTAGCATTTGGGCAGACAATCTCAAGGTTTGATGCCTATTGAACGCTACAGTTATGTCCATTTTGTACCAAGATGCATTGTTTGAAAGCTCAAGGTCAAATTTCTCAGAAAAAAGGAAAGAATATTGTAGATCTAGAGCTTTGATACTATGTTGAAGTTGATAATTGAACCACACAACACTCCAAGGATTACTTGTAATCAAAATATCAAATCACACAAGAGAGTCAACTGATTTGCTACAAAGCTTGAGATTTCATTAGATGCAAATGAAAAATGAATTATTACAATATACAATGATAAACCCTTGTTATAAAGACAAGAATGAATCTTTAGATAAGATCATAAGATAATATTAGATCATGACATGTGTCTTAATCCTATGATTTGAAATAAAAAACACATGACCTAACTAAGCTTAAGTATGTTAGTGTGAATATGACCTAATAAGAACTAATTAGGTGATTAACCTTTTTAACACTAACAGACTGGAATCACATGTGACAAATCGCAGCAGGTGAGCTCTATCAATCTAGCTTATCTAAATCTGGAAGATTATCTAAATTTTGTACTCTCCTTTGGGTTTCTTTTCTGTTTCTTTTTTAAATTTTTCTTTAATTTTTTTTGGGTTGTATATTAATTTTATGTTACACAGGGATGCGTCCCCTGCCCCAAAACCCACTGTCCCTGTCCCCTGCTGTCCCTGGGACGGGGGGACGCAAAGGGGACGTCCCCCAGCCGTCACCGAAACAGCCCAACTAGTAGGAAATGGGAGGAAATGTCCCCTGCCCTTTGGAGATGTTTCCTCGTCCCCGGTACGGATGGGGGACGTTGGAAATGTCCCTCGTTGTACCGGGGACGGCTAGCCATCCCCCGTGGACAGGGAGCTTCCTGGGTTAAATTAAAAAAAAAAAAAAGATTTTTTAAATATTTCGTCCTCCTTTCTAAGGTGATTTTTGAGTTTGGGCTGTTTGACATTTTGTCAAACACTTGGCATGCAAAGTGGCAGTTCTGATTTCTGAATGTTTCTGCTTGTGTTTGATTGAATTTTAATGCCAAATCATTTGCATAAAACATAGAAATGATAACCGCTATCATAACATCAACAAATATGAAACATTCAACCTCAAATCTGATTTTATTTGGACAATATCAAGTCTGAATACATTGCATTACAGGTCTGATATAAGTCTGATTTGATTGCAGCAGCAGACATTTCCTTCAAAATCTAATTTATATTGATTCCCAATGAAATACAAACATACCCAGATCATTGGCTACAATAATAAGTTTAATGACATTTATTATGCTGTTATACTACTTCTCTCGCGATTTATTTACATATTGATATTGTTGTTGTCAATTATTAATTTGACATCTCTCTCTCTATAATATATTAATAAATTTTGAAAAAATCATATATATATATATGTATGTATGTATTTTGTATGTCACTGTCCCGGTAATTTACAATTCATGGGGACACCCTGGCATCCTTGGGCCAATTGAGGGATGTCATGACATCCCCTGTCCACCCCAATATTTTAAACAAAACTAGGGGGTGGGTTAGAGGGAGGCATTTTGTACTCATCCCCACATCTTGTTTGTGTCATAGTTGTCCGTGACAGGTTACCAGACCCCCAGATGTTTCCCAGGGAACTCCAAACATATTGTATTAGATTGATTACTACTTTCAAGGAGAAAGATACTCCAATGTCTTATTTGCCATACAGATGTAGAGAAATTGGACAATTGGTTCCACTAACTTGAAACATATTTCCCTGTACAAATCTATGGCAGGAATGTCCTTCTGGGGACATCAGTGGCAATTGAAGAGACCCTTCAAGATCTAGTACAGTTCGAAAGTGTCATTTTTAAACAAACTTATATAACCGTTTGTATGTAAGTTCAACAATCAAACTGAACGTGAGGATGATGAAGACAAAATGAACCTGTACATTACATTGGTGTTTTATACCCTCAACTGAAAAATAAATGCAAATCTTTTGACTTCTGGAGATTGGAAGAATATTTCTTTAAGCTAAAAGTTGGAAAACAGAGGCTCTTGGAATAAATTTCAGGTCCATCCCAAAGTCTACAATAAAACATCTTCGTTAGAGCATCTTTAACTCCAAGATGAAAATTTAAGAAAAGGTTTGCAGAACAATTTAAGTGTGCAAATTCTCTTGGAAATCTCCAAATTTACAGGTGCTTTTGGAAGCATTCACTTTCTATTAGTTGAATGTCGATTCAAGAATATTGAGAAGCATTAAAGCTCTATTTTGGGAAATTGTGGAAACCAATCATTGCTTGCCACAGACACCTGTTGCTCATCTCATTCTTGTGGCATATGCACAATGAAATCATGTGACGAGGGAGTGTATATCTGTGATAAACAATCTGATCAATCAACTTCTGGTCACATCAATCTTTGATTCATTTGTAAATAATTTGGTATGGATTCCATGTCAAAGTGATTTTTTATGAAGAATATATTGAAAAATTTGATTGCAATTTAGTCTCATTTGATGTATGTGGAATATTTTTTATGAACTGCACATTTGGGAACAAGGATGTGAAATTTCAAAGATCAGGAAATTAGTATAATTTGTGAAAGATAGATGAACCTTTCAGTGGATGCATCAAAGATGTTTTTGACTTTTCATAAAGACTAGTCGAAGGCCCAGAAACCCAAAAATCTAAATTAGCATGATTGATGATAGGGAATTATTAAATTCATATTCAACTGGTACAAAAGCTTTGGCATTGAGGGCTTCTTGTGAAAAGAGCAATTTAGCACATGGAAAAATTACTTCCAACTGAATTCGCTTCTACAAAAATACTTGCTACCACTTATTCCAGTGTATCTGAATCAAAATCTTCCACAATTCATCTTATATCTTTGAATGATGCGTCTCTGTCCAATCTGATGTTTTCTTTTTCTCTTGGCAGTTTGGAAATGGCCTTATATTTTCTTGTAAGATCTATGTTGCGACTCCTTTTTGTGTATTGCATAGGTTAGTTACCTTGCTCCTGGTGCCATTGGACTTCTGAAAGCAGCATTATCATAGCCCAAAATTTGTTTCCATTGCTTGTATGTAAATATCTGGTTTCTCTTATTTGGGATTTGCTTTCCTAACTCTTTCTACCTAGATCCTAACACAAGGTGCTAGTTTACTACATTTTGTATACTTTCAGATGGAAATAAAAATTTCAATCTCATAACACCAAGCTTACAGGATTGAGATCAGGAAACACAAACCAGGTAATCGTTTCTTGCTGTGAAGTAGACCTGATTTTTTTTTTTTGAAAGGCGTATATATGTACAGGTCCCTCTACCAGGCTCAAACACTATGGATTCCTAACACTTAAACTAGGATTGTTAATGTGTCCAAAAACATTCCTGAAAATCAAGTTTCTTTAAGACAACCAGATTTGTCCTCTGCCTGTATTAAAGAGCATGTTGAGTCAGGTTTTTGGCTGGTTTCTGCTTGCAGGAAAGGGACTTAGCAGTCCCTGGAATTGCCAAGAGATATTCCTGAGATTAGGCCCTTTTGAAGCAATGATTTGTTGACTTTTTCCGAGGATTGCCTTGCTTCATCCCTAAGATCACGAAGCCACCTTTGATTGGCTTCTCTCAATCTTGACAAGTTCTACAGTTGACTACTTGTCTGCAAATTCCACTGGGTTTGCAACTACCACACTGGAAACTGTGGGTATTCAAACTTCTTATTATTGCAAGTTGGAGTATATTGAGCAATCAGCACGTGATCACATACAGGTGGATAGAAGTACAAGTATAATTACAATTTTATTTGAAGATTTTATTTTCCTGCACTGTTTGCACCCTATCTTCAATCTTATATATAATGATCAAGAGGATTTTATTCTATTCAGAGAGTTTATGGAATAATCATGATACTAAAAAATTCACGGGAACATGGGCTTCATTAGTAGAATACACTAAAATTGTGCACCAAACAAAACACGGAAAACAAGTTCATCACAACCATGCAACACAATGTTTGTTGATTATATTTATCTGCGTTTTTGTGAACTGAAGAGTTTATTATCTGCAAGATTAGCTGATTAATACTGTTTGTTGCCTTTTTTTTTTAGCATTCTAGAAAGAGACATCGGAGCAGTTCGTCAGAGTCTGATTTGGATTCATCAGGTAGTGATGATGAAAGACACCCATCTAGAAGAGAGAAATCAAAGTTGAAGAGGTCCAAGAAAGAGAGAAAACGGAGGTCTCGACAGAGACAATCCAGAAGTTCTAGTGATGATTCTAGCAATGAAAGCAAGGAGTATGGCCCAGTGCCCCTTTCTTCCTTCTTTGATAAACAGAAAGATTGAACACCTCTTCTTGTCAGTTAGATTTCATGAAACTGCAGACTTGAGAAGATGGATATGGTTATTCTTCCATTGGAGTGATTGTAGATCATCTTGTTTGTGTTCAGGCTTCCAGCTAGAAGCTCGTACTTGTGCTTTGTTGAATTGTTACACTTCAGTTATCATGGCAATATATTGTCTTAAAGGTCCTTCACCACAGCGTCCTAATTTCATGTGCTAATGATACTTGACCTTTGAACGGAGACTTTTAGTTTGTATGAAATGCAAAAGTGGTATATTTTTCTATTATTCAATTACTACCGACAATGAAGGGCGTGGTTCTCATCATAGTAAGCAATTGAGGCATGCATGGTTATTTGCAATCCATCATCTTCAATGAAGAATTCATTTCTTAGGGATCTGTTATTCTGATTGTAATGTAAAGGATTGTTTAGACTTTTAATATATACATCTTGTTCTGTTTTAGAACACATGTTAGTTCCGTACAGGTTTTGCATGTTAAAGTTAAGCTGCTAGATGCAATATCACTGATATTTTTTGTTCAGCCAAATATTCATTGTGTGAAGACAGTAGCAATGGACTTCCAAGGCACTTCTTGTTAGCGAAACAGTTTTGACGGTCATATTTGAAACAGCTCAATTGCTTAGACTACTTGGCTACATTTTTTTGTTGGGACACATTGATGCTTGTTTGTTAAGGAATATTTCTTCTAATCTACTGACATTTATACCAATGTCAAAGGCTTTGCGTAGTTTTCACATGTGGGAAATTCCTATATATGTAGAATGAAAAATTAGGATGAGTGACCCAACCATGAGATGCAACCTTTTTGTTGCACGATTTGTTTTAATTGTGTTTAAAATTTACAGGTTTTTAAGTTTGTACATCTCAATGATTTGTAGTGCACGATGAAGAATACTAATCTGTGTTGTAAAGTAATAAATAAAACGGTTTTTGTAATGAATGGAAAATTATACTGACTTGTATTACGAGAAACAAAACGAAATTTGATGAAATTAGTTTGGTAATAAAGATTTTGAGTACTTCAAGCTCAAACGTTTTCCTTTGCACTTGGATTCATGTTCGAAACCGAGGACAGACAAAATTCCAAGTTTTTGAAAATCTTTGCTGTTCTTTTGGTAATGAAAAAGTTGGCCTTCAGATTTGTGGGAACATATGAAGTGTAAACCGCGAAGTAATGAGATAATTCTATGAAGTAAATGACATATATCAGTTATTTGAATAGAAAGAACAAGAAGAAAATAGGTTTACATTTGATAATAAGTAGCAACTTTCGCCTAGTTTAAAAAATGAATTATCTTCTCTATCTTATTAGAATGTCTTTCGATCAAAATGGAAGTTGAGTTTTAGTTTTAGCTCTTTGGAAGAATTGTATTATTGTATAATAAGAAATAACATATACATATATATGATATTGAGAACTATAATACAATTGTCAAATTTGAAAATTTTAATTATTTTATGTAGTGTATTATATATATATTTTGAGAACTATAATACAATTGTCAATTTTGAAAATTTTAATTATTTTATGCAGTGTACTATATTTATTCATGTTGACTTTTTTTAGGTTCAAATATTGTAAATGGTGACTTGGAGAATTATTTTGTCTATTAGTTCTAGGATTGAAAAGTATCTTTCATAAAATCTTCCATTATGGATTTATTTGACTTTAAATTTTATTATAAAAATTATAAATATAAAGAAAATCGACAAATGTCATTATTTTAGAAAAAAATATGTAAAGAAAGATTTAGTGACAATTTAATAGTTCAAAATATATAGTTTGAAAAGACAATTCCTATAATGAAAAATGATCTCAAGCACCTATACCAAGACACCTAGGTCTAATTTAAGATTATCGAGCCCCCAACAACAAAGATCATAGTTCTCTTTAACAACTCATACCATTATGGATAAATTGAAAGATAAACAAAATGAGCATCCAAAAGGAGCCCTGTTTGTAAAATATAAATCATTAAAAGAGCAAATGTTTTTAAAGAGCTACAAACCAAAACAATCAGGACACTTCTGAATGGAAAAATTAACTTTGCCATTATACTTGTTATTATGTTATTTTTTATAAACTTTTTATCTAAATGCTTCAAACTTCTATTTAGCTTTTAAACACAATGCCATCTTTGATAGAGGAAATCGAGCATCTATAAAGTAAGAAATTCAAAATAGTACTTAATTAATTATATGCATGGAACAAATAAAATCTACAAGTTAGTAGACATCTAGTTGGTAAGATAACAATTTTTTTTGTTGTAAATAAGGGAAAAGTTTTATACTAATCGTTAGAGAATGAAGAAGGATTTGTATACATTTTAATATAGCATCAAGTAGAATAAATGAGAGATGGGAATTTGTTTTGCCTTGTTATATCCTATGTTAGGAATAAATTTCATTGTTTTGGGTTTCTCTTCGATGCTTCTAGCCCTTAGGAAACCAAACATGAACTTCCCTTTCAATTCTTTCTTTCCTAATCCATCATTTGATAGATCTTCTCACACTTATATTAGTTCATAGTTTCCTTTGAGAAGAGGCCAAGACATCTTCATCCATCTCTTTATGATTGCTTATTCCAAATTTAAGCCAGATCTTGATCAATGATTAATCCTCAATAAAAATCCTTATTGCAAGAGTATGCATGCCACATTTCTTGGGATGTCTTTCCTATTAAGATTTTTTTGTCATCTCAAAATGGCAACCACCCAAATTCTCAACCACAATGAATGAAATGGAATGACAACTTTGGAATGGATGGAAATAACCTCCTCATGCAAATTTGTGGACACATCCTAATCCTAACATTTTGTAAGCACATATTCAAACAAATATATATTTTAACCATATTTTCTTTGTAGTGCAAATATACATGATCTTTTAAGGAGGATTGTAGTTTCTCAATGAATTAGGTTTGTTCATCAAGTATTGATTCTTCAACTTTAACCCTACAAAAGTTTCAAGTATTATAGTAATAAACACATTAGGACAAAAGTAGTAGATTTGCAACATGTTTTTTTTTAGAAATCACATTTAATGAAAGGAAAATAAAGAAAATGCATCACAACTATATCAAAGCAATATTTTTAATCTATTTAAAGTATACAACTCTAGAAGATACGAAAGTAATAACTTTAACACCAACACCAACAATCAGTAGGGATGAGAGCACCTTCTTTGATTACATTTGAAGAGGACTTAATGGATTATAGGGTGGAGTTAACTAATGTGGAGTCATTAGAGATATTATGTTTTAAGATGGGGGTATAAACAGTTCATAAAATAACCAAATGTGTGTTTATGCACAAAATTGTTGTAAGGTTAGGCATTGATGAAACTATAATCTTATGTCTATATAATGAGTCTTCTTAGAAGATGTAGTTAATGTGCATGGAGTTCATCATAATATCATCTCTAACCATGATCCAATGTTCACATATTTGTTTTCGACATATTTGTAGCATGTGTTGGTCACTTAACTTTATTTCTACCTATCATCCTAATACCAATGGATAGAAAGAAAGAGTGAATTAGGTGTTAGAGATTATGCTTCATATGTAATGATAAAACAAAAATCCAAATGGGATGATTGCCTCTATCTTGTTGATTTTGTGTATAATAATATACACCATAGTTCCTTGAGCATGGTACATTTTAGGATTCATATGGTTGACCATGAAAGAGTCCTTTGAGTTTGGATATGATCAAAGATATGGTTGTCAGTGAACATACTACACTTCAAGATATGGAGAATCATGTAGTGTGCATTTGTTAATATTTACTTGAGGTGTGGGATCACTAGAAATAGTTTTCCAATTCCAAGAGGAAAGATTGACACTTCTTAGTGGGTGACCAAGTTTTCCTCATAGTACAATTGTATAAGAGCTCCAAATGTTATGGAAACTAGTGATCTATTGAAAATAACTACAAACCATGTTTTTTGGATATTTTTTCACCAAATTAAATATTAGACTCAAGCATGTTACAATATAAATTCATCATATTTGTATTTATTTTAAATATGCTATTTTATAAATTATTTTTGGGACATATATTGAGGGACCCAACAAGAGAAGGATGAAATCTAGTCACTTAGAAAATATCATGATAAAGATGATTTAGTATAAGAAGAGATGGAGTCCTTGTATTTTTGAAGCTACTTGTGCAAACACCAACATGGTTAAGGATAATTTCTTTTAACAATGGCTGCAAAGGAGAGTTGAAAGGTATAACTAAGAAATAACATATCAATGATCTTTTACTTAACATATTCATCTGGTTATCTTCTCTCAAGAGCCTCACAAACTCCTCAAGGGAGGATTCAAATGAAAAGACTCAAGAATCAAATACATCTCTAAAGAGAAATGATGATTCTTGGTTTGTGTTAGATTCAAATCTAAATTAGGAACAATGTACCTAAACGATTATATTTTAGTCCCTACTCACTTCTTGCCAAAGATGGATATGCTTAATTTTGATGGAAGGATCCAACCATTTTTTCCTACCAAATGGACCAATACTTTGATCTTCATCATGTTCCATGTTGACATAAGTTTGTAATAGCCTTCTAAGGGGCAATCTTCATGAAATTTTCTGAGACATGGGTTTTGTAGAGAATGTATTTCTAAGCTGACCTAGATCATTAGAAATTCGAAAAACTGATTTTTCCTTAGGCATGCAAAGGCTTTTAAAAAATAAAAGCTGTAGGGGTTCCAAGGGAAATTTTTCCTGGAAATATCTGGCATATGGGTTTTGTAGCCACCAATGTGCTGATCAAACCCAGTTTCTCCATTTTTTGAAATGTTGAATTTTTTTTGAAACCCTAAAAGTAATGGGCAGTGAGGTAATTTTCTTGAAAAAAATTGGAACATGGGTTTTGTCACCAACGTTGTGCTCAACAAACCCATATGACCATATTTGTGAAAAACTGTCGTTTACTTGGACTTGCAAGATAAAACCTAAGACACAAATATAAGAAATGTGAGGGGGAGAAGATAGAAATTATATTTTGCCTCTATAAAATGACGCCTATGCCTTGAATCCAGTTTGATGAAATTTGACAAACATGTGTTAAGAAGATGGAATCTAGAAAATTATCCCTCTGAGTAATCTAGACCTAGAATTGCGAAGAACACTGAAAAATATCTCTTGTAGCACCTCCAAATACTATTTGCACGAGAAAATATGAGCTCGCCTTCAACCTATGATGAAGAAAATGGACGCCCAAGTGATTTAACAAATAATTTTCATGAATGGAGGTGTCATATGCAAGTTAAATCCTAAATTTAGGATGAAACGATCTCATTGAACCTCCAATTAGTCAACTGAATGAAGACTAAAACCCTAAAATAAGCGTCAATCAACATGCAACAGAGATAGGGAGCAACATGCAAGAAGAATGGAGCAATTCACAGTCACTTTGGAGGTAGAAATGAAGTTTTATCAATAGTTCGAGTTTAGTTGACAAATCCCTAAATTTTAGGGTGGCCAAACCATGCACTTCAGTTCAAAAATCTTTTTAAGTCAAAGTTTGATTTTAGGCGGCAACTTCCCAGTCTTAGAAAAAAGTTCTTTGAAATTTTTCATTTTTTAACCTTTACAAACGTCACCGAAGCCTATGTTTGATCACTATTTTTGAGTGACTAACATATCTAGTAGACTGCCTGACAATTTCGTTGAAGAGCAGGATCAAAACTGAAAAGGAACTTCTTGAGGTTGCAAACCCTAATTTTGACTTTTGGGCCATCAAAACTCTGGGCACCCTTGGCCAACAGGGGTCCTTTTGTTCATCAAAATTAGAAAATTTTCAAGGATTTTCACCTTCCTTCAGCCTGCATTTCCCGACACTTGACAAATCTCCTGAGTTGGCTGATAGGGTCACTGCGAAGCTGGATCAAAACTGAACATGATTTTCTAGAGGGAACAAACCCTAAAAACTGCATCTAGCATGTTAAAATCTGGGGTGCCTTTGCTCAGCAAGGGCACTTTTATTGCCAGACAACCATTTTTACAACTTGCCTCATTCTTTGTTCAATCTGCAACTACTAGTTACTAACAATTCCTCTGATCAAGCTGAGATATGCAATGGAAATCTTGAAGAATTTTGAACAGTATGAGCATCTTAGCAAACCCTAACAATTGCATTTAAGGGCTCAAAACCCTAGGCACCCTTGGCTAGCAGGGGCGCTTTTGTGCTTTGAATTGTCAATTTGATTATGACTAAATCCTTTTGTTTGACTCTTGATTCTGGCAATTTAGGAACTTTGACTAATCTGTCGACGAACTCGTTGCGAAGCCTGATAAGTCTGAGACAAACATCTTAGATGTCATTTGTTCAAAAAGTTGCATTTGGTGCCTCAAAAGTTTGGGCGCCCTTGGCTAGCAGGGGCGCTTTTGTCCACCAGTGTTAGTCAAATTTTGAATAACTTTATCTCCTCCATATAATGGAATTCAACTAGTTTGAAAGGGCCAACCACCTAACATCAAGCCATATCATTATGCCATGCAAAAGAGATTATAGGTTTTGTGAGGGGGAAGGAGTCCATCAGGAAAAACGATGAGAAATCAAGATCAAATGCAAGATTGAAATCATAAACTAATCTAATTCAAAAACACTTAATCTATCCAATTCCATCACTCATGAAATGTGCAAATCTAATCTATTTGAATGAAATGAGATCCTAAGATATTCAAAACCAATTCAAACAACAAAAGAAGAGACTACCATCCCATGTTGGAGTGTATTTGCATGATGTTGGGTTGTTCATATCATTGCAAAGCCTCCATTGCTTACGTGCAAAAGCTTGATGATCGATGCTTGGTTGACTGAAAAGGTTGAAGCTCTATCAATGGTGATTGCGACAACACTTCATTGCATAAGGTAAGTTGAAATTCTCTTTCTTATTTGTGAAGAGAAAGGCTTGTTATATAGAAAAAGCAATTTTGAATCAAGAGTCAAGATCGCGTTGGAGAATATCTAGATCAACGGTCAAAATGAGTTGAGAGGATTTAGACATGAGGAGATTGTTAAAATTTGATTGCACAATTAGGGTGATTGAATAATAGATTGGCTAGTTAGGATTTTGATTGCTTAGTTAGCAATTGATTGATCGGCTAGGGTTGAGTTAGGAATTAGATGGTTGAGTTAGCAAAATTAGATTGCTTTGTTAGCAAAATAGATTGCTTAGTTAGCAATCCATGATTTTCTGAATAAAAAAGTGGGTGAGGAATATTGATTTATTTAATTAATTAATTAATTCCATTTTGATTTTTGCTAATTTGAATAGTTTGATTTAATTATTCAAATTTTGGAGGGAAGTGTGATAATTAAATTATTATGATTTAATAATTCAATTAATTTTGAGGAATAAGGTGAATTAGTGACATAATCAAATAATTGGCATTGTTTGACTAATCGAGACGAAATAAGATAAGATTAGGACTTTATTAAATAAATATAATTTATTTAATTGGTTGCAAATGATGAAATGTGAATTAATCAAACAACATTGTGTTAGTCAATTAATAATAGAATTAGGGTTTTCAAGACTTTATTAAAGAAAACAGTATTTATTTAATTTGTTGAGAAATGATGAAATAGTGAATTAATTAAATAATGTTGTATTATTCAATTAATAGAGGAAATAGGGTTTCAAATGTCATTCGATGTTGTTCAAAGCGTTGTGAGATGTCGTGGGATGATTTTGAGATGATTTGAGATGTTTCAAAGATGTTCTGAGTTGATTTAGAGATGTTCCAAGACGTTTCAGGTTGATTTAGTCATTCTAAGTTGATTCAAAGTCGTTTCGAATTATTTTGGGTTGATTCAAAGTTATTTCAGGTTGATTCAGAGGCATTCCGAGTTGTTCCGGGTTGATTCAGAGTTGTTTTGGGTTGATTCAAAGTTGTTATGGGTTGATTTAGAGTCGTTCCAAGTTGATTCAGAGTCGTTCTGAGTTGTTTTGGGTTGATTTAGAGTCGTTCTGAGTTGTTTTGACACATTCTGAATTTGTGATAAGTATTAAGTCAATTTTACATGTCTACATTTTGCCCCTCTTTGATACAAAGTACTGGTTGCTTTGTTTCAAAGATTCCATTTTTAAGATCAAGGTTTTTTTGAATTTTTTTTTATGCCCCACTATGCTCCAGTGTGTCGTGGAATGATGGTAAGACTCTATGCTGTCCCCTCGAGAGGTTGACCAAAAATTTCAAGTTTTGAGGTCAGGTTCACGACCCAAATGGAAATTTTAATTGTAGAAAATATGAAAACCACCTACACCATTGAAAATATTGTGAAATTCTACCCCATTTTAAAAAAAAATCACTGAAAAAATACTTCCGTATGACCAAGATATGGTTGTTTGAAGAAAGGGTAAAAAATGTCCTAATCAATAGCGAAGTTTTATGATTTCTGAGCATTTGCCTCAATTTCTCACCTTTTCATGTTGAGAATCCATGCCTTTGACATTTTTCCATGCCTTTGACTAGGATCTTCGCTTTTGTTTTTGAGCATTTTCCTGAAAAGCTCGCCTTTGATTAGAAAGCTCGTCTTTGACTGTTTGAAGTCCTAAAAACTCGCCTTTGACATATATCCTCGCCTTTGACATATTTCCATGCCTTTGTTTCCTTACCTTTGCTTGAAAAGCTCACTTTTGTTTGGTGTTTTATGAGCATTTGCTCAAAACCCTTGTTTTTGACTCCTATTGTGTTTGACTTTAGCTTTTGCTTGGAACCCTAGCATGTGTTCATTTGTCATCCTAAATGTCGTTTGTCATCATGTTTTGTGTTATATTGTGTCTCCCACATGTTTAGAGTGAAACCCTAACATTGTAGTTTGAAAATGATTGCAGTTTGGCCTCAGCGTACTACAACTGAGGGAGAGACGTCCGCGACATTTGTTCGATCCCATTGCCCGTTTTGGTGTGTTAGAGCAAGATTTTCTCAATGCTGTGGGACTACTTCATATTTTTTATATGCCTCCTATCAGGACTCATATTGCCATGATGACTGCATTGGTGGAACGGTGGCATTTAGAGACATCTTCGTTTCACCTACCTACAAGAGAGGCGATCGTCACCCTTGAGGATGTATGGAGGATACTTCGTCTTCCTATTTATGGGGAGTTGGTTACTTATCACATTTGAAACGGTATACCCATTATGTAGCATGTGTTAGGTGCTCGACACCTGATGGTACATCAGTCAGAGATTGATCTGTCTAATTTTTCTGATAGTGCAGATCCTATCTCGCTTGTCCTATGTGGTTGTATTTTACGACTTGTTCCTAATAGCCGAGATCGATAGTTTCCCGTAGGTTGGGGTGTGTGTATTGAGAATATTCTTGAGCATGGTACGAGATATGCTTGGGGTCCATGTCTTCTCGCCCACTTGTATAGAGATATGCACGAGGTCGTGTATCGGGGCGGGAAATCTATTTCCGCAGGTGTTTCACTTTTGCATGTCTGGGCGTGGGAGCACATTGCAGCTACTCGACCGGATGGGATACAAGATCATCACCCCGATGATCCATACTTATATCGTTATGGGGATTTTGTGCGCTACACCCTTCCTGGAGATCTTCCTTATTGGTGTCGGGTTTTTGATGATATTTCCAACTTTGTGTGGAGACCATATTTGGGGTGTGATGCTTGGCTAGAGGATGCATATCACCTTGTCTATTGTTGATAGATCTATTGGTTGCTTGGTTGTTTTGATATTGTGCTAGAGCGTTATCTACTAGACTGATTATGTCGTCAGTTTGGGGAGAGACAGGGCCGAGTTCTTGATACTTATGAGGCTCGTTTTGGTTTGACGACATAGGAGGTTCGTGTATGGGGTCTCCAACCAGATATATATTGCTATTGCTGATTTTAGAGAACTTTCCCCAGTTGATTAGGGTTGTTCAGTTGGTCTGGTAGATCCAGGTACTTTTGATGACTATGATGAGTGGTGGTCTCGCCGTAGGCCTTTGAGACTCACTGTTCCTAAGGGTACTCCCACTTTAGGTAGATCAGGTATTACAAGTCATTGTGGGGAGCGACAACGTATTTCAGTCTTCGTAGAGTAGTTGGATAGAGCTTGGGGTAGAGATCGTTGTGATGGAGCCCAGGGTGATCAGGATGAGCAACCACCTTAGGTGCAGGGTCACAGGAAGGTTCTAGGTCCTCCTCCACCAGCTAGGGACGAAGAAATACTATTAGCTCATATGACTGCTGCTAGAGATGCATAGATAGCGAGATGACAAGCTGTAGAGGCTCAGATAAATACTTTGAGGGCCGGGTGGGATAGTGAGAGTGGTCGACGACATGCTGTAGAGGATTTTGTACAGTTGCTGACCACAAAGAGAGATACTCTCAAGGCAGAACATGATCATTATTTGCAAAGGTCTACCTATTATCAGACTTTATATGAGACTGCTGTTCCTAGGGGTGCTTGGCATCCACAGTTTGGAGAGCCTAGTTCTGTGGGCAATGATGGTGCAGTTGGTGGTGGTGGTGATTAGTCTATGAGACAACCAGATCATTTTGGCAATCTATAGGGTTCCATCTTTCCTGTTGGGGTCTTACTTTGGTACTTGATCTTTATGCTGTTCATTGTTTAGAGGCATTTTGTAGACATGTATTTTGTATGCCTATACTCATTGGCCCAATCGAGGCCTCATATAGATATTATGATTTTGTAAATCCTATCACATTGATGATGTAATATTCTTTTTGATGATGATATATATGATATATACCTTCTTTGACTCATTCTCGTTTTATGCTCATGTGATGATGATATATGATGATGTATGTTTATATGGTTTTGATATGAGTGAATGCCCCATACATGATGTTTTTATTGGTTTATTATCATCATGATGTATGTTGCCGATATTGTGGATGTAGAATGGTACTAATGATATTGCTATGCAAATTTCACTCAGAAGAAATGTTGATAATTTGATTGAAATGTGAGGTTAATTAGAGGAAGTATTGATGATAGAAATATGATGTTAATTTAGAAGAGATATTGATGATAGATAGAAATATGATGTTAATTTAGAAGAAATATTGATGGTAGATATAAATGTGATGTTAATTAGTAGTTGATGAGTTTCTTTTGCTTTGCTTAGAAACTTTGCAGTTTGAACAATCCTTTTTGATATAGCAAATAAATACGATGCACCGGGGTATTAGTGACCAAGGTGACTTTATATTTATTGCATGGACTTTGACTCTACTAAACAAGGAGTATTCTTGCTCATACCAAACATACAAAAACCCTATTAGAGTGTATGGGTGAGAAGCTTTAAAAACATGTTGGACTAGTAACACAAGAGGTATTAAGAACCTAACATGTCATTGTGACACGAAATATTTCAAAGACAACTTCCACACACAAAACAAAGCAAGTATTTGCCATGGTAGTATAACAAGACTATCAACAAACAACAAATTGAAATTATGCTCAAATGCCCCCATTCCTTCTTCTCTAAATCCTTATGGACATCCTCGAGAGATCCTAGGAATGAGTCAATAATGTAAATCACAAAAAATAAGACAACAAAAGATAAAACAATGCCATTATATCACTTGCCATATTTGTTTGGGGTGGGTCTATTATTCGGTGTTGATCATGTCTATTGTAGGAACAAATCCGTTAAGACATATCTCAGGATGTTGTTGAGTCTTGTCAAAAAGATATGTATTTGATACCTGGCTTTGTTTTAGTTCAATTTGAGATCAAATTCTTCCGTGATTTTCTACTTGAAGGTTCCAATTGTTGATGCATGCTTTGTTTGTTTTTGTTTGTTTTGTAAAAGGGTGGATGCGATGATTTGTTTATTATGGATGATGTCTTATTGCGAATTGTGATGGTGGACATGGGTCTTTTTGATTTTCCTAAGTTTTATGATGTTTTTGACATTTTCTGGGGACTAACCTAGGGCCTCGGGGGCTCATCAAAGATAAGCCTTTCCTACGTTGTACACACAAAGGCTCGTAGTTTGCTTGGTTTGTTTTGAATGTTTTTGACCTTTTCTGTTTTGTGAATGTTTTGATTGTTGTATCTTTTGACTATTTTTTTGGATTTTTTGTGTTTTGACTAAGTTGAAATAAAGCATGTTGGAAACCTAAGGGGACTGACCTAGGGTCTCAGGGACTAATGAGCCTTGCCTATGTTGTACACACAGAGACCATGTAGTTCTACCATTTGACTCAAAGCATAAACTATTTTTGGGTAAACAACATTGATAATCTGGATTGATATTCCACTTATGTGTCTAGAGGATATGTTGCGGAAAATCTACTTGAACTAACTATGAGATTCAAGCAAATTTTGATATCTTAGACTGTTTGAGTGAATGAATAATCCCACGATGTTGTTTTTTTTTGATGTTTTTTTGATGTTTTTTTCTTTTGTGGTTTTTTAGATGTTTTGGATTTTTACCCTCTTGCCTGGGGTGGTGTAAGATACTGAAAATTTGGATTGATATTTCACTGTGTTTTTCTAGAGGATATGTTGCGGAAAATCTTACTTGAACTAGCTGTGGGGTTCAAGTAACTGTTGATATCTTAGAATTTTTGAGTGAAGAAAAAAATCCAAGTTATCTTTGAAGGTTACCTTGGTAGTGCGTTGGTGGTACACCTTGTTTTTGGGACAAACTATTTTGATTTTTTTGGTTTTTTTTAGTCCTTTTTCCATTTTTTTTTTGGATTTTTACCCTCTTTCCTGGGGTGTAAGATGTTGACAACTTGGATTGATATTTCACTGTGTTTTTTCTAGAGGATATGTTGTGGAAAAGCTTACTCGAACTAGCTTCAAGTAACTGTTGATATCTTAAAATTTTTGAGTGAAGGAATAATCCACGTTGTTAGTATCT
The DNA here is from genome assembly GCA_007258455.2 of Sequoia sempervirens. Taxonomy (NCBI): domain Eukaryota; kingdom Viridiplantae; phylum Streptophyta; class Pinopsida; order Cupressales; family Cupressaceae; genus Sequoia; species Sequoia sempervirens. The sequence continues at coordinate 665,694,299 of VDFB02281492.1, read as the reverse complement.
TTGAAGGTTACCTTGGTAGTGCGTTGGTGGTACACCTTGTTGATGGTACGAATTGGGAAGGGTACCATGTGGTACACCTTGTTGTTTGGAAAATTCCTAGATCACAATGTGATCTAGAAGGCATAGATCAAGATTTATTCTAAGGCAAGATGTAAGTACTTGCCCCTTAGTGTCTAGCAATGTAGGTGATGGATTAGCTTGTGATAATATAACATGTTTGGATAGAGTATGCCCCTTTGGACAATGCCTCATGGCTCAAATAATGTTGAATAGGATAGGATCAATGATAGTGACCGATGTCAAGATGTTTTCCCTAAGCAAGTGTAAAGTGTACACCAAACATTTGTCAAGATCAAGGTAAGTTGGATTGGGATAAAAATGGATTGGATTTATTATGGATAGGCTGATATGCTTCCACTTGAAATGGTGCATGTAGATGCTCGATTCTACACATGACACCTGTTTTCTAGGTTTTCATCATGGTACTTGTCCAAAGCGCCACCATAGTGGTTTTCATTGGAGGACAATTTTTTTCTTGACTATTTTCTTGATTTTTTAATTTTTAATTGACTTTTTAAATCACACAAGACGCCTGTTTACTAGGTTTTCATCATGCTGGCAATTTTTTGCTCATGTTAAACCACTTGGTGATGTTGATGTAGATATTGTTGGTGCTGATATGGTTGTTGTTGTTGTCATGATGTGCTAATGGTATCCTGCTTGGAGGAGTTGTTTTGCTAGGATATGGGAACTTGAATGTAACCCTTGATAATTCTCATCTTCCTTGTTGATACCGAAGTTAACCTTACCTTGATGCACACATCGCGATAGAGTGCCCTTAGAGTCCTTATGATAAAGAGTTGTTGCCAACACATGGTCAATGTGAGATTTGAATATCATGGATGGTGAAATCTATTGAGGGATATGATTTTTAGATGGATTGGTCGACGGTTTGGAACCTTTAACTCTCCAAACTTGGGATGATGAGCAATGGCGAGTGGATATAGAGATTCGATTGGGACCAACGTCTTGATATACCTTGTAGGTTGCTCTTGAAGCTTTCTTTTGCATTGCTAGACTTTTTTGATGGATGAAATTCCCCTTTTGATTTTGTTCCATAGTTTCTTTGACTAATGGAGTTTGATAGGGATGATTTTCTTGCTTTTGCTTTTGTATCCATTTGTATTTGCTTTGTCCATTTTGCTTTGTTGATTCTTTTGCTTCAATTAATTGTTTTGTTCTTGGGTATATCTTTTTCTCTTGTTGTTGGTCCCAATGAGAGGGTGGAAAAATACGTGGATGAAGATTCATGACATGGATAGTTGTAGTGTTGGTAGCGGTTTTATTATAAGGACTCTTTGTGCTCTCTATGTTGATGCTTGCATTAGATAAAGTTGCCCTCGGTATGATAGAGGTATCACCGATATGTTTAGATCCTTTACTTGTTGAAAAACTAAGACCTTGATGCTTAGGATTGCCAGTAATTTGCACTGGTGCTAAGATACCCTATTCATGTAGGCCTAATCCTCTATCTTGAAAATGCATTTGTTGAAATTTTTATTTTCCATAGGATATGTTTTACCTTGGAAACAAGATGCTAATCCTTCTTTGCTCTAATGTGGATCTTCAAATGTGATAGCTTTTTCATTGATAAAGTCCTCCATATGTGGGACAACTTCTTGATTGATATTTTCAACTCAATCCTGTGAAATATCAGATTTTGATGGCCCTTCAAGATATATTGGTGCTTCTTTGACTGTTGTATACCCAGTGCTCTGCTGCTTAGGATTGCTATTTATATTTTTTGATTTTAGGATACTATGCTCCATATTTTCATGCTCAATGTCTTCAACCTGCCTGGAGGATGTTTTTGATCTTAATGCTTCTCTTGATCATTTTCTGATAGGTCTATAGATTCTTCTATATCTTGATTATGTGTACAAATGTGAAGAGTAGGTGACTGTTGTTCCATGGTACTGATATTCAGAGTATGAGACTCTTGTTTTGGATGAAGGTCATCTACATGTCCATTAGGATTAAGCATCTCATGGGTAGATGTATGTGTGTTTGGAATATGGATGTGTTCTTTTGGAAAGCCTTGGATGTCTTGGAAGATATCTCCAAGTCATTGTAGTATTTTGATGATAGGGATTCTTGATCTTGACTTTGTATGGTATTATCTTCAACATTCTTTGGTTCACATTCTTGACATGGATCAATTTCAAAGAAAGGATTTCCTATAAAAGATCCTTGGATTTCCTCAAATTGTGGGCATATGGGTGATAGCTCTCAACTTATCTTTTCTGCATTGGGTATAAGCATTGGATTAAGAGTCTCTTGAACCTCAATATGTACTGCAATGAGGTTGGATGATTTCAATATATCTTAGACTGAATCATTGCTAGACTTGGGCGGTTGATTTTGATCATGCTTGGGACTAAATTTTTGATGTATGTCCTGTTGCTCACTAGATGATGTAGATACATTGTTAATGTGATTGGTGATAGATAGCTCTTGATTGCTGTTTTCAAATTTTGAGGTTAAGACATTGTCATCGTTGTCATTGGTTGATGGCCCTTAAACATTGCTTTCAACTTTTGAGGTTGAGACATTGTCATCGTTGTCATTGGTAGTTGGCACTTTAATAGCTATTTCTCCTTGATCAATGAGGTCTTGGATGAGGTTTTTGAGTGTGGCACACTTGTTTGTTAGGCGACCCTTGGTTTTGTGGAACTCACATTGTTCGTACTTGTTATACCAAGGGAGTTTAAAGCTTGGTTCACCATAAATTGGACTGTCATTGATTTTGAGTTCTTGTTGTACTAGTTCATGCATGATTACCTCTAAAGTTTCTCCCAAAAGGGTGAATTTCCTTCCTAGTTGGTAATCTTTCCTCTGTGGCTTTTCTTGATTGTTTTGCTCTTGATTTTGCTGAACTCCTTGATGTTGTGTTTGAGGTATATTTTGATATTGCACTTGAGGTACACCTTGGTGTTGTGGAACTTCTTGATACTGTGGATATTGGAAGTGTTGTTGATGTGGATATTGAGGTGTTTATGGAATGATGTCTGTTTGTTGTGGATATGTAATGTTCCAACCTTGAATAAGGCGTTGATGATATGTTGTATTTTGTTTTCGTTTAATTTCCTCAAGATCTCTCTCAATTTTATCTAGGGAAATTTGATGTTTTGGATTTATTCCTTGATCGTGATTTTGAAATCCTTGATATTGTTTCCCTATTTGATGTTGTGGCCCTTGATAAGAGTAATTTGGGTAATAGATCGACATGTTTCAGGGATGTTATGGTGCTCAATACCCTATCATAAGGTCACTCTATTTATATTTCCAAGAGGATCATACCTATTGCCATGCAGGAGGTAGTAATACAGGTCTTCTAGCTGCTATATTTGCTTTTTCTTCCTCTTCATTTAAGATGATTGATGCGGTGAGAAATTGACTGGGTGTTTCATTTTTCTCAAATATAAAGTTTATCAAACTACTTATGATGTCGGTTTGTGCACCCTCAATGTGCATGAGACTAGGTTGAATAATTAGTGCTACAAGGCTTGGTTGTTGAATGAGAGATGTGGGTCACAAAATGGTCATAAGGTATGATGGTGTTTTGGGGTGGTTTGCTATGAAACTCAAAAACCCTAAGGCTTGAGTGATGTTTTGGAATGTGGCTACTTTTTGGAAATCAAAATGCTAAAGAACTAGGGTCAATATTCCACTTTCTGGTCTAGAGGATATGTTGTGGGAAAGTTACTTGAACTATTTGTGGGTTCCAAGTAACTGTTGATATCATAGAATTTTTGAGTGGAGGAATGATCCTAATGTTTTGTTGGATTTTTATTTCAAGTAAGTAGTATGGGAATAATGGGTGAGAGACTTTGTGACCAATCTGATTTTCCAAATGTTTTGTTCAAGCAATGACCTTATAAATAACTTAAGTTTGTTTTCCCCTAAGTGTTTAGCAAAAAATATTGTGAGTTGGAATGAAAGTTTGTAACCTCTATGTGTTTGTTTCCTTCATGTTCTTGAGTATGGAAAATGATATAATAGTACTGGACTGACTCAAAAGCATGGAATTTATGTGACCTGAATGTCTATAGCTCAAGTTGTGAAATCCACCCAAGCCATAGTTACCAAAGTGTTTACTTTGATCAATGCAACTTGAAAATAAAAACCAAAATGTTCGGAAACCTTTAAGGATAAATCCTTTCAAGGTGTGCAAACATAGGGCTTCTTTCGCAAGTATACACTAACTCAAAGGGTTTGTGGTTTGATCATCTTGTTCAATGTTTGTTTTGATGTGTTCTTTTTCTTTAAATCAAACACAAAATTTGATGTCACAATTTTTTTTGAATGTAATTGGGCAAGTTTAACATTAACAAACAATTACAACCCTAGTGGAGAGAAACCATCCTCTTAGGTGGGCCTGCCTCATGCTTCGAAGAGATGATTTTACAGGTGACTTATGGCACAGGCCTGTAGTCAGACTTGGAAAGTAACTTCTCAGAAGTAAATTCCAATGCACCACTTTTAGAGAATGTTTTGGAGAATAGGGTGGCTTCTAAAACAACTGGCTCTTAGTCATGTTCTGGGGATATTATTTTCGGGCACCTACACATGTGGTGTTTTTTTCAATTAAGAAGCTTCCAACCCTTTCAGGTTTTTATTCATCACAAGGATACTGAGGAAGAATACGTCAGTATAGGACATCTGCACCCGACGAGTGATGAATTTTCCTCACACTCATAAAATATTTATATAGCGGCCCAGAATGAAAGTACCGGTGCTTGGGTCACCTATGAGTTCTACAATGCAGGATGTGTCTCAATAGGCAGGCCCTCTAAGAAGGTAAAATTTAAAACAAATGCGAAGCTTAAAAATGTTCTTCACTCACACAAGATCGCCAAAATGGTGCGATGGGAGAAGACAAAACACTTTAGCTTTCCAATCAATGCATGCACAAAATACAATTCATTGTAAATTGATTCATTTTTAAACACCTTGAGTGGTGTTATCCCCAAGAATATGTGAGTAAAAATGAAATGTTCTTTTTTATCTTTGCACCAATTGAAGTGTTCAAGACATCAAGTAGTTAACACAACAATGGTGTGAAAACAATCAAGAAACATTTTGTTCATTTTAAGCCCCAAAGTTGAAATGTTTCTAAGAAAATCAGGCTTGGTCATTAAATGGTCAACAAATGTAAATTGTACGCGTGTCAAAAAAATGAACAACGTTTGCGCTCTTTTTATGCACAAAATTTAAAATTTCCTAATTATGAAAACATGAAATGTTTTCATTTTTAGAGCCCAAAATTGAAGTGTTTTATGTTCTTTTTAATGAGCACCAAAAGAGAATTCCTACTTTAGAAAGCTTTAAATTGTTTATTTTAACAACACCAAATTGGAAATGTGAGAGTTGTGTTGTTCATTTTTAGAGCACCAAATGGAGATTCCTAATTTAGAAAGCTTTAAATGTTCATTTTAACAACACCAAATTTGAAGTGTGAGAGTTGTGTTCATTTTTAGAGCACCAAATGGAGATTCCTACTTTAGAAAGCTTTGAAAAAGTTTATTTTAACAACACCAAATTTGAAGTGTGAGAGTTGTTCATTTTAAAGCACCAAAGGGAAATTCCTAAGTTAATAAACAAAATTAATTGGTATCTCCAAAATTCTTGGACCGATCGTCTTCTTTGCACAAAATAAGTTAGTATCTTTTAATACAATCCTGCATAGAAATCCATTAATTCCTGTAAAACAACCAATATGTTAGCAAGAAAGATCATTACAATAGTGCAGGATCCATGCACTTGTCTTCCAGAGCAAATGCTCAGAAGAAAAATCAAAAGCTTAGATTTTTTTTGCAAAAGCTCAGAAATTTGGCAAAAGCTTAGATTTTCTATATAGGTGCAAACTCATAAGGAAGAAAAAGCGCACTTTCAGAGCAAAAGCGCTGATCTTAAAGCAAAGGAACCATTCCCATGGAAAAAGCACTGATTTTGTGGCAAATGCTCATAATTTTTTCTAGTCAAAAGCGAGCTTTTGATGGGCAGTCCGTGAAATGTCTCCAAAAGCTCCCAAAACCCTGTAACTTCAACTTAGCTCATAAAAATTTTAGTAAGGAGGACCTAGGTCCCACCGGGCATGCCATAATGTGTGAGGGGGAAGGAATCCATCAGGAAAAATGATGCGTAATCAAGATCAAATACAAGATTGAAATCATAAACTAATCTAATTCAAAAACACTTAATCTATCCTATTCTATCACTCATGAAATGTGCAAATCTAAGCTATTTGAATGAAATAAGATCCTAAGATATTCAAAACCAATTCAAACAACAAAAGAAGAGATTACCATCCCACGTTGGAGTGTATTTGCATGATGTTGGGTTGTTCGTATCACTGCAAAGCCTCCATTGCTTATGTGCAAAAACTTGATGATCGATGCTTGGTTGATTGAAAAGGTTGAAGCTCTATCAATGGTGATTGCGACAACACTTCGTTGCATAAGGTAAGTTGAAATTCTCTTTCTGATTTGTGAAGAGAAAGGCTTGTTATATAGAAAAAGCAATTTTGAATCAATGATCAAGATCACGTTGGAGAATATCTAGATCAACAGTCAAAATGAGTTGAGAGGATTTAGACATGAGGAGATTGTGCAAAGTTGATTGCACAATTAAGGCAATTGAAGAATAGATTGGCTAGTTAGGATTTTGATTGCTTAGTTAGCAATGGATTGATCGGTTAGGGTTGAGTTAGGAATTAGATGGTTGAGTTAGCAAAATCAGATTGTTTTGTTAGCAAAATAGATTGCTTAATTAGCAATCCATGATTTTATGAATCAAAAAGTGGGTGAGGAATATTGATTTATTTAATTAATTAATTAATTCCATTTTGATTTTTGCTAATTTGAATAGTTTGATTTAATTATTCAAATTTTGGAGGGAAGTGTGATAAGTAAATTATTATGATTTAATAATTCAATTAATTTTGAGGAATAAGGTGAATTAGTGATGTAATCAAATAATTAGCGTTGTTTGACTAATCAGGATGAAATAAGATAAGATTAGGATTTTATTGAATAAATGTAATTTATTGACTTGGTCAAAAATGATGAAATGTGAATTAATCAAACAACATTGTATTATTCAATTAATAGTAGAATTAGGGTTTTCAAGACTTTGTTAAATAAAACAGTATTTATTTAATTTGTTGAGAAATGATGAAATAGTGAATTAATTAAATAATGTATTATTCAATTAATAGAGGAAATAGGGTTTTGAATGTCGTTTGATGCCGTTCAATGCGTTGTGAGATGTTGTGGGATGATTTTGAGATGTTTCAGAGATGTTCGAGATGTTCCGAGTTGATTCAAAGATGTTCTGAGACATTTCAAGTTGATTCAGAGTCATTCCAAGTTGATTCAAAGTCATTCAGAGTTGTTCCAGGTTGATTCAGAGTCATTCTAGGTTGATTCAGAGTTGTTTCGAGTTGTTCTGGGTTGATTCAGAGTTGTTTTGGGTTGATTTAGAGTCGTTCTGGGTTGATTCAGAGTCGTTCCAAGTTGATTCAGAGTTGTTTTGAGTTATTTTGAGACATTTTGAATTTTTGGTAAGTGTTAAGTCAATTTTGCATGTCTACATAGGGATTATTCATCCCAATCAAAATAATGGTTCTTCTCAAATAGTTATCATTTTTTAATGAGGATGATACTTGACACATGTGTCTAGAGTATAGGAAACAAAAAAGCATCACTATCAAAGATATGTTTCCTATTCTAGTCATTGATAAATTGTTACATGAATGCAATGAAGCTTTATTTTTTATAAAACTTGATCTTAGATTAGGTTATCACCAAATTAGAATTTGAGGAATCTAAGATATTACCACAATAATATTTATGACTCACGAGGGTCATTATGGGTGTTTGGTGATGTCATTTGGTCTTGTTATCTCTCCCTCTACATTTCAAAGTTTGATGAATTCTATATTTAAGCCATTTTTTAGAAAGTTGGTTTAGTGTTTTTTGATGATACAGAGTTACAAAAAAACATTGGAAGAGAACCTACACCATATTTTTCAGGCCCACTTTTTCATATGATCTCATTCAAATTGATGTACCTATTTTTGGATATAGATATTTGTTGACTCCCACATTTATATTTTTGGATTATGCTCACTATGATAGTTGAGCATGGGTAGTGTGGAGTTTGATTAGAGGAATATAATTTATGAGCATATAATCTTGATCTACTTTAGTAGATGCTTGTGAATAATTATTAATATTATGATATTAGACATATAATTGAGATTAGATGATTTTCTTCTCATAGAACTAACTTTATGAGATGTTCATTAGTTATGAGGTTCCACATTTCTCTATTTTTTTAGATTTTGAATTAAGTTTAGATATTTGTCATGTGTGGTTTTTTTTGATACGCAAGTTTTGAGATTTGTATTAATTATGTAAAAAATTACATTCGTCTGCTACACATGTAATATTTCCACCATCTTTCATTACCAAAACTTGACCCAACCACCAGCACCAAAAAACTAGCCCAAAGACATACGCAAACCATAAACCCAGCCAACCATGGCATACAACCCGACCACCGAACAAAACCTACTTCCTCCCCAAAAATGGCCATGAGGGATCGACCCCAACCAAGAACTAATTGAACCCTGACCACCAAGAGAATTATGATTTGGTATATTTTATAATTTACATAGGAAATTGTATGAGAAATTGAATGGTTTAATTTATGTAATTAGGGTGCTTTCATAAGATATATTATGAAAGTTATATACATTAAACAATTTCCTATTTTGATGGATGCATTTAAATTGCTATTATACATTACCTTGGCTATCCTTCAGATGTATTTAATGTTTGTTTCAAGTGTGTAAATGACTTCCATGGCCAATGAAAAAATATTTTGAGGACCTCTAGAAACTCTAATGGTGTTTTCCTAGTGACAACTTGACTTTAGTCAATAAGGGGACTAAAGTTTTATTTTGTGAATATATATATTGTAGTGTGAAATCTAGGATGTCTTAAATTATTTTTTTAGCTTGTTTTAAGGTTGTATGTGTTAGGGTCTTGGGGTGAGAGCCATCCCAAGCGAAAAATATTAGGTTTGAACTTAGAGGAGTTTTTTAAAGGCCTTGTGGTCAAATTAGGCACCTAAGGTGCATACTTATGGGATGGGGACTTGTTGAGATATAAATTTTGAGATTTGGATGAAATTTGACCCTTCTATGGCCCTTGGAAAGAGTGACAAGTTTTGGATTGGGGAAGAAGGAAGATTGTTTTAATAATGGCTTTCAATATCCTCTTACTAAGTTTTGTACATATATTATACTAGTCGTAGTCCTATCCCAAGGGATCACACATGTGTGACCACTTAAGGATTCATCTAGCTCAGTGAGAGTCATGTGAAGGGATGCAAAGGATGAGTAGGAGCCCATGTGTCACCTCCCCATTTGAGATGGTAAGTGACATTAAATTTATTATGTTTGTCCTCTTAAAAATGTTTTAGATAATTTTTCATTTATATTTTCTTGTGGGTGAGAGTGGAGTCTTGAGAGCCTGGTGCTTAATACAGGAAATATTTGAAGAGGATATTCTTTGAAATATTTTTATCAACATGATAATTTATCCTATCTATTAAGTCCATTAAAGGTAGGCTTCATGAATTTCCTTTTTTGAAATATATAAACGATAAATGGGTTTTTTTGTGTGCATTCAAATATTGACTTGAGCTTAATTGTAGTTTTCATTTGTTGAGTTTTATTTTTCATGTTTGTGTATTTGTTTAGGAAGGGAGTGTTGTGTAGGGTTAGGATCTTTGAATTAGATGAGATAAATCCATGTGTGGAGTCAAAAGAGGTGTGTACCCTCTTTGGAAAAAATACACACTTTTAGTGATTTTTTTGGCACAAGTACCTTATGAGTTTCATTAGATTATACGATGGAGATGTTGTATTGAGTTTTTTTATAAAAATAAACATATCTTGGTGAAATTATTTTAGCATGAATTCCTTTCGGGTTTTGATGATATTATATATTGGATATGATGTGTTGAGTTGTTATGGTGTTGGATGAGGAGATTGGACATTATTTATGGATAATGTTTCATGTTGTTAGATGGTTGAGTTGTTATATTCATATTATTTTTTCTTCATTTGGAGAGAGTCTCCTCATCTCCCTCTATATCTATGAATCTTGTCAAGATTCATATGTGTTGTTTCAATCCTTTGTTGTTATTGGATTATTCTTGTATTTATCTTATTTTGTGTTGTGAAACTTGGTTTTCTAAAAGACTTCCTATCTTAGAGGTGGGCTTGTGAGCATGCTATATGGTTGGGAGGTGAGAAAAACTCCATTTTGTTGATTGTAAAGGAATTTTTTATAGATTTATTGAAGACTAGAGAGAAGAAATACTTATATGGATGAAATCCATTTATGATTTCAAAACTCTCTCTCGAAGCCAATAGGTTATTGTAAACCCTCATATCGAGAATGTGGATTATTTTTCTAGTTGTCCATATTGACACTATAAATATGTTTAGAAAAATAATTTGTTGAATCTAGGGAATTACATGGTTTATTTGGTGTTGATACATTCTTGTTATAAGAACAAAAATACCACAACTAGAAGGTTTAGTTAGATTTGAGAATACATCTATTTCTAAATGTTTTAAAAAATTATTTAATCACATTGGTATATAAATGAGTTGTAGTATGTTTTATACTTCTCTTTACATGTGTTCATATATAAAATTAAAAAAAAACAATCTTTTTAAATATTGTGAAAATAGAAAAAAATTAGATATACATTATATATATTGCTAATTTTACAAGAAAATATTATTTGTTCAAATATATATACATATATAATAGATAAAATTTTAATATAAAATTTTCTTTCTATGTATAAGTGTGAAAATAAATAATGCCAATAAATGTGTGTTGCATAATAAAATGAAATGAAATGAATAAAATAAAAATAAAATAAAATAAAAATATGGCCCACACGAGTAGTAGAGTTGGCTTGGGCTGTAAGTTTGTTCCCCATTGGTTTCAGGTTCGACTTCACTCTCGGGTTAACCTGGTGAACATCTTGCGGGCTGCAACGTCCACCCACAAGGGACTAGTCTTGCCTCAACTTGCCCCTTATAGTTATGGAATGGATTTAAAAAAGAATTAAGATTTTATTAAAAAAAGAGAATGTGTATATTTAAAACTATAAAAAATCTATATTCTTGATATGCTTAGTTGAGAGATGAACAATTGACCTTGCCTCCATATTCTCTTCTCCACTCCAAAAACTTACAAAATAAAATAATATATAAGAATATATTTTTAAATAAAATTTAGGACAATTTTAAGGTTATAGACTTTTAAATTTTTAATTAGAAAAATTAATTACTTTATAATTTAAATTAGCTTAAATTTTTCCTCTTCTCTTTTAAAAAGTTTATTATTTACTTAATTTTATTCTTTTGTGTATAAATTATGAGATACAAACATTTTTTTAATAAATTTAATATAATTGATTAAGAAAAAATGTAGAGTATTGCATTTAATTATTACCAAAGTTTAGAATATTTTATTTATTTATTATTCTAGTAGTTTAATTGATTATTTTTTTAATATTAATATATATTTTAGTTAAAAATTTAATTAGGGATTTTAATATTTGAGAAAAATATTTTTAAAAAATCAAATCAAATTGAGCATTTTAAAAAAAATAAAAATTTCTTTGTTAGTTTAAAAATTATATCAAATAATTGATGATTAATGGTTAATCTTAGTTTATATTGTATTAATTTAATGACTACAATGATATGGATTATTCTTGTAATTTTACTAAAAAATATATATATATTTTTTTTAGGGGTAAACGCTTTTGACCGGAGCTATGAACCGGAATACAACCATTCAACAATACCACCCCAATGGGGTTTGAACCTTGGTGGCAAGAACAACAATGCCACCTTTAAACCATTTCACCATGCCAATACCGGCACTAAAAAATAAATTATGGATATAGCATAATTTATTTAATTTAGATATTAAAATTGGTTATTTTATTTAAAACTTAATCATTAGCATTAGTTTAATTTTTATATGTATATATTATAAGAAATAAATTATAATTACCTAGGTCATATTTGGGAAGCATGATCACCTCATCTTATATAAAGAAAATCTAATGGGGAGGATGTACCTTATTGAGGGTTCTTCCTAAAAGCATACAAGAAGTGATGACACACCCTATTTAGGTTTCCATCATCTTTGTAGGGTGAACTAAAATGGGTTTCATATCACTCACTCACTTCAAATTCTCTCGTCTTGCATAATGCAACATGCTCTTTGATGTATTACACATGAAATTATGTTGAGTGTGTACAACACACTATCATATGAAGTGTGGTAGAAGAATACTCGAGCTGTTTGTTTTAAGAAAAATAATTTATGTTGGTGTTTAATTCGATGTGTAAGTATGGACATGAAACTTGGTATCAAAAAAAGTTTACAACATCGAGAGCTCTAAGATTTTTTTGGGTCTTGTTATGCATGCTATTTTATGTGTGCAACATTGCAATAATTTTTCAAAAATCAAATTCAAATATTATATAATTCATTGTACAATTTTTATTGTTAAAATTAGATTTTGATTGCATTATTCTACCACATTGTATGCAACTTGTAAGTAGATTTAATGAATGAAATAATTTGTACTAAAGATAAAATTTAAATTTTTTGTGACTCGTTGAATGGTTGCTATTTTGCTTTCCTTTCTTTCTCAATAATTCTAGAAGAACAATAGGGTGATGAAATATGATGATAAAAAAATGTGTTTAATTGAGTATTAATAAACTTAATGAGTGGTGTGTGTGCAAACTTCTTTTGTATATTCATTTAATCATGATTCTTGAGATGAGTTAATTATTATTTTTTAAAGAATGTGTTGGTTGTCAAAATTATTACACAACATACTTAGATATCTTAAATTTTGAGAAAGTGATAAGAGTTCACCATTTTCTATTGATAAGAATAATGTATTTTATTGCACACCACTTAGATATAAAATTGGTTAAATGATATTATCCTATAAAATATGTACTTAAGATGACCTTACTACCATAAACCACCTTGCTTTAAGTTGGCTGGCTTAATCATTCACTTGTTTAAACTTTGTACCTCATCTTAAAAATATGACCTCTATTGTTCCATCACTAAATTGTGAATAAAAGTATTTTTCTTTGTGACTTATAAAACATATATTCCATTTATTTGATCTTGAGTGATCCAAGACAATGCGTCTCATTTTTTGGCCAAATGGGACATTGAAATCAACATTTTAACCAAATTTCCACTTTTTGACATCTATAGCAACTAAATTGTTAAGAATTTGAAGATGATATAAACTAGTGATTTTTGATATTTTGTCTATAGATTTTAAATGTATATTTGTTTTTAAATTTAAGAAATAATTTATGGTTTTTTTTACATAACTTTTAATAGTTCTTGTTTTTTTATAGTTAATAATATTTTTAAAAAGTGACTTACTTCCGTAAAACATAACTTTATTTGTAGAGAGGATAAAATTATTAATTTTTAAACATAGATTTGTAACACCAATATCTAGATTTTTTCATAATTTTTCTATTATAACTTTTTGAAGTCTATAATTTAGAATTAGGTTACTTCTACAACACATATTTTTTTGAATACATTTGAATTATTAGTTTTTGGTTGAAATAAGAACATTAATACCTAGAACACAAATATTTTTCAAAATATTTTAATCTATTTTTCTTGTTGGAAATTATTATTCACATGGGTTAGAATAATACTATGTGCTACAATAAAAGTGAGTTGTTGTTATAACTCGTGTAATTAATATTGTTTGTAACAACTCATATTTAGAAGTTTGTTTATATAGAATGTTTCCTATAGCATAGAAAATACAAGTCCTATATATATATGTAATATCTATTGAATGAAGAGTGAGTGAAGCACAGATTGTTCTGAATAAAATCTTTGTAGCTTCTGTCTGAAGATATTTCTAATATGGTATCAGAGATTAATTCATTCTTTTGCCTGTGTGGCATTTCGATGCATCATCTGATATGTGCATAATTTCTAAAAGGTCGATGAAAGATAAATCTGCACTTTGGGTCCATTTTAGTATTTTATATTGGTTTGTAAACAAAAGCGAGTTTGGTGTTGCGGTCTCTACATCACTTGTGCGAGGAAAGGCCGCTGTAGAGCTATGTCGACTCAGAAGTAGAAGAAAAGGGCGTCCATTTTAGCTGCCAAGCCCTCTGGTCATTCGTGGTCATCTTTTCTGCCATTTTATTAGCTGAGACCACAGGTATATGAGTACGAAACTATCCGTTATAACTGAGAACTTGCACGGTGATATTATGCTTAGTGCTTGAGTTTTCATTGGTGATATTAATCATTATATGTGGAAGGCGCTTGTGTTTTGACCTTGGCTTGCACTGTGCATGTTGTGGTGCTGGCTTCGTTTCATGCACACAATGGCATAGGTTTGGGAAAGATTCATTCCATCTCACCATAAAATGGTGGATTCCTCATGCAGAAAAACTCATAAACGACATGCTTGAAGGCGAGAGAAACCTTGTGATCGGTGCTGCAAGATGCAGTGGTATCTGCGTACGAAGTCCATCAGGAACAAAGGGTTTGGTTGTGTTGTTTCGCGAGGCATGTGTTTGTATTGTATCTTGTTAGGTGTCTTATATTAGGTTAGTATTATAATTTCTATAGTCATTTAATGGTTGGAGTTCCTATTTGGCGACTGCTCTATATTATTTGGTGCTGGAAGAGTCTTCATCAGACTGAGGTGTATTGGAAGTGCGAATTGGAACCTGGAGTTTCGCTATTCCCTTGAAATCATGGAACCTTAACATTTACAGAAAGCTCTTGATGAATGAACATCTGCATATTGGCATGAGACTTTTGCTTCGGAACAAGAGAAAGAATTTGGTGATGATTTGTTAATCCAAATTCCATTTGGCGAGCAGAACAAATTTGTAGAGGCAAGCATCAATTTTGAAGTTTTGTTTAGTGATAGGTTGGATTATACCTTATTGTCAATTTCTAGTGTGAGTATTGTCTTCAATTAGTCTTGTTTATAGAACTAATGCATGATGTCAAAACTGTGCTTCTCCATCTTCATATAGTGTCTTAAAATGTCTTATTAGTTATTATAAAGATGTTTTCCGTATTAGTTTAAAGTTGGTATATTGTCAAAGCAAGTCATAGTCATGTGGTATTAGTATGCGTAGGGTTTATTTTCATGAGTTTTAATTGTCATATGTCTGAATGTAAAAGTGTCAAAAATTATGAAAAATAAAAATTGCTTCAGTTGTAACTGGATGCATTATCGCTTGTCTGTGACATCCAACTTGGGCAGGGGTAGTGGTGGGGAGGGCTTTATAAAATTGAGCTTCAAAGTCAATTTTTCTAAGTAGCAAATCAAATGGAGGTGGGAGGCACTGGAGGCTAGAGGACACTTAGCGACCTCTCGTCAGTGACGAACGATGGGGTTCGCTTATCAGCTATGGTGACATTTTATTTTCTAGTATGTAGCATGATATGTTTTGTTTTGAAGTGTTACAGGTTGTGTGAATAAGTAGAAATTTTACATTGTGGGGGGGAATAATGCACAATGTTCCATTCCCATTTTGTGCCAAAATGACTAAAGTCAAGGGCAACTTCCAATGGCAGTGGCAGTTGTTTATGCTGTTCGTGATCGAGTGGCAACGATCGGTAACAATGACTACAATTAAGAACATTATGTTCTTATGGAATGAAATGTGAAACCTTTTCTAGTATGGGTCTTTTATATTTGTGTGGATTTCTTCCCTGATGAACAAGCATAGTGGCAAACAAAAGCACTAGTGTAATGTAGTTCATGGATCTTGAAAGGGTTTGTGGGAGGATCCGGAAAACCACACGAGGTGGACATATGGTGGAGGTTCCTATTCATGTCAAGGTTTGTGGTAAGCCTATTTAAAACTATGGGAGGAGGGAGCCTTTCTTTGGATCAAGGTCATGAGTCAGTTGGACATGCCATAGGGATGAGCATACTGCAGATGAAGGTTGTGAGTTCGTACCATGTTCACACTAAGGGGGGAATGTTGGAAATTATTGTTCACATGGGTTGGAATAATAATGTGTGCTACAATAAAAGTGAGTTGTTATAGCTCACATAATTAATATTGCTTGTATTATGAGTTGTTTTAACAACTCATATTTAGGAGTTTGTTTATTTGTTAGTCACGAGTTGTTATAGGATGTTTCCTATAACATAGGAAATACAAGTCCTATATATATGTAATATCTATTGAATGAAGAGTGAGTGAAGCACAAATTGTTCTGAATAAAATCTTTGTAGCTTCTATCTATCCATTTTTCTAATAGTTCCATATGTGGAACATAGACCTTGATGATTGCTGAAAAATATATGTTCACTAGAAAATAGAAAATAAATATAATAATCAAATTAAATATATTCAAAATTATACTTGTTGGAAAGCTTATTTCGAGTTCTACAATTCTACAAATTATCTTGTTCAATTGATTCCACTTGAAGATCCAACTAGAAGTTTTTGAGGAAAATTTGAGGCATAAGGTGAAATGTTCACTTCTAAGACCTTCGAAGGAAGGTCCATGTTCGTTGGAAGGTGATTATTGCCTCACCTTAAAATGAAGGTATCTTTGTTCAAAGAAATACCTTTGAACAAAGGTGTTTTTAACTTTTTTCCTTCATCCAAATTGAAAAAACCTAGTGTCCCTAGTTTGGGACTCACTATTGTGGGTTTATCCCCTTATTAGTGTATGCCAATACATTTCCTTAGATAGTGAGCTTGAATTAATTCTTATTTTCTTCAATATTATAGCCATTTGAGATCTAAATTTAAATTAACTAGATATTTTTTACTTGTATAAAATGTAGTAAACATATATCTTATTTAAATCTTAGTGCATGAGTAGATGTTGTCCTAGCAGGTTATGTAAGTACTGTAGCATCACGTAAATTGTCACCCTAAAAAATTTCACACTATTTTTTTCTCCCCCTAAATTATTGAGCCTAATTGAGTCCATAATTTTTTAAAATTATGCATTCTATAGCCCATTTGAACCACTTTTTCAATAAATTGCAAGCATTGAATAAATGCATCCAACTCATATGTTGCCCTGACACTTAATGTCCTAGAAATCAGGGCTAGGACCCATATGCCCTTGGGTGTATGGGTGGAGGGCGTATGGGTCCACCTTCTTAGCCAGGACCCAATTTTGGGCATGTTGGAGTGTCCATTTTAACATTCAAAACCCAACTTGCAAAGGTTGGCTATTGAGATCTAAATTTTGGGAAATTGGATAAATGCCTATAAATACCTAGTCTTTTCACCATTTGAAACTAGAAGGAGAAGTTATGAGCAAGAATTATTGTCAAGAGAAATTAGAGAGAAACATTTCAGTGATTTATGGCTGCAATTCAAGATCCAAGCATCATGTCAAAGTGTATGTGAGTTCATGTTGTTTTATTATCATTGTTTATTGAAGGCTAACCCCCTTTATAGGTCTCCAAAGCAATCAAGTAAATCAAGAAAGCAAGATCAATTCCTTGAGGTGATGTGTATGATTTCAATCCTTCAAGGAATCCATTGAAGGGTGGTGAGTTGAAACACTTTATGGTTTTATCATTCCTTCCTTTCAATTATCATTTTCTATCATTGACATTGCCATTGTGGAATTGGAAACACTTACATAGGGTCTGAATGAGGCAAGCCCCTAAATGACCCAACATATTCCCTCTTTTTGAATATGTTGGTTATAGGTTTGAAGAGGATTGAGGAAATATTGAAGACAAGTTGTTCATTGTTGCATTCAAAGCCCTAAATCTTGTCAAGCCACATAAACTAACCTATAGAATTATTTGACAACATTTTAACAAATTTGAAAGTGGAAACATGAGTCTCAGATCTACCACCAAAGGAACCCAAAAGTTGAGTGGGACACCCTATTAGGGACTTATATGCCCCTTGGTGACTATGTCCTATAGTGGCTAAAACCAAATTTTCTGGGTAGGTACATATCACTCTGCAGTTCCTAGATATGTCTGCAAACTGTTGTTTCAGTTTGTCAGTTGTTGGTATCTTGCATTTTACATATTAAGTCACATATTCTAATTAGTATAATCATAGAAAATCAATTCCAATCCATTTTCAAGGTCTTAAGGATAAATATCTAGGTTTGATTGACTCACCTTCATGGTTGAAAGTCAATCTATTAACCTTGTTGATTTGCATTCTAATGTACCTTTGAAAAAGGACCAAAAAGCAACCCTAGGTTTATACCCTAGACTTAGGGTTCCCTTTTTCATATGTTACAAGTACATACAAAAGCATATAATAAACTCTGCATTATGAATAATGTTGGAAAAAAAGTATGTGGGGCTCACCCTTTTTTATGATTTTTTTCTCTTGATAGATTTATTGTGGATATTGATCAGATTTACACATTATGTTTCATATTTTGATTATGATGATGGGTTAGCATAGATATGGATGCTATGCTTAGAATATTTGATTTAGTGAACTTATTGTGGCAAACTAGTTAGTTGATGACTACGAGTTATTCTTATTATTCCTGTGAGGGAATTAGCATTTTGTATTTTCCTCTTTATTATTGTAATTTGATTATGAGTAGAATTTTAATTATGTTTTGGTGAATAACAATTTAACTTGGTTTCAATTTGAAAGTAATAATTTTAGTAAGAACATTTATGCAAGGTGAAATTATGAAAGAGATTTATGAGCTAACATTATGAGATAAATGTATGTATGTACAATGATGATAGTTATATTTAATATAATAATTGTTTGAACTGAGATAATTAGGTAGATTATAGTTTCACTATAGTATACAATAATTTTTTGAAATATCATTGTTATTACTTGAACTATATTTGTGGGAAACAAATTAAACGATACTTGTTTGCCATTAGATTAAAATCTTGATATGATTCATTATTTGCTAGTATTTAAATGTGGAAATTTCTTGTGGATGGTCCTTGTGCAATATATTATAGGTATTACTTAAGTCAAAATTATTTTTTGTTTGATTTCCTTGCATTTCAAAGAAAAATAAGGAAGCTTAAATATAGAAAATTATTGTAGGCTATGAAAACTCAATACTTCTTGAAATAAAGGGAGATGAGTTCTTTCTATTCAAATGGGGGTTCACCAATAATTTACTATAAATAGAAAGGGAAAAATGGGGTATAATGCACCTATCTCCCCTATCTCATTAGGAAAAAGAGATCCCTTAAGCCAAGGTTGACTTTCACCCCTTAGGTGAGTCAACTTTCAAGGAGATCTTGTTGTTTTCCTTATAATCTAGGATGGGGTAGATCTATTGAAGCAACACTTTTGGGAGAAAAATTAAAAATAGTAAATAAAACAAAAAATGCAAATTAACACATGAAATCAGAAGATTAAACCTTAATCTAACGAAACTTGCAACTTTCAGAAAAATCTGAGAAGGTTAAGTATTTTTGCACCTGTCATCAAAATGCTGTTGCTGAGTGTCCCCTGGGACTCATTCGCCCAAGGGCGAATGGGTCTTTGTAGGGCTTTCTAAAATCAATTTTTGGGTCCTCTGGTCCTATGTATGCACTCCCAAATTCTTCGTATTTCATAGTCAGAAGTTCATAATAAATAAATTATGAAAATGAGTTTCTGTGGTTTGATGACAACTTTGAAAACTTTTGCAACTTTGACAACTTTTCCAATTTTACACTTTTAGAGATCTTCAATCCTTCTTCAACCCAATATTTGCAAAACAAACAAAAGGGAAAAATTGTTTATTTTTGGTGAATGGGGGTTTGCCTTGGTCAAACTCTGTTTTGGTAATTAAACCTTGAATTGAAACAATGAAACATGAAAGGAATGATGAATGAACAATTGCTATGTTGCAACTCATCAAACCCTTGATTTGAAACCCTTGAAGGACTGGAACTTAGTATATCTCTCAAAGGTCTTGATCTTGCATGAAATGGCTTGATTGATGATGTGATCTTGATGCTTGAAATTTGACTTGAATGTTTGAAACCTACATCACAATGTTAGCTCCAAAAACATGCATGATGCTTGAGATCTTGATT
Organism: Sequoia sempervirens; assembly: GCA_007258455.2. Taxonomy (NCBI): domain Eukaryota; kingdom Viridiplantae; phylum Streptophyta; class Pinopsida; order Cupressales; family Cupressaceae; genus Sequoia; species Sequoia sempervirens. Next base: position 665,674,076 of record VDFB02281492.1, on the reverse strand, counting down.
GCTGCAAAAAATGCTTGAGAAATATGCTCTTGAACACCTTTGACAATAATCTTTGCTATAGGAATGATCTCTTTCTTGTACTAGGATTTGAATTGATAAAAAGACCTTGCTTTTATAGATGATTTTCTAATTTCCCAAAAATTAAACATTCCAAGCTGACACTTAAATCTTGAATTTAGGACCTTAAAATGGTGCCAAAAAAATTTTAAAATTTGAATTTGAGATCTTAAGAGGGACCCATTCACCCAAGGGCGAATGGGTCCTGACCTACATTATCAGGACCTATTCATTTTGGGGTGATAAAAATGATAAATGCAATTAATTAGGCTTGTAAATGCATAATTTAGGCAATTATAGACTTAATTAAGATTAATTAATTAAGGGACCCAAACATAGTGTGAAAATGTAAAGGAGTACATTTTCTGACACTACACTTCTATGTGCTAAGAAATGATAAATTTTGTAGAAAGTATCAAATGTTATGTTGTATAATCATCATTCAAAGTATATGATTTTGTTAGCAATTGTATTATGTCGATGTTTGATTATCAATACTTGGAAATGCGTTTTAGAGTTAAAATTTATTTCTACTTATTACCTAAAAATGTTTTGCAAATGACATAATTAGAATATGAAAAAGGAAAAAAGGTTTAGTTATGTTATAGAAGGATGAAAACTAGGTTACAATGTGTAAAATAATCACTATATTATTGTAGACATGTAAAAATGGCTTAACACATATCACATATCCTAAACTGCATTTTTCCATTATCGGTATCACTATCATTATCACTATTGAATATCGCTTCATTAATATCATTAATCCTCTTTTTAACATCATTTGCATCATTAACCCTATTTTCCTCTATTAATTAAATAATCTCGAATTGTTTAATTAATTCACTATGTCATCACCTAATTTAACATTATTCCTCCTAATTAATTAAATAAACACAAATTATTCAATTTTATCACTAACATACCTTATTCATCTCAGTTAATTAAATTGTTATTATTAATAATTTAATTAAGCCACTTTCCCTTCTCCAAAGTTGAATAGTTAAATCAATTATTCAATTTCCCCAAAATCACTCAACATGGTCAATAAATAAATATACCTTTATTTATTAAAGTCAAACACAACTTGCACATTCCTCTCAAATATTAATTAATTATTAAATTAATTAATACATCCTCACATATCTTGATTGAATAAATCATAACCAGTGATTTCTCAATCTATTTCCCAATTCCACCAATTATGCTAATTCCACTAAACACTCAATTTGATTTCTTCAATCCCACTAATCATTCAATCTAATCCCACTAATTATCCAATTAAATCCCTTAATTGGATCAATTAGATGAGTTAATTGATCAATCTATTTCCTCTCAATGGTTCTCAATGATTGATCATAATCTTTCATTGTTGAATCCTGATCATTCATCCAAAAATCGAAAATTTATAAAACAACCTTCTTCCTTCTCAAAAATCATTGAGCAATCTAGAGAATTTGTGGAGAGGTCATGCCAAATTGGCTATTGAAGCACATTGAGAAAATACTTACATTCTAGATCACCATTACTATTACTTTTGAAGCTTTTGCACATGGAGGCTTCGTATTGACTCAACAATCCAACATCCGCTATCAATACGAATACTCTAACATGGGATGGTAAAATTGTAGTCTTTGAATTCATTTATTATTCTCATTTATGCTAACATTTCTTGTTGAATTCATTGCTTTACAATTGCATTTCATGAGTAGGTTGGGATTTATCTTGTTTTTATTTCTATTCATTTGATTTCATTGCTATATTTCCATCTTTCCAATTTACCCCTTACACATTCTAGCATGCTTGATGGGACCTGGGTCCTTAACTCTAATGTTTTCATTAAGTTTGGTGAACAGTTGCAGGTTCTCGGTCCTAGAAATATTTTTCAAGAATTTTTTTTGCTAATTGGAACATTTTTGTCTTAAAATCTAAATGTAGTATTCACTCTTGTTTTGCCATTATCAACCTAAATCTGGCTGCTATTGTCGAGAAAGTTGCTATTATCTTTTCTGTCTTGTAGGTTTCTAAGTATGGGTATTTGAACTGGCATTATAGAGCCGCTTTTATCTTAACATAACCACTATCGACCCAAATCTTGCTGCATCATCTAGAAAAGCTTCAGTTGCACTAAATACATGGTCACTATTGAAGGTAAAAGGTCCACTATTGCCTTGTTTTATGAGTTAGTGCCAATTTTGCAAACTTTCTTGAAATCACAAAGTATCTAACCCTAACTACTAATTGTTTGTTGTGTTTTGTGAGGTTGTCTAACATTGTTGGTGCAGTTCTTGTAGGGTCACAACCTATTTCTGGAAGAGAAAATAATCGTTTGCTTGTAGGGTTGACGAACGGTCCAAAGCTTTTAATTTTTGAAGCATTTTTGTATGAATGTTTTCAAAATTTTTAAAACATTTACATTTGGTGTTTTTAAGATGAATTCACTTTCCTTTGGTGCAATAAAATTGAACAAGACAACTTGAGCATTTAGATTTGGTGCTTTAAAATGAATTCACTTTATTTTGGCGCATTAAAATTGAACAAGATGACTTGAACATTTACATTTGGTGCTCTTAAAATGAATTCACTTTCCTTTGGTGCTTTAAAATTGAACAAGATAACTTGAACATTTACATTTGGCGCTCTTAAAAAATGAATTCACTTTCCTTTGGTGCATTAAAATTGAACAAGACAACTTGAATATTTACATTTGGTGCTCTTAAAAAATGAATTCACTTTCCTTTGGTACATTGAAACTGAACAAGACAACTTGAACATTTACATTTTGTACATTAAAACTTGGTTACAATCTTCACATTTCAGTTTGGTTAATAAAATTGAAAATTCCATCTTTTTTGATTGCATTAACAATCAATTGATTTACAATAGTTTTTTGATTGAAGTCTCAAATATTTGAAATTGGTGCATTTAAAACATGAATTGTTAACTTTAAACACCTCATTTTGGGCTTAAAAATCAAATTGCAATAAATTGTCTACTGTGTCCACTGTTTTTGGAAAGCCAAGTGCATATCCTCTCCCCTATGTCTTCAGATGATCTTGGTTGATGAGAAACACTCTAGGATCTTTGCATATTTTTTTACATCATTACCTTTAGATCGGGCCTTCCTTAAATACATCCCACATTGGAGAACTCAAGGCGACCAAAAGCAAATTTTCCCTCGGGTCGCTATATAAATTGTTTAAGACTAAAGCCGTGATCTAACTGGCTAGTACCTTGCTGACAATGCCATTCAGAATGGGGAGGTATCCACATTCGTGTGAGGTATAATTAGTCCCCTAGTAGGAGTGGTTAAAGCCTTAAGTGGCTTGTTGGATGCTCGCAAGGCATTAAGTTCCTTGAGAGTGACTAAAAACTTTATAGTAGTTGCCCACCTTATGGATTGACTGTGTATTGGTGACATTTTTAGTGCAAGGGATGTGTAACGTACCCTGAAGCTTTTTACTCACCATATAAACTCCTTTGAGCTGAGACAAAAATTCCCAACTTAGCATAAGATACTTGTAGCTTTCTAGGGAAAGGGTGATTTGGGTTATCCTTCCATGCCAGGAGGCCCCTATCTATCCACTCTCACAAAGAATTAAGTGTATACATCCCTTTGCATGTCCCTACCCTTGAGTTGAAGGATCTAGCAAGTTGTGGGCTTGAAAGTGTTACCATTGGCTTTGACCTTAGGGATAAAACTGCTTGAAGTATTTTTGATGTGTTATTACTAGTATAAATTGGGTTGATTTTGGCCTATTATCATCAAAACATTACGATCAATTCATACACTTTATTTGCTATGTTTATCACTTTTTGTATCTTAGAAACATTGTCTGAAACATCATATCAAATGAATGTCCAAAGCTTGCAAACTTCTCAAAACGAGCTGCCATCACAAAATTAGAAATTGCTAAAACAGAGTCGCTATTGTGAAGTTTTTCCACTATTGTCTCAAATATTATTGCAGTCGACCTAAAATTTGCTTGCTATTGCTTATATTAGCTACTATTATTGACATTGGTTTATGACAACCACTGTCACAACAAAGCCACTTTCGAAAACTTTGCCATAGTTGTTTTAGAACTAAACTGGTATTGACCTAAAAACCTGTCGCTATCGACCTAAATTTGGTTGCTATCATCCTACTTTCAAGATTACCTCAAATTTTTCAAAATAAATAATTTTCAAACATTGGCCTAAAGAATCCATTCAGTCATCAGAGAACATTATTGGACCTATTAGTCAAAAATCCAACATCACCATCCTTCATTTTAAACTTGGTTTATATAGGGTTCATGACTTATATATTTTAGACATAACATTTGCACCATAGCTTATCAACATCCTTCAACATCACCAAATCCACAACGAAAAATCAACCTAGTCTTGGACACATATTGAACCCAAGAAATCAAACCATTATCTTGCTAGTGTTTTTAGAGCAACCTTTACTTGCAACCTTATAGATAGTTCAAGTAAATCATACACCATATCCTCTAAAGCATAGCAAAACATCGATTTGAGTCATTTGAACTATTGTTTTCTAAAATAGTGTCAAATCAAACATCAAACATCATAGCTTCATTTATCCAATAACACCAAAATCGGCCCATCTCCTTATCATAGGGTTGAGTAGTAAAATCTTACCATCCAACATCAAGCTTGATCATCCACATATCACAAAACCAACCAATAACAAACAACCAACAAGCTTTATCCAAAAGGTATACACAAATCACCTTAGTACATCATTTTATGAAACCAAATATCAAAACACAACACCATTCCATTTCCATAAGTTGTTATCTCAAAATTACCAAGGTCTCTTGAGTTTGTTTATGACTACAATAAGATCAAAACACAAAAAGAAGATGGAAGCCAATAAAAGCAACACTAGTGTACAAAAAACCAACACCACCAACGAGGAATCTCAAGCATAGAGTTATGATCCTAGGACATACTCAACCCTTAAAGAACAACCAACATTTAAAGCACAACCAAGTCAACCACCTAGCGATGAAGACATACACCTTGAACATCAAGAAATATTTGCTAGGCAACAAGATCAACCTACTAATTGTATAAACATGAACATAGAGGAGTACGATAGTGATGAGGAAATCACAAATGAAGTACTTTTAGAGAAATAATAGAAACTTATGGGCAAGATGATTGGGAAGGATCCTAACACATATTTCCTTAAGCTAGCACAAAGT
>VDFB02281492.1:665621852-665668700 GCA_007258455.2 Sequoia sempervirens | reverse complement strand
TTGATGATGATATATATGATATATACCTTCTTTGATTCATTCTCGTTTTATGCTCATGTGATGATGATATATGATGATGTATGTTTATATGGTTTTGATATGAGTGAATGCCCCATACATGATGTTTTTATTGGTTTATTATCATCATGATGTATGTTGCCGATATTGTGGATGTAGAATGGTACTAATGATATTGCTATGCAAATTTCACTCAGAAGAAATGTTGATAATTTGATAGAAATGTGAGGTTAATTAGAGGAAGTATTGATGATAGAAATATGATGTTAATTTAGAAGAGATATTGATGATAGATAGAAATATGATGTTAATTTAGAAGAAATATTGATGGTAGATATAAATGTGATGTTAATTAGTAGTTGATGAGTTTCTTTTGCTTTGCTTAGAAACTTTGCAGTTTGAACAATCCTTTTTGATATAGCAAATAAATACGATGCACCGGGGTATTAGTGACCAAGGTGACTTTATATTTATTGCATGGACTTTGACTCTACTAAACAAGGAGTATTCTTGCTCATACCAAACATACAAAAACCCTATTAGAGTGTATGGGTGAGAAGCTTTAAAAACATGTTGGACTAGTAACACAAGAGGTATTAAGAACCTAACATGTCATTGTGACACGAAATATTTCAAAGACAACTTCCACACACAAAACAAAGCAAGTATTTGCCATGGTAGTATAACAAGACTATCAACAAACAACAAATTGAAATTATGCTCAAATGCCCCCATTCCTTCTTCTCTAAATCCTTATGGACATCCTCGAGAGATCCTAGGAATGAGTCAATAATGTAAATCACAAAAAATAAGACAACAAAAGATAAAACAATGCCATTATATCACTTGCCATATTTGTTTGGGGTGGGTCTATTATTCGGTGTTGATCATGTCTATTGTAGGAACAAATCCGTTAAGACATATCTCAGGATGTTGTTGAGTCTTGTCAAAAAGATATGTATTTGATACCTGGCTTTGTTTTAGTTCAATTTGAGATCAAATTCTTCCGTGATTTTCTACTTGAAGGTTCCAATTGTTGATGCATGCTTTGTTTGTTTTTGTTTGTTTTGTAAAAGGGTGGATGCGATGATTTGTTTATTATGGATGATGTCTTATTGCGAATTGTGATGGTGGACATGGGTCTTTTTGATTTTCCTAAGTTTTATGATGTTTTTGACATTTTCTGGGGACTAACCTAGGGCCTCGGGGGCTCATCAAAGATAAGCCTTTCCTACGTTGTACACACAAAGGCTCGTAGTTTGCTTGGTTTGTTTTGAATGTTTTTGACCTTTTCTGTTTTGTGAATGTTTTGATTGTTGTATCTTTTGACTATTTTTTTGGATTTTTTGTGTTTTGACTAAGTTGAAATAAAGCATGTTGGAAACCTAAGGGGACTGACCTAGGGTCTCAGGGACTAATGAGCCTTGCCTATGTTGTACACACAGAGACCATGTAGTTCTACCATTTGACTCAAAGCATAAACTATTTTTGGGTAAACAACATTGATAATCTGGATTGATATTCCACTTATGTGTCTAGAGGATATGTTGCGGAAAATCTACTTGAACTAACTATGAGATTCAAGCAAATTTTGATATCTTAGACTGTTTGAGTGAATGAATAATCCCACGATGTTGTTTTTTTTTGATGTTTTTTTGATGTTTTTTTCTTTTGTGGTTTTTTAGATGTTTTGGATTTTTACCCTCTTGCCTGGGGTGGTGTAAGATACTGAAAATTTGGATTGATATTTCACTGTGTTTTTCTAGAGGATATGTTGCGGAAAATCTTACTTGAACTAGCTGTGGGGTTCAAGTAACTGTTGATATCTTAGAATTTTTGAGTGAAGAAAAAAATCCAAGTTATCTTTGAAGGTTACCTTGGTAGTGCGTTGGTGGTACACCTTGTTTTTGGGACAAACTATTTTGATTTTTTTGGTTTTTTTTAGTCCTTTTTCCATTTTTTTTTTGGATTTTTACCCTCTTTCCTGGGGTGTAAGATGTTGACAACTTGGATTGATATTTCACTGTGTTTTTTCTAGAGGATATGTTGTGGAAAAGCTTACTCGAACTAGCTTCAAGTAACTGTTGATATCTTAAAATTTTTGAGTGAAGGAATAATCCACGTTGTTAGTATCTTTGAAGGTTACCTTGGTAGTGCGTTGGTGGTACACCTTGTTGATGGTACGAATTGGGAAGGGTACCATGTGGTACACCTTGTTGTTTGGAAAATTCCTAGATCACAATGTGATCTAGAAGGCATAGATCAAGATTTATTCTAAGGCAAGATGTAAGTACTTGCCCCTTAGTGTCTAGCAATGTAGGTGATGGATTAGCTTGTGATAATATAACATGTTTGGATAGAGTATGCCCCTTTGGACAATGCCTCATGGCTCAAATAATGTTGAATAGGATAGGATCAATGATAGTGACCGATGTCAAGATGTTTTCCCTAAGCAAGTGTAAAGTGTACACCAAACATTTGTCAAGATCAAGGTAAGTTGGATTGGGATAAAAATGGATTGGATTTATTATGGATAGGCTGATATGCTTCCACTTGAAATGGTGCATGTAGATGCTCGATTCTACACATGACACCTGTTTTCTAGGTTTTCATCATGGTACTTGTCCAAAGCGCCACCATAGTGGTTTTCATTGGAGGACAATTTTTTTCTTGACTATTTTCTTGATTTTTTAATTTTTAATTGACTTTTTAAATCACACAAGACGCCTGTTTACTAGGTTTTCATCATGCTGGCAATTTTTTGCTCATGTTAAACCACTTGGTGATGTTGATGTAGATATTGTTGGTGCTGATATGGTTGTTGTTGTTGTCATGATGTGCTAATGGTATCCTGCTTGGAGGAGTTGTTTTGCTAGGATATGGGAACTTGAATGTAACCCTTGATAATTCTCATCTTCCTTGTTGATACCGAAGTTAACCTTACCTTGATGCACACATCGCGATAGAGTGCCCTTAGAGTCCTTATGATAAAGAGTTGTTGCCAACACATGGTCAATGTGAGATTTGAATATCATGGATGGTGAAATCTATTGAGGGATATGATTTTTAGATGGATTGGTCGACAGTTTGGAACCTTTAACTCTCCAAACTTGGGATGATGAGCAATGGCGAGTGGATATAGAGATTCGATTGGGACCAACGTCTTGATATACCTTGTAGGTTGCTCTTGAAGCTTTCTTTTGCATTGCTAGACTTTTTTGATGGATGAAATTCCCCTTTTGATTTTGTTCCATAGTTTCTTTGACTAATGGAGTTTGATAGGGATGATTTTCTTGCTTTTGCTTTTGTATCCATTTGTATTTGCTTTGTCCATTTTGCTTTGTTGATTCTTTTGCTTCAATTAATTGTTTTGTTCTTGGGTATATCTTTTTCTCTTGTTGTTGGTCCCAATGAGAGGGTGGAAAAATACGTGGATGAAGATTCATGACATGGATAGTTGTAGTGTTGGTAGCGGTTTTATTATAAGGACTCTTTGTGCTCTCTATGTTGATGCTTGCATTAGATAAAGTTGCCCTCGGTATGATAGAGGTATCACCGATATGTTTAGATCCTTTACTTGTTGAAAAACTAAGACCTTGATGCTTAGGATTGCCAGTAATTTGCACTGGTGCTAAGATACCCTATTCATGTAGGCCTAATCCTCTATCTTGAAAATGCATTTGTTGAAATTTTTATTTTCCATAGGATATGTTTTACCTTGGAAACAAGATGCTAATCCTTCTTTGCTCTAATGTGGATCTTCAAATGTGATAGCTTTTTCATTGATAAAGTCCTCCATATGTGGGACAACTTCTTGATTGATATTTTCAACTCAATCCTGTGAAATATCAGATTTTGATGGCCCTTCAAGATATATTGGTGCTTCTTTGACTGTTGTATACCCAGTGCTCTGCTGCTTAGGATTGCTATTTATATTTTTTGATTTTAGGATACTATGCTCCATATTTTCATGCTCAATGTCTTCAACCTGCCTGGAGGATGTTTTTGATCTTAATGCTTCTCTTGATCATTTTCTGATAGGTCTATAGATTCTTCTATATCTTGATTATGTGTACAAATGTGAAGAGTAGGTGACTGTTGTTCCATGGTACTGATATTCAGAGTATGAGACTCTTGTTTTGGATGGTCATCTACATGTCCATTAGGATTAAGCATCTCATGGGTAGATGTATGTGTGTTTGGAATATGGATGTGTTCTTTTGGAAAGCCTTGGATGTCTTGGAAGATATCTCCAAGTCATTGTAGTATTTTGATGATAGGGATTCTTGATCTTGACTTTGTATGGTATTATCTTCAACATTCTTTGGTTCACATTCTTGACATGGATCAATTTCAAAGAAAGGATTTCCTATAAAAGATCCTTGGATTTCCTCAAATTGTGGGCATATGGGTGATAGCTCTCAACTTATCTTTTCTGCATTGGGTATAAGCATTGGATTAAGAGTCTCTTGAACCTCAATATGTACTGCAATGAGGTTGGATGATTTCAATATATCTTAGACTGAATCATTGCTAGACTTGGGCGGTTGATTTTGATCATGCTTGGGACTAAATTTTTGATGTATGTCCTGTTGCTCACTAGATGATGTAGATACATTGTTAATGTGATTGGTGATAGATAGCTCTTGATTGCTGTTTTCAAATTTTGAGGTTAAGACATTGTCATCGTTGTCATTGGTTGATGGCCCTTAAACATTGCTTTCAACTTTTGAGGTTGAGACATTGTCATCGTTGTCATTGGTAGTTGGCACTTTAATAGCTATTTCTCCTTGATCAATGAGGTCTTGGATGAGGTTTTTGAGTGTGGCACACTTGTTTGTTAGGCGACCCTTGGTTTTGTGGAACTCACATTGTTCGTACTTGTTATACCAAGGGAGTTTAAAGCTTGGTTCACCATAAATTGGACTGTCATTGATTTTGAGTTCTTGTTGTACTAGTTCATGCATGATTACCTCTAAAGTTTCTCCCAAAAGGGTGAATTTCCTTCCTAGTTGGTAATCTTTCCTCTGTGGCTTTTCTTGATTGTTTTGCTCTTGATTTTGCTGAACTCCTTGATGTTGTGTTTGAGGTATATTTTGATATTGCACTTGAGGTACACCTTGGTGTTGTGGAACTTCTTGATACTGTGGATATTGGAAGTGTTGTTGATGTGGATATTGAGGTGTTTATGGAATGATGTCTGTTTGTTGTGGATATGTAATGTTCCAACCTTGAATAAGGCGTTGATGATATGTTGTATTTTGTTTTCGTTTAATTTCCTCAAGATCTCTCTCAATTTTATCTAGGGAAATTTGATGTTTTGGATTTATTCCTTGATCGTGATTTTGAAATCCTTGATATTGTTTCCCTATTTGATGTTGTGGCCCTTGATAAGAGTAATTTGGGTAATAGATCGACATGTTTCAGGGATGTTATGGTGCTCAATACCCTATCATAAGGTCACTCTATTTATATTTCCAAGAGGATCATACCTATTGCCATGCAGGAGGTAGTAATACAGGTCTTCTAGCTGCTATATTTGCTTTTTCTTCCTCTTCATTTAAGATGATTGATGCGGTGAGAAATTGACTGGGTGTTTCATTTTTCTCAAATATAAAGTTTATCAAACTACTTATGATGTCGGTTTGTGCACCCTCAATGTGCATGAGACTAGGTTGAATAATTAGTGCTACAAGGCTTGGTTGTTGAATGAGAGATGTGGGTCACAAAATGGTCATAAGGTATGATGGTGTTTTGGGGTGGTTTGCTATGAAACTCAAAAACCCTAAGGCTTGAGTGATGTTTTGGAATGTGGCTACTTTTTGGAAATCAAAATGCTAAAGAACTAGGGTCAATATTCCACTTTCTGGTCTAGAGGATATGTTGTGGGAAAGTTACTTGAACTATTTGTGGGTTCCAAGTAACTGTTGATATCATAGAATTTTTGAGTGGAGGAATGATCCTAATGTTTTGTTGGATTTTTATTTCAAGTAAGTAGTATGGGAATAATGGGTGAGAGACTTTGTGACCAATCTGATTTTCCAAATGTTTTGTTCAAGCAATGACCTTATAAATAACTTAAGTTTGTTTTCCCCTAAGTGTTTAGCAAAAAATATTGTGAGTTGGAATGAAAGTTTGTAACCTCTATGTGTTTGTTTCCTTCATGTTCTTGAGTATGGAAAATGATATAATAGTACTGGACTGACTCAAAAGCATGGAATTTATGTGACCTGAATGTCTATAGCTCAAGTTGTGAAATCCACCCAAGCCATAGTTACCAAAGTGTTTACTTTGATCAATGCAACTTGAAAATAAAAACCAAAATGTTCGGAAACCTTTAAGGATAAATCCTTTCAAGGTGTGCAAACATAGGGCTTCTTTCGCAAGTATACACTAACTCAAAGGGTTTGTGGTTTGATCATCTTGTTCAATGTTTGTTTTGATGTGTTCTTTTTCTTTAAATCAAACACAAAATTTGATGTCACAATTTTTTTTGAATGTAATTGGGCAAGTTTAACATTAACAAACAATTACAACCCTAGTGGAGAGAAACCATCCTCTTAGGTGGGCCTGCCTCATGCTTCGAAGAGATGATTTTACAGGTGACTTATGGCACAGGCCTGTAGTCAGACTTGGAAAGTAACTTCTCAGAAGTAAATTCCAATGCACCACTTTTAGAGAATGTTTTGGAGAATAGGGTGGCTTCTAAAACAACTGGCTCTTAGTCATGTTCTGGGGATATTATTTTCGGGCACCTACACATGTGGTGTTTTTTTCAATTAAGAAGCTTCCAACCCTTTCAGGTTTTTATTCATCACAAGGATACTGAGGAAGAATACGTCAGTATAGGACATCTGCACCCGACGAGTGATGAATTTTCCTCACACTCATAAAATATTTATATAGCGGCCCAGAATGAAAGTACCGGTGCTTGGGTCGCCTATGAGTTCTACAATGCAGGATGTGTCTCAATAGGCAGGCCCTCTAAGAAGGTAAAATTTAAAACAAATGCGAAGCTTAAAAATGTTCTTCACTCACACAAGATCGCCAAAATGGTGCGATGGGAGAAGACAAAACACTTTAGCTTTCCAATCAATGCATGCACAAAATACAATTCATTGTAAATTGATTCATTTTTAAACACCTTGAGTGGTGTTATCCCCAAGAATATGTGAGTAAAAATGAAATGTTCTTTTTTATCTTTGCACCAATTGAAGTGTTCAAGACATCAAGTAGTTAACACAACAATGGTGTGAAAACAATCAAGAAACATTTTGTTCATTTTAAGCCCCAAAGTTGAAATGTTTCTAAGAAAATCAGGCTTGGTCATTAAATGGTCAACAAATGTAAATTGTACGCGTGTCAAAAAAATGAACAACGTTTGCGCTCTTTTTATGCACAAAATTTAAAATTTCCTAATTATGAAAACATGAAATGTTTTCATTTTTAGAGCCCAAAATTGAAGTGTTTTATGTTCTTTTTAATGAGCACCAAAAGAGAATTCCTACTTTAGAAAGCTTTAAATTGTTTATTTTAACAACACCAAATTGGAAATGTGAGAGTTGTGTTGTTCATTTTTAGAGCACCAAATGGAGATTCCTAATTTAGAAAGCTTTAAATGTTCATTTTAACAACACCAAATTTGAAGTGTGAGAGTTGTGTTCATTTTTAGAGCACCAAATGGAGATTCCTACTTTAGAAAGCTTTGAAAAAGTTTATTTTAACAACACCAAATTTGAAGTGTGAGAGTTGTTCATTTTAAAGCACCAAAGGGAAATTCCTAAGTTAATAAACAAAATTAATTGGTATCTCCAAAATTCTTGGACCGATCGTCTTCTTTGCACAAAATAAGTTAGTATCTTTTAATACAATCCTGCATAGAAATCCATTAATTCCTGTAAAACAACCAATATGTTAGCAAGAAAGATCATTACAATAGTGCAGGATCCATGCACTTGTCTTCCAGAGCAAATGCTCAAAAGAAAAATCAAAAGCTTAGATTTTTTTTGCAAAAGCTCAGAAATTTGGCAAAAGCTTAGATTTTCTGTATAGGTGCAAACTCATAGGGAAGAAAAAGCGCGCTTTCAAAGCAAAAGTGCTGATCTTAAAGCAAAGGAACCATTCCCATGGAAAAAGCACTGATTTTGTGGCAAATGCTCATAATTTTTTCTAGTCAAAAGTGAGCTTTTGATGGGCAGTCCGTGAAATGTCTCCGAAAGCTCCCAGAACCCTGTAACTTCAACTTAGCTCATAAAAATGTTAGTAAGGAGGACCTAGGTCCCACCGGGAATGCCATAATGTGTGAGGGGGAAGGAATCCATCAGGAAAAATGATGCGTAATCAAGATCAAATACAAGATTGAAATCATAAACTAATCTAATTCAAAAACACTTAATCTATCCTATTCTATCACTCATGAAATGTGCAAATCTAAGCTATTTGAATGAAATAAGATCCTAAGATATTCAAAACCAATTCAAACAACAAAAGAAGAGATTACCATCCCACGTTGGAGTGTATTTGCATGATGTTGGGTTGTTCGTATCACTGCAAAGCCTCCATTGCTTATGTGCAAAAACTTGATGATCGATGCTTGGTTGATTGAAAAGGTTGAAGCTCTATCAATGGTGATTGCGACAACACTTCGTTGCATAAGGTAAGTTGAAATTCTCTTTCTGATTTGTGAAGAGAAAGGCTTGTTATATAGAAAAAGCAATTTTGAATCAATGATCAAGATCACGTTGGAGAATATCTAGATCAACAGTCAAAATGAGTTGAGAGGATTTAGACATGAGGAGATTGTGCAAAGTTGATTGCACAATTAAGGCAATTGAAGAATAGATTGGCTAGTTAGGATTTTGATTGCTTAGTTAGCAATGGATTGATCGGTTAGGGTTGAGTTAGGAATTAGATGGTTGAGTTAGCAAAATCAGATTGTTTTGTTAGCAAAATAGATTGCTTAATTAGCAATCCATGATTTTATGAATCAAAAAGTGGGTGAGGAATATTGATTTATTTAATTAATTAATTAATTCCATTTTGATTTTTGCTAATTTGAATAGTTTGATTTAATTATTCAAATTTTGGAGGGAAGTGTGATAAGTAAATTATTATGATTTAATAATTCAATTAATTTTGAGGAATAAGGTGAATTAGTGATGTAATCAAATAATTAGCGTTGTTTGACTAATCAGGATGAAATAAGATAAGATTAGGATTTTATTGAATAAATGTAATTTATTGACTTGGTAAAAAATGATGAAATGTGAATTAATCAAACAACATTGTATTATTCAATTAATAGTAGAATTAGGGTTTTCAAGACTTTGTTAAATAAAACAGTATTTATTTAATTTGTTGAGAAATGATGAAATAGTGAATTAATTAAATAATGTATTATTCAATTAATAGAGGAAATAGGGTTTTGAATGTCGTTTGATGCCGTTCAATGCGTTGTGAGATGTTGTGGGATGATTTTGAGATGTTTCAGAGATGTTCGAGATGTTCCGAGTTGATTCAAAGATGTTCTGAGACATTTCAAGTTGATTCAGAGTCATTCCAAGTTGATTCAAAGTCATTCAGAGTTGTTCCAGGTTGATTCAGAGTCATTCTAGGTTGATTCAGAGTTGTTTCGAGTTGTTCTGGGTTGATTCAGAGTTGTTTTGGGTTGATTTAGAGTCGTTCTGGGTTGATTCAGAGTCGTTCCAAGTTGATTCAGAGTTGTTTTGAGTTATTTTGAGACATTTTGAATTTTTGGTAAGTGTTAAGTCAATTTTGCATGTCTACATAGGGATTATTCATCCCAATCAAAATAATGGTTCTTCTCAAATAGTTATCATTTTTTAATGAGGATGATACTTGACACATGTGTCTAGAGTATAGGAAACAAAAAAGCATCACTATCAAAGATATGTTTCCTATTCTAGTCATTGATAAATTGTTACATGAATGCAATGAAGCTTTATTTTTTATAAAACTTGATCTTAGATTAGGTTATCACCAAATTAGAATTTGAGGAATCTAAGATATTACCACAATAATATTTATGACTCACGAGGGTCATTATGGGTGTTTGGTGATGTCATTTGGTCTTGTTATCTCTCCCTCTACATTTCAAAGTTTGATGAATTCTATATTTAAGCCATTTTTTAGAAAGTTGGTTTAGTGTTTTTTGATGATACAGAGTTACAAAAAAACATTGGAAGAGAACCTACACCATATTTTTCAGGCCCACTTTTTCATATGATCTCATTCAAATTGATGTACCTATTTTTGGATATAGATATTTGTTGACTCCCACATTTATATTTTTGGATTATGCTCACTATGATAGTTGAGCATGGGTAGTGTGGAGTTTGATTAGAGGAATATAATTTATGAGCATATAATCTTGATCTACTTTAGTAGATGCTTGTGAATAATTATTAATATTATGATATTAGACATATAATTGAGATTAGATGATTTTCTTCTCATAGAACTAACTTTATGAGATGTTCATTAGTTATGAGGTTCCACATTTCTCTATTTTTTTAGATTTTGAATTAAGTTTAGATATTTGTCATGTGTGGTTTTTTTTGATACGCAAGTTTTGAGATTTGTATTAATTATGTAAAAAATTACATTCGTCTGCTACACATGTAATATTTCCACCATCTTTCATTACCAAAACTTGACCCAACCACCAGCACCAAAAAACTAGCCCAAAGACATACGCAAACCATAAACCCAGCCAACCATGGCATACAACCCGACCACCGAACAAAACCTACTTCCTCCCCAAAAATGGCCATGAGGGATCGACCCCAACCAAGAACTAATTGAACCCTGACCACCAAGAGAATTATGATTTGGTATATTTTATAATTTACATAGGAAATTGTATGAGAAATTGAATGGTTTAATTTATGTAATTAGGGTACATTAGGAAATTGTATGAGAAATTTAATGGTTTAATTTATGTAATTAGGGTGCTTTCATAAGATATATTATGAAAGTTATATACATTAAACAATTTCCTATTTTGATGGATGCATTTAAATTGCTATTATACATTACCTTGGCTATCCTTTAGATGTATTTAATGTTTGTTTCAAGTGTGTAAATGATTTCCATGGCCAATGAAAAAATATTTTGAGGACCTCTAGAAACTCTAATGGTGTTTTCCTAGTGACAACTTGACTTTAGTCAATAATGGGACTAAAGTTTTATTTTGTGAATATATATTGTAGTGTGAAATCTAGGATGTCTTAAATTATTTTTTTAGCTTGTTTTAAGGTTGTATGTGTTAGGGTCTTGGGGTGAGAGTCATCCCAAGCAAAAAATATTAGGTTTGAACTTAGAGGAGTTTTTTAAAGGCCTTGTGGTCAAATTAGGCACCTAAGGTGCATACTTATGGGATGGGGACTTGTTGAGATATAAATTTTGAGATTTGGACGAAATTTGACCCTTCTATGGCCCTTGGAAAGAGTGACAAGTTTTGGATTGGGGAAGAAGGAAGGTTGTTTTAATAATGGCTTTCAATATCCTCTTACTAAGTTTTGTACATATATTATACTAGTCGTAGTCCTATCCCAAGGGATCACACATGTGTGACCACTTAAGGATTCATCTAGCTCAGTGAGAGTCATGTGAAGGGATGCAAAGGATGAGTAGGAGCCCATGTGTCACCTCCCCATTTGAGATGGTAAGTGACATTAAATTTATTATGTTTGTCCTCTTAAAAATGTTTTAGATAATTTTTCATTTATATTTTCTTGTGGGTGAGAGTGGAGTCTTGAGAGTCTGGTGCTTAATACAGGAAATATTTGAAGAGGATATTCTTTGAAATATTTTTATCAACATGATAATTTATCCTATCTATTAATTCCATTAAAGGTAGGCTTCATGAATTTCCTTTTTTGAAATATATAAACGATGAATGGGTTTTTTTGTGTGCATTCAAATATTGACTTGAGCTTAATTGTAGTTTTCATTTGTTGAGTTTTATTTTTCATGTTTGTGTATTTGTTTAGGAAGGGAGTGTTGTGTAGGGTTAGGATCTTTGAATTAGATGAGATAAATCCATGTGTGGAGTCAAAAGAGGTGTGTACCCTCTTTGGAAAAAATACACACTTTTAGTGATTTTTTTGGCACAAGTACCTTATGAGTTTCATTAGATTATACGATGGAGATGTTGTGTTGAGTTTTTTTATAAAAATAAACATATCTTGGTGAAATTATTTTAGCATGAATTCCTTTCGGGTTTTGATGATATTATATATTGGATATGATGTGTTGAGTTGTTATGGTGTTGGATGAGGAGATTGGACATTATTTATGGATAATGTTTCATGTTGTTAGATGGTTGAGTTGTTATATTCATATTATTTTTTCTTCATTTGGAGAGAGTCTCCTCATCTCCCTCTATATCTATGAATCTTGTCAAGATTCATATGTGTTGTTTCAATCCTTTGTTGTTATTGGATTATTCTTGTATTTCTCTTATTTTGTGTTGTGAAACTTGGTTTTCTAAAGGACTTCCTATCTTAGAGGTGGGCTTGTGAGCATGCTATATGGTTGGGAGGTGAGAAAAACTCCATTTTATTGATTGTAAAGGAATTTTTTATAGATTTATTGAAGACTAGAGAGAAGAAATACTTATATGGATGAAATCCATTTATGATTTCAAAACTCTCTCTCGAAGCCAATAGGTTATTGTAAACCCTCATATCGAGAATGTGGATTATTTTTCTAGTTGTCCATATTGACACTATAAATATGTTTAGAAAAATAATTTGTTGAATCTAGGGAATTACATGGTTTATTTGGTGTTGATACATTCTTGTTATAAGAACAAAAATACCACAACTAGAAGGTTTAGTTAGATTTGAGAATACATCTATTTCTAAATGTTTTAAAAAATTATTTAATCACATTGGTATATAAATGAGTTGTAGTATGTTTTATACTTCTCTTTACATGTGTTCATATATAAAATTAAAAAAAAACAATCTTTTTAAATATTGTGAAAATAGAAAAAAATTAGATATACATTATATATATTGCTAATTTTACAAGAAAATATTGTTTGTTCAAATATATAAACATATATAATAGATAAAATTTTAATATAAAATTTTCTTTCTATGTATAAGTGTGAAAATAAATAATGCCAATAAATGTGTGTTGCATAATAAAATGAAATGAAATGAATAAAATAAAAATAAAATAAAATAAAAATATGGCCCGCACAAGTAGTAGAGTTGGCTTGGGCTGTAGGTTTGTTCCCCATTGGTTTTAGGTTCGACTTCACTCCCGGGTTAACCTGGTGAACATCTTGCGGGCTGCAACGTCCACCCACAAGGGACTAGTCTTGCCTCAACTTGCCCCTTATAGTTATGGAATGGATTTAAAAAAGAATTAAGATTTTATTAAAAAAAGAGAATGTGTATATTTAAAACTATAGAAAATCTATATTCTTGATATGCTTAGTTGAGAGATGAACAATTGACCTTGCCTCCATATTCTCTTCTCCACTCCAAAAACTTACAAAATAAAATAATATATAAGAATATATTTTTAAATAAAATTTAGGACAATTTTAAGGTTATAGACTTTTAAATTTTTAATTAGAAAAATTAATTACTTTATAATTTAAATTAGCTTAAATTTTTCCTCTTCTCTTTTAAAAAGTTTATTATTTACTTAATTTTATTCTTTTGTGTATAAATTATGAGATACAAACATTTTTTTAATAAATTTAATATAATTGATTAAGAAAAAATGTAGAGTATTGCATTTAATTATTACCAAAGTTTAGAATATTTTATTTATTTATTATTCTAGTAGTTTAATTGATTATTTTTTTAATATTAATATATATTTTAGTTAAAAATTTAATTAGGGATTTTAATATTTGAGAAAAATATTTTTAAAAAATCAAATCAAATTGAGCATTTTAAAAAAAATAAAAATTTCTTTGTTAGTTTAAAAATTATATCAAATAATTGATGATTAATGGTTAATCTTAGTTTATATTGTATTAATTTAATGACTACAATGATATGGATTATTCTTGTAATTTTACTAAAAAATATATATATATTTTTTTTAGGGGTAAACGCTTTTGACCGGAGCTATGAACCGGAATACAACCATTCAACAATACCACCCCAATGGGGTTTGAACCTTGGTGGCAAGAACAACAATGCCACCTTTAAACCATTTCACCATGCCAATACCGGCACTAAAAAATAAATTATGGATATAGCATAATTTATTTAATTTAGATATTAAAATTGGTTATTTTATTTAAAACTTAATCATTAGCATTAGTTTAATTTTTATATGTATATATTATAAGAAATAAATTATAATTACCTAGGTCATATTTGGGAAGCATGATCACCTCATCTTATATAAAGAAAATCTAATGGGGAGGATGTACCTTATTGAGGGTTCTTCCTAAAAGCATACAAGAAGTGATGACACACCCTATTTAGGTTTCCATCATCTTTGTAGGGTGAACTAAAATGGGTTTCATATCACTCACTCACTTCAAATTCTCTCGTCTTGCATAATGCAACATGCTCTTTGATGTATTACACATGAAATTATGTTGAGTGTGTACAACACACTATCATATGAAGTGTGGTAGAAGAATACTCGAGCTGTTTGTTTTAAGAAAAATAATTTATGTTGGTGTTTAATTCGATGTGTAAGTATGGACATGAAACTTGGTATCAAAAAAAGTTTACAACATCGAGAGCTCTAAGATTTTTTTGGGTCTTGTTATGCATGCTATTTTATGTGTGCAACATTGCAATAATTTTTCAAAAATCAAATTCAAATATTATATAATTCATTGTACAATTTTTATTGTTAAAATTAGATTTTGATTGCATTATTCTACCACATTGTATGCAACTTGTAAGTAGATTTAATGAATGAAATAATTTGTACTAAAGATAAAATTTAAATTTTTTGTGACTCGTTGAATGGTTGCTATTTTGCTTTCCTTTCTTTCTCAATAATTCTAGAAGAACAATAGGGTGATGAAATATGATGATAAAAAAATGTGTTTAATTGAGTATTAATAAACTTAATGAGTGGTGTGTGTGCAAACTTCTTTTGTATATTCATTTAATCATGATTCTTGAGATGAGTTAATTATTATTTTTTAAAGAATGTGTTGGTTGTCAAAATTATTACACAACATACTTAGATATCTTAAATTTTGAGAAAGTGATAAGAGTTCACCATTTTCTATTGATAAGAATAATGTATTTTATTGCACACCACTTAGATATAAAATTGGTTAAATGATATTATCCTATAAAATATGTACTTAAGATGACCTTACTACCATAAACCACCTTGCTTTAAGTTGGCTGGCTTAATCATTCACTTGTTTAAACTTTGTACCTCATCTTAAAAATATGACCTCTATTATTCCATCACTAAATTTTAAAATTGTGAATAAAAGTATTTTTCTTTGTGACTTATAAAACATATATTCCATTTATTTGATCTTGAGTGATCCAAGACAATGCGTCTCATTTTTTGGCCAAATGGGACATTGAAATCAACATTTTAACCAAATTTCCACTTTTTGACATCTATAGCAACTAAATTGTTAAGAATTTGAAGATGATATAAACTAGTGATTTTTGATATTTTGTCTATAGATTTTAAATGTATATTTGTTTTTAAATTTAAGAAATAATTTATGGTTTTTTTTACATAACTTTTAATAGTTCTTGTTTTTTTATAGTTAATAATATTTTTAAAAAGTGACTTACTTCCGTAAAACATAACTTTATTTGCAGAGAGGATAAAATTATTAATTTTTAAACATAGATTTGTAACACCAATATCTAGATTTTTTCATAATTTTTCTATTATAACTTTTTGAAGTCTATAATTTAGAATTAGGTTACTTCTACAACACATATTTTTTTGAATACATTTGAATTATTAGTTTTTGGTTGAAATAAGAACATTAATACCTAGAACACAAATATTTTTCAAAATATTTTAATCTATTTTTCTTGTTGGAAATTATTATTCACATGGGTTAGAATAATACTATGTGCTACAATAAAAGTGAGTTGTTGTTATAACTCGTGTAATTAATATTGTTTGTAACAACTCATATTTAGAAGTTTGTTTATATAGAATGTTTTCTATAACATAGAAAATACAAGTCCTATATATATATGTAATATCTATTGAATGAAGAGTGAGTGAAGCACAGATTGTTCTGAATAAAATCTTTGTAGCTTCTGTCTGAAGATATTTCTAATATGGTATCAGAGATTAATTCATTCTTTTGCCTGTGTGGCATTTCGATGCATCATCTGATATGTGCATAATTTCTAAAAGGTCGATGAAAGATAAATCTGCACTTTGGGTCCATTTTAGTATTTTATATTGGTTTGTAAACAAAAGCGAGTTTGGTGTTGCGGTCTCTACATCACTTGTGCGAGGAAAGGCCGCTGTAGAGCTATGTCGACTCGGAAGTAGAAGGAAAGGGCGTCCATTTTAGCTGCCAAGCCCTCTGGTCATTCGTAGTCATCTTTTCTGCCATTTTATTAGCTGAGACCACAGGTATATGAGCACGAAACTATCCGTTATATCTGAGAACTTGCACGGTGATATTATGCTTAGTGCTTGAGTTTTCATTGGTGATATTAATCATTATATGTGGAAGGCGCTTGTGTTTTGACCTTGGCTTGCACTGTGTATGTTGTGGTTCTGGCTTCGTTTCATGCACACAATGGCATAGGTTTGGGAAAGATTCATTCCATCTCACCATAAAATGATGGATTCCTCATGCAGAAAAACTCATAAACGACATGCTTGAAGGCGAGAGAAACCTTGTGATCGGTGCTGCAAGATGCAGTGGTATCTGCGTAGGAAGTCCATCAGGAACAAAGGGTTTGGTTGTGTTGTTTCGCGAGGCATGTGTTTGTATTGTATCTTGTTAGGTGTCTTAGATTAGGTTAGTATTATCATTTCTATAGTCATTTAATGGTTGGAGTTCCTATTTGGCGACTGCTCTATATTATTTGGTGCTGGAAGAGTCTTCATCAGACTGAGGTGTATTGGAAGTGCGAATTGGAACCTGGAGTTTCGCTATTCCCTTGAAATCATGGAACCTTAACATTTACAGAAAGCTCTTGATGAATGAACATCTGCATATTGGCACGAGACTTTTTGCTTCGGAACAAGAGAAAGAATTTGGTGATGATTTGTTAATCCAAATTCCATTTGGCGAGCAGAACAAATTTGTAGAGGCAAGCATCAATTTTGAAGTTTTGTTTAGTGATAGGTTGGATTATACCTTATTGTCAATTTCTAGTGTGAGTATTGTCTTCAATTAGTCTTGTTTATAGAACTAATGCATGATGTCAAAACTGTGCTTCTCCATCTTCATATAGTGTCTTAAAATGTCTTATTAGTTATTATAAAGATGTTTTCCGTATTAGTTTAAAGTTGGTATATTGTCAAAGCAAGTCATAGTCATGTGGTATTAGTATGCGTAGGGTTTATTTTCATGAGTTTTAATTGTCATATGTCTGAATGTAAAAGTGTCAAAAATTATGAAAAATAAAAATTGCTTCAGTTGTAACTGGATGCATTATCGCTTGTCTGTGACATCCAACTTGGGCAGGGGTAGTGGTGGGGAGGGCTTTATAAAATTGAGCTTCAAAGTCAATTTTTCTAAGTAGCAAATCAAATGGAGGTGGGAGGCACTGGAGGCTAGAGGACACTTAGCGACCTCTCGTCAGTGACGAACGATGGGGTTCGCTTATCAGCTATGGTGACATTTTATTTTCTAGTATGTAGCATGATATGTTTTGTTTTGAAGTGTTACAGGTTGTGTGAATAAGTAGAAATTTTACATTGTGGGGGGGAATAATGCACAATGTTCCATTCCCATTTTGTGCCAAAATGACTAAAGTCAAGGGCAACTTCCAATGGCAGTGGCAGTTGTTTATGCTGTTCGTGATCGAGTGGCAACGATCGGTAACAATGACTACAATTAAGAACATTATGTTCTTATGGAATGAAATGTGAAACCTTTTCTAGTATGGGTCTTTTATATTTGTGTGGATTTCTTCCCTGATGAACAAGCATAGTGGCAAACAAAAGCACTAGTGTAATGTAGTTCATGGATCTTGAAAGGGTTTGTGGGAGGATCCGGAAAACCACACGAGGTGGACATATGGTGGAGGTTCCTATTCATGTCAAGGTTTGTGGTAAGCCTATTTAAAACTATGGGAGGAGGGAGCCTTTCTTTGGATCAAGGTCATGAGTCAGTTGGACATGCCATAGGGATGAGCATACTGCAGATGAAGGTTGTGAGTTCGTACCATGTTCACACTAAGGGGGGAATGTTGGAAATTATTGTTCACATGGGTTGGAATAATAATGTGTGCTACAATAAAAGTGAGTTGTTATAGCTCACATAATTAATATTGCTTGTATTATGAGTTGTTTTAACAACTCATATTTAGGAGTTTGTTTATTTGTTAGTCACGAGTTGTTATAGGATGTTTCCTATAACATAGGAAATACAAGTCCTATATATATGTAATATCTATTGAATGAAGAGTGAGTGAAGCACAAATTGTTCTGAATAAAATCTTTGTAGCTTCTATCTATCCATTTTTCTAATAGTTCCATATGTGGAACATAGACCTTGATGATTGCTGAAAAATATATGTTCACTAGAAAATAGAAAATAAATATAATAATCAAATTAAATATATTCAAAATTATACTTGTTGGAAAGCTTATTTCGAGTTCTACAATTCTACAAATTATCTTGTTCAATTGATTCCACTTGAAGATCCAACTAGAAGTTTTTGAGGAAAATTTGAGGCATAAGGTGAAATGTTCACTTCTAAGACCTTCGAAGGAAGGTCCATGTTCGTTGGAAGGTGATTATTGCCTCACCTTAAAATGAAGGTATCTTTGTTCAAAGAAATACCTTTGAACAAAGGTGTTTTTAACTTTTTTCCTTCATCCAAATTGAAAAAACCTAGTGTCCCTAGTTTGGGACTCACTATTGTGGGTTTATCCCCTTATTAGTGTATGCCAATACATTTCCTTAGATAGTGAGCTTGAATTAATTCTTATTTTCTTCAATATTATAGCCATTTGAGATCTAAATTTAAATTAACTAGATATTTTTTACTTGTATAAAATGTAGTAAACATATATCTTATTTAAATCTTAGTGCATGAGTAGATGTTGTCCTAGCAGGTTATGTAAGTACTGTAGCATCACGTAAATTGTCACCCTAAAAAATTTCACACTATTTTTTTCTCCCCCTAAATTATTGAGCCTAATTGAGTCCATAATTTTTTAAAATTATGCATTCTATAGCCCATTTGAACCACTTTTTCAATAAATTGCAAGCATTGAATAAATGCATCCAACTCATATGTTGCCCTGACACTTAATGTCCTAGAAATCAGGGCTAGGACCCATATGCCCTTGGGTGTATGGGTGGAGGGCGTATGGGTCCACCTTCTTAGCCAGGACCCAATTTTGGGCATGTTGGAGTGTCCATTTTAACATTCAAAACCCAACTTGCAAAGGTTGGCTATTGAGATCTAAATTTTGGGAAATTGGATAAATGCCTATAAATACCTAGTCTTTTCACCATTTGAAACTAGAAGGAGAAGTTATGAGCAAGAATTATTGTCAAGAGAAATTAGAGAGAAACATTTCAGTGATTTATGGCTGCAATTCAAGATCCAAGCATCATGTCAAAGTGTATGTGAGTTCATGTTGTTTTATTATCATTGTTTATTGAAGGCTAACCCCCTTTATAGGTCTCCAAAGCAATCAAGTAAATCAAGAAAGCAAGATCAATTCCTTGAGGTGATGTGTATGATTTCAATCCTTCAAGGAATCCATTGAAGGGTGGTGAGTTGAAACACTTTATGGTTTTATCATTCCTTCCTTTCAATTATCATTTTCTATCATTGACATTGCCATTGTGGAATTGGAAACACTTACATAGGGTCTGAATGAGGCAAGCCCCTAAATGACCCAACATATTCCCTCTTTTTGAATATGTTGGTTCTAGGTTTGAAGAGGATTGAGGAAATATTGAAGACAAGTTGTTCATTGTTGCATTCAAAGCCCTAAATCTTGTCAAGCCACATAAACTAACCTATAGAATTATTTGACAACATTTTAACAAATTTGAAAGTGGAAACATGAGTCTCAGATCTACCACCAAAGGAACCCAAAAGTTGAGTGGGACACCCTATTAGGGACTTATATGCCCCTTGGTGACTATGTCCTATAGTGGCTAAAACCAAATTTTCTGGGTAGGTACATATCACTCTGCAGTTCCTAGATATGTCTGCAAACTGTTGTTTCAGTTTGTCAGTTGTTGGTATCTTGCATTTTACATATTAAGTCACATATTCTAATTAGTATAATCATAGAAAATCAATTCCAATCCATTTTCAAGGTCTTAAGGATAAATATCTAGGTTTGATTGACTCACCTTCATGGTTGAAAGTCAATCTATTAACCTTGTTGATTTGCATTCTAATGTACCTTTGAAAAAGGACCAAAAAGCAACCCTAGGTTTATACCCTAGACTTAGGGTTCCCTTTTTCATATGTTACAAGTACATACAAAAGCATATAATAAACTCTGCATTATGAATAATGTTGGAAAAAAAGTATGTGGGGCTCACCCTTTTTTATGATTTTTTTCTCTTGATAGATTTATTGTGGATATTGATCAGATTTACACATTATGTTTCATATTTTGATTATGATGATGGGTTAGCATAGATATGGATGCTATGCTTAGAATATTTGATTTAGTGAACTTATTGTGGCAAACTAGTTAGTTGATGACTACGAGTTATTCTTATTATTCCTGTGAGGGAATTAGCATTTTGTATTTTCCTCTTTATTATTGTAATTTGATTATGAGTAGAATTTTAATTATGTTTTGGTGAATAACAATTTAACTTGGTTTCAATTTGAAAGTAATAATTTTAGTAAGAACATTTATGCAAGGTGAAATTATGAAAGAGATTTATGAGCTAACATTATGAGATAAATGTATGTATGTACAATGATGATAGTTATATTTAATATAATAATTGTTTGAACTGAGATAATTAGGTAGATTATAGTTTCACTATAGTATACAATAATTTTTTGAAATATCATTGTTATTACTTGAACTATATTTGTGGGAAACAAATTAAAAGATACTTGTTTGCCATTAGATTAAAATCTTGATATGATTCATTATTTGCTAATATTTAAATGTGGAAATTTCTTGTGGATGGTCCTTGTGCAATATATTATAGGTATTACTTAAGTCAAAATTATTTTTTGTTTGATTTCCTTGCATTTCAAAGAAAAATAAGGAAGCTTAAATATAGAAAATTATTGTAGGCTATGAAAACTCAATACTTCTTGAAATAAAGGGAGATGAGTTCTTTCTATTCAAATGGGGGTTCACCAATAATTTACTATAAATACAAAGGGAAAAATGGGGTATAATGCACCTATCTCCCCTATCTCATTAGGAAAAAGAGATCCCTTAAGCCAAGGTTGACTTTCACCCCTTAGGTGAGTCAACTTTCAAGGAGATCTTGTTGTTTTCCTTATAATCTAGGATGGGGTAGATCTATTGAAGCAACACTTTTGGGAGAAAAATTAAAAATAGTAAATAAAACCAAAAATGCAAATTAACACATGAAATCAGAAGATTAAACCTTAATCTAACGAAACTTGCAACTTTCAGAAAAATCTGAGAAGGTTAAGTATTTTTGCACCTGTCATCAAAATGCTGTTGCTGAGTGTCCTCTGGGACTCATTCGCCCAAGGGCGAATGGGTCTTTGTAGGGCTTTCTGAAATCAATTTTTGGGTCCTCTGGTCCTATGTATGCACTCCCGAATTCTTCGTATTTCATAGTCAGAAGTTCATAATAAATAAATTATGAAAATGAGTTTCTGTGGTTTGATGACAACTTTGAAAACTTTTGCAACTTTGACAACTTTTCCAATTTTACACTTTAGAGATCTTCAATCCTTCTTCAACCCAATATTTGCAAAACAAACAAAAGGGAAAAATTGTTTATTTTTGGTGAATGGGGGTTTGCCTTGGTCAAACTCTGTTTTGGTAATTAAACCTTGAATTGAAACAATGAAACATGAAAGGAATGATGAATGAACAATTGCTATGTTGCAACTCATCAAACCCTTGATTTGAAACCCTTGAAGGACTGGAACTTAGTATATCTCTCAAAGGTCTTGATCTTGCATGAAATGGCTTGATTGATGATGTGATCTTGATGCTTGAAATTTGACTTGAATGTTTGAAACCTACATCACAATGTTAGCTCCAAAAACATGCATGATGCTTGAGATCTTGATTGCTGCAAAAAATGCTTGAGAAATATGCTCTTGAACACCTTTGACAATAATCTTTGCTATAGGAATGATCTCTTTCTTGTACTAGGATTTGAATTGATAAAAAGACCTTGCTTTTATAGATGATTTTCTAATTTCCCAAAAATTAAACATTCCAAGCTGACACTTAAATCTTGAATTTAGGACCTTAAAATGGTGCCAAAAAAAATTTTAAATTTGAATTTGAGATCTTAAGAGGGACCCATTCACCCAAGGGCGAATGGGTCCTGACCTACATTATCAAGACCTATTCATTTTGGGGTGATAAAAATGATAAATGCAATTAATTAGGCTTGTAAATGCATAATTTAGGCAATTATAGACTTAATTAAGATTAATTAATTAAGGGACCCAAACATAGTGTGAAAATGTAAAGGAGTACATTTTCTGACACTACACTTCTATGTGCTAAGAAATGATAAATTTTGTAGAAAGTATCAAATGTTATGTTGTATAATCATCATTCAAAGTATATGATTTTGTTAGCAATTGTATTATGTCGATGTTTGATTATCAATACTTGGAAATGCGTTTTAGAGTTAAAATTTATTTCTACTTATTACCTAAAAATGTTTTGCAAATGACATAATTAGAATATGAAAAAGGAAAAAAGGTTTAGTTATGTTATAGAAGGATGAAAACTAGGTTACAATGTGTAAAATAATCACTATATTATTGTAGACATGTAAAAATGGCTTAACACATATCACATATCCTAAACTGCATTTTTCCATTATCGGTATCACTATCATTATCACTATTGAATATCGCTTCATTAATATCATTAATCCTCTTTTTAACATCATTTGCATCATTAACCCTATTTTCCTCTATTAATTAAATAATCTCGAATTGTTTAATTAATTCACTATGTCATCACCTAATTTAACATTATTCCTCCTAATTAATTAAATAAACACAAATTATTCAATTTTATCACTAACATACCTTATTCATCTCAGTTAATTAAATTGTTATTATTAATAATTTAATTAAGCCACTTTCCCTTCTCCAAAGTTGAATAGTTAAATCAATTATTCAATTTCCCCAAAATCACTCAACATGGTCAATAAATAAATATACCTTTATTTATTAAAGTCAAACACAACTTGCACATTCCTCTCAAATATTAATTAATTATTAAATTAATTAATACATCCTCACATATCTTGATTGAATAAATCATAACCAGTGATTTCTCAATCTATTTCCCAATTCCACCAATTATGCTAATTCCACTAAACACTCAATTTGATTTCTTCAATCCCACTAATCATTCAATCTAATCCCACTAATTATCCAATTAAATCCCTTAATTGGATCAATTAGATGAGTTAATTGATCAATCTATTTCCTCTCAATGGTTCTCAATGATTGATCATAATCTTTCATTGTTGAATCCTGATCATTCATCCAAAAATCGAAAATTTATAAAACAACCTTCTTCCTTCTCAAAAATCATTGAGCAATCTAGAGAATTTGTGGAGAGGTCATGCCAAATTGGCTATTGAAGCACATTGAGAAAATACTTACATTCTAGATCACCATTACTATTACTTTTGAAGCTTTTGCACATGGAGGCTTCGTATTGACTCAACAATCCAACATCCGCTATCAATACGAATACTCTAACATGGGATGGTAAAATTGTAGTCTTTGAATTCATTTATTATTCTCATTTATGCTAACATTTCTTGTTGAATTCATTGCTTTACAATTGCATTTCATGAGTAGGTTGGGATTTATCTTGTTTTTATTTCTATTCATTTGATTTCATTGCTGTATTTCCATCTTTCCAATTTACCCCTTACACATTCTAGCATGCTTGATGGGACCTGGGTCCTTAACTCTAATGTTTTCATTAAGTTTGGTGAACAGTTACAGGTTCTCGGTCCCAGAAATATTTTTCAAGAATTTTTTTTGCTAATTGGAACATTTTTGTCTTAAAATCTAAATGTAGTATTCACTCTTGTTTTGCCATTATCAACCTAAATCTGGTTGCTATTGTCGAGAAAGTTGCTATTATCTTTTCTGTCTTGTAGGTTTCTAAGTATGGGTATTTGAACTGGCATTATAGAGCCGCTTTTATCTTAAACATAACCACTATCGACCCAATATCTTGCTGCTAGGGTATGTGCAGGATCATCATGGAAAAAACAGGCCCTTAAGTGGCAAAGAATTTAGAAAAATCAAAGTTAGGCAACTTGACGTAAAAATTTGAATAAGTTATCTATATTATTTCAAAATATGTAAGAATAAAATCTGTAGAAAATTGAATGTAGTTTCTAAACTACTAGGTTTATTTAAAAAAGGAAAAAATATGTTTGGTGAAAATTTGAAATTTCAATGTAGTAGTACATAAATTTCAGGGAAAAAGTAAGAAGTAGGTGTCTATCTGACCACCCTAACCACAATAAAATGATAATATTTTTTTATAAGTTTTTAGATATAAGTAGAGGACTCATGTCTGGATGTGATGCATATTTTTTTGTAATTTTTTTCCAAGTAAATAATTAATTATGAATTTTTTATTACAACTTTTAAAAAATATAAAAAAATCGTATGTCTGACCACCTTAACTTGGTGAAAACTTCATATATTTTTTTTAATCCTATAGTATGCAAAGCATAGAATGTGACACATGTTTCGAATTCAAAAAATGTGACATTTTTTGAAAGCTATAGATGTTTTTCAATCAACCTATCAATCAACACTTTATTCGTAATTCAAATAGAAAATGAATAATAATTATTTATTAAATTCAAAGTAAAGCATAATTTATATTGGTGGAAAGCTGAGAATCTCCTTTAAAAACCCTTTTCATTTCATTAATTTTAGGTAAAAAAAAGTCATCAGCCACATACCCTACACATACCCATCATATCGCCACTTTTTGGCCCATCATGATCCTGCACATACTCGCTATCATCTAGAAAAGCTTCAGTTGCACTAAATACATGGTCACTATTGAAGGTAAAAGGTCCACTATTGCCTTGTTTTATGAGTTAGTGCCAATTTTGCAAACTTTCTTGAAATCACAAAGTATCTAACCCTAACTACTAATTGTTTGTTGTGTTTTGTGAGGTTGTCTAACATTGTTGGTGCAGTTCTTGTAGGGTCACAACCTATTTCTGGAAGAGAAAATAATCGTTTGCTTGTAGGGTTGACGAACGGTCCAAAGCTTTTAATTTTTGAAGCATTTTTGTATGAATGTTTTCAAAATTTTTAAAACATTTACATTTGGTGTTTTTAAGATGAATTCACTTTCCTTTGGTGCAATAAAATTGAACAAGACAACTTGAGCATTTAGATTTGGTGCTTTAAAATGAATTCACTTTATTTTGGCGCATTAAAATTGAACAAGATGACTTGAACATTTACATTTGGTGCTCTTAAAATGAATTCACTTTCCTTTGGTGCTTTAAAATTGAACAAGATAACTTGAACATTTACATTTGGCGCTCTTAAAAAATGAATTCACTTTCCTTTGGTACATTGAAACTGAACAAGACAACTTGAACATTAAAACTTGGTTACAATCTTCACATTTCAGTTTGGTTAATAAAATTGAAAATTCCATCTTTTTTGATTGCATTAACAATCAATTGATTTACAATAGTTTTTTGATTGAAGTCTCAAATATTTGAAATTGGTGCATTTAAAACATGAATTGTTAACTTTAAACACCTCATTTTGGGCTTAAAAATCAAATTGCAATAAATTGTCTACTGTGTCCACTGTTTTTGGAAAGCCAAGTGCATATCCTCTCCCCTATGTCTTTAGATGATCTTGGTTGATGAGAAACACTCTAGGATCTTTGCATATTTTTTTACATCATTACCTTTAGATCAGGCCTTCCTTAAATACATCCCACATTGGAGAACTCAAGGCGACCAAAAGCAAATTTTCCCTCGGGTCGCTATATAAATTGTTTAAGACTAAAGCCGTGATCTAACTGGCTAGTACCTTGCTGACAATGCCATTCAGAATGGGGAGGTATCCACATTCGTGTGAGGTATAATTAGTCCCCTAGTAGGAGTGGTTAAAGCCTTAAGTGGCTTGTTGGATGCTCGCAAGGCATTAAGTTCCTTGAGAGTGACTAAAAACTTTATAGTAGTTGCCCACCTTATGGATTGACTGTGTATTGGTGACATTTTTAGTGCAAGGGATGTGTAACGTACCCTGAAGCTTTTTACTCACCATATAAACTCCTTTGAGCTGAGACAAAAATTCCCAACTTAGCATAAGATACTTGTAGCTTTCTAGGGAAAGGGTGATTTGGGTTATCCTTCCATGCCAGGAGGCCCCTATCTATCCACTCTCACAAAGAATTAAGTGTATACATCCCTTTGCATGTCCCTACCCTTGAGTTGAAGGATCTAGCAAGTTGTGGGCTTGAAAGTGTTACCATTGGCTTTGACCTTAGGGATAAAACTGCTTGAAGTATTTTTGATGTGTTATTACTAGTATAAATTGGGTTGATTTTGGCCTATTATCATCAAAACATTACGATCAATTCATACACTTTATTTGCTATGTTTATCACTTTTTGTATCTTAGAAACATTGTCTGAAACATCATATCAAATGAATGTCCAAAGCTTGCAAACTTCTCAAAACGAGCTGCCATCACAAAATTAGAAATTGCTAAAACAGAGTCGCTATTGTGAAGTTTTTCCACTATTGTCTCAAATATTATTGCAGTCGACCTAAAATTTGCTTGCTATTGCTTATATTAGCTACTATTATTGACATTGGTTTATGACAACCACTGTCACAACAAAGCCACTTTCGAAAACTTTGCCATAGTTGTTTTAGAACTAAACTGGTATTGACCTAAAAACCTGTCGCTATCGACCTAAATTTGGTTGCTATCATCCTACTTTCAAGATTACCTCAAATTTTTCAAAATAAATAATTTTCAAACATTGGCCTAAAGAATCCATTCAGTCATCAGAGAACATTATTGGACCTATTAGTCAAAAATCCAACATCACCATCCTTCATTTTAAACTTGGTTTATATAGGGTTCGTGACTTATATATTTTAGACATAACATTTGCACCATAGCTTATCAACATCCTTCAACATCACCAAATCCACAATGAAAAATCAACCTAGTCTTGGACACATATTGAACCCAAGAAATCAAACCATTATCTTGCTAGTGTTTTTAGAGCAACCTTTACTTGCAACCTTATAGATAGTTCAAGTAAATCATACACCATATCCTCTAAAGCATAGCAAAACATCGATTTGAGTCATTTGAACTATTGTTTTCTAAAATAGTGTCAAATCAAACATCAAACATCATAGCTTCATTTATCCAATAACACCAAAATCGGCCCATCTCCTTATCATAGGGTTGAGTAGTAAAATCTTACCATCCAACATCAAGCTTGATCATCCACATATCACAAAACCAACCAATAACAAACAACCAACAAGCTTTATCCAAAAGGTATACACAAATCACCTTAGTACATCATTTTATGAAACCAAATATCAAAACACAACACCATTCCATTTCCATAAGTTGTTATCTCAAAATTACCAAGGTCTCTTGAGTTTGTTTATGACTACAATAAGATCAAAACACAAAAAGAAGATGGAAGCCAATAAAAGCAACACTAGTGTACAAAAAACCAACACCACCAACGAGGAATCTCAAGCATAGAGTTATGATCCTAGGACATACTCAACCCTTAAAGAACAACCAACATTTAAAGCACAACCAAGTCAACCACCTAGCGATGAAGACATACACCTTGAACATCAAGAAATATTTGCTAGGCAACAAGATCAACCTACTAATTGTATAAACATGAACATAGAGGAGTACGATAGTGATGAGGAAATCACAAATGAAGTACTTTTAGAGAAATAATAGAAACTTATGGGCAAGATGATTGGGAAGGATCCTAACACATATTTCCTTAAGCTAGCACAAAGTGGGGCCAATTTGTCCACATAATTTGCATTGAAATCCTTAAGGATCCCAACCTCATTCCTTTGGGAGACCAATAAGTAGTAAGACAAATACCCAAAGCAATGGTAGATCCCAAGATACCACCATTATTCTCCAAAACACATATAAATGATCAATCTTTTCCCTAAAAAGTGGAGAATCCATTGTATAGACATCCATCACAAATTGAACAAGTGGTGGTAGCCCAACACACTCAAGAGAATCCAAACCTCTTGAAAAATAAAAACATGCCACCATAGAATGTTAACACAATGGGACCCAACATATATGAGACATATTGGAATAACCAACATTAAGCTCCCAATACTAATATGAAAAATATGCGACAACCACAACAACATGTAGTAAATAAACAAGGTAACAATCCTTCGGAAAAAAAACTACATGTTAACAACCCACAACACATGTATCAACAACCACCCCAAGATCAAGGCATGTACCAAGGAAATACTCAAAACCAAACTCAATACATGCCTCAACAACCATAATATGATCCTAACATGCAAAATCAATATGGATAATTGACTACCCAATACCCTCCACATCAAACATATGTTTCAACACCACCAAATGTCAAGATCCAACATCAAATGTATGTTCAACCACAAAAAAACACACACCTACAAAATCAAACACCCAATCCTCCACAACACAACATTGGTACACAACCTTTGTCATAATACCAAGCCTACATACCTCAACAAAAACACAACCCCCCAATATATATATATATATATATACACACAAACTCCCCAATACAATACACACAACATTACAGGGAAGTAAGGTTATAACATCTCTCCTTATCAAACAAACACAGCAAGTGATGATGTAACCTTACAAATATAGAATATCAACCAAATGATATCAGACATCCATATTGGAAAGCTAAAGAAGAGCTATGCTTTACAAGACATATGTCCATATCCTTTCGATCAACCCTTATGTAATACCCCCTCTGCACTTCTTCTTGACCATGAAGCCGTATGTGATTTGGTCTCTCCTTTAGAGATAATTGTTTGATAGCATGTTGTGAATAATGTGATTGATTAGTGTCCTTGTTTGATTGTTTTGTTAACTAGGAATCAGTGGATTTAAAAGGCTTCGTGATAAGCTCTTATATGAATGAAGGATAAATTAAATAACGTGGTTTTGGGTCAATTAATATTTGGATTAATTATTATATTAACCATAAAGTTAATTGAAGTTATAGGAAACAAATATCTTGATAACGGTAATAGAGATTGAGTAATGAAAAGGATTAAATAAATATAATAAACACTATTCTTTAATTGGAGTGTAGTTTGTAACTGTCACATCTTTATGGCACAAACTAGAATGGTGCTAAAAATAGATTTGAGACGACAAATGTCATCAACAATTTCATGCAGGATAGTGGGAGTAATTGGTGGGAATTTGCATTTAATGATTAGGTGACCACCTGCATGGATAAGTGACATGTATTTGAAGGAGAATATGCATTGGATGCTCTTCAATAGATTTGTTCTAATTGAATGCGGGGTAACTGATTGTTCTTGAGGGGCGACTGGTCTGTTATGATTGGAATGCAACAGTTGCTTCAGGGGGGGACCATTGTCATGAGAGAGGAGTGTTACATCGTGATATCAAGGGATCTAATCTGCTAGTTGATAAGAACGGTATTCTCAAAATTGCTGACTTTGGTCTTGGAACTTTCTTCCAACCACACCAAAAGCAACCTCTTACGAACATAGTGATAACACTTTGGTATCGGCCTCCTGAGTTACTCCGAGGAGTTACAGAATATGGAGTAGCCATAGATCTCTGGAGTGCTGGTTGCCTTCTTGGAGAGTTGTTCAGAGGAAAGCCAATCATGCCAGGCAGAACAGAGGTAGAACAACTGCATAAGATATTCAAATTGTATGGATCACCATTAGAGGAATACTGGAAAAAGCTGAAATTGGCAAACACAGCGATGTTCAGGCCACAACATTGTTATAAGCGAAATCTGGCGGAGAGCTTTAAGGATTTACCCGCCTCCGCATTAACTCTGTTGAACACGCTACTTGCCCTCGGCCCACCCGACCAGGGTACCGCATCTCGGGCCTTAAACACTGATTTCTTCAATACAAATCCTTTACCATGTGATCCTTCATGCTTGCCAAGATTTCCTCAAGTTTGGGATTTGGAAACAATTATCCCACCTGAAGGAAGGAGCGGCCCGACATGAGTAAATGGGATCGATATTTTTTTTAAAAAGGGGGAGGGCATGCATTGGGTTTTTGAAAATGGGCAGAACCCCAAGCACAGAGGAGAGTAACGACTGGAAAACGGCCGGAGCCTATCCTTTATGGCCATTATGCAGAGATTGCCAGTTGGAAAGAGTGGTTCTTCGCCTGAGTGTGGGCAAGAATTCCAGATTTGGGATCGACATCATATTTATTCATGAGATGGTTTTTACCAATGCATCCATGCTATCGACCATACCTTCATACTTTTGAATGAGGAAACTATTGGGTTTGGAGAAAGTGCCATGGTTTGATGCGAAAAGGGTCCTGAAGGAAATATTCACAGGTATGCGTTGAACCATTATATGTATTTTCTATCAATATAGATGTATCTTATTTAATAGAAATGTATTTTCTATCACTATAGATGGTATCATATTCAATAGAAATATAATTCTCTCTCAATATAGACACTTAAACTTTAAACCTGTATAATGATACAAACATCACAATAAACAGACCTCCATTGGCTTAGCCAAGTCATCCTATCCCCGCATGCTATAGATTTTCTCCTTTATGATTTATAGGAGCTGCCGATTGGATTGGCTTCTTATTCATGCAGCCAACACAATTGAATCGCTCTGCACAGGTTAATAGGAGAGTCCACTTACTTGGCATGATTCGCTGCTCTATTTGCATCCTCCCATAAACATCACTGTACTAATACTATCTGCTTCCTATCTTGTTGCATAAGCCCTAGTACGGGAATAGACCGGGTCCTTATGCTATGAATAACCTTGAAATCTGCCACCTACAGTTCTATGTTTTCAAGTCAGATTTCTTAAGTCACCTTCATTATTTTTCTATCAGAGTTTCATCTGGATTGTATGCACCTTGCCCAATTAAAATCTCATACCTTTGTGCATGACGACGTACTCTGTTCAGCGAAAGCATTAAATATTACATGTTTATTTCGATTTTGTAGAGGATTCTAAATATGTAAGTATTTATATGAGTATAACCTTTAATTAGCACCGATCCTTGTACTGAACCTTGGCTATGGTGTTTAACGCCTATTGTGCGGCTCTCTCTGCCTTTTTAGATTCTTTCATTGCTATAGATGACTGTGGGATTTAATCATTTTTTCCACATGGTTGATATACTTCGAATCCTTGGATCTATAGGAAATTTCTTTATCATAAATACTGTTACAGAAATTTTAATGTCGGCAGGTAGTTGGCATTAAAACCGACACTAGGAGCATTGAAAATTATTCTTATAAAGAATTCCCTCCATCTTGATGGCTTGTAACACTTTCGCTGGTAGCTACATGAAAAGGAACCATGATGCCTTATATGGCTATCTGAACAGCATCATTTTTCGTATCAACCTGAATCTTGAGCTCTCTAGAAAACGGGAATAAACTTCCATATATTATAAGAAACCATTTCAGTGGAACGCTCAAAAGAGCCATGTCCATCTTTGTACCAATGCCCTGCAACCAATCTTCTTCCATTTATCTCAGCTTGGATTTTGTTTCACTTCCTCATCTTCATCATCGTTGTTAAATGATTATGCATCATTAGCGTACATTTTGGAGCTAACCCCAGCTACATAGTCTAGCCCTTTATCCGTAAACCTCAGTGTCAGCATGGAGCAATGAACAATTCTTTATTATATAAAATAATCATTGACCTTCAATGAATATTTCCCCCTCAAGCTGTGCCATTGACCTTTATCCTCTGTTAATGATTTGCTTTTGATGTGCATACTCCTTATTAAGTTGCCGGATAACTCTTGTTGTGCGCCGCCCCTCTCTTCTCGCAGAGTTGAGCTTTATATCTGTAGATTGCTATTTTTTCCAAAAATCATACCTTACCTTTTACTGAAGGTAGATTGAATCAAAAATTTCCATTATGTGTTCTTTGCTAAATTTCTGTATCAATTTCCTTCGGTATCGTTGGGTGTCCACCATTGTCGCATAACTCGCTATCATCATTGTTACTGGTGTGCATTACACTTGCCTCCTAGTTTGGTTTAGTTCTTCCCTTCCTTATATTAGAGCCTTGGCCGATTAGATGGTTCTATCTCCGATTCTGAAGTCTTTGTAGTATGCTGTTGGTGCACAAATGACATCTTTGTTCAGTTTTCCTATCGAACCCATTTGCATGTTATGCATGATTATATGTTAAATCCATAGACATGCATTTGAATCTCATAACTTGTATTCCTTTTTTGTTAAAATGTTAGTTTAAAGACTGGATTAGAAAAAAAGTAGATTGTTATTTGTGATATATAGCCTTTAATTTAAGTAAGTTGTTGATGTGATTGAAAGGTTGTTTAACTTATACCACTTTGAATTATTGGTTGATGACTTAGTATTATACATGTGGGAGGGATGTCTTTTCGTTTACTTGATATTGTGGGTTTTCTTGAAAAGCGAGTTCCATGCTGTTGTGAATGCTTGTTGAGGTATAGTCATGATGTATTGTTGTTTGACATTGTCGTTGGAAATTGTGGTGGATTATGTTGGTTATTGCCTGAGTTGAAGTTCTAGCTGTGAGGTCATCACTTGTTGATTTGTAAATTGTGGTTTAACTTTAGTCTTTTGAGATCTTGTTGATCTTGACATGGGAAAACTACTGTATTAGTGATTTAGCCTTCTAGAGATTAGAGGGGATATGGTTTCTTCTTGCTAGAGTTGGTATTGGGGTCCAATGACCTAGGAGGATCGCCTTGGGTAACCCATATCAAGTCTAAAGAGTTTATTGAGTTTTGTATGGTTTTATGATCCTATCACTTTGATAATGGTTGTTGTTGCTCTTGGTTTGTGTTTATGTGGCTTCAACCATACACTTGATGTGGTTTTCATTACTTTGAAGTTCGTTCTAGCGTGAGATGGTACATGCCTCACCTGATGTAGTTATTTTATTGGATTAAGTTTCTTGTGCAAATTGGCTTTCTTTTTTGTGTTTTCTGAGATAAGTTGTTAGTAGGGGAGTGGCTCTTAATGGGGGCTGGGACCCGGAAGAGGTCCCAGGGTAACTCATTGGAAGTTTATTAATTAAGTGAAAACATTAATATTTAACTAGGGGTTTTGGATAGAATCACACATTAACAAGATATAAGTGAATGCGTCACTCACGGCTCAAGTGCTTGTATGGGCTTGAGATGAGTTGAGAAGGCCTGGAATGGAAAAATCATTGTCTTGTCCTTATGAAAGATAATCGATTCCGTATTGGATTGCATGTGGGGCCGGGTTTCGTAAGAGGTCACCAGGGTAACCCAAGTTGGGGGCCGGGGCCTAGGAAGATTCGCCAGGGTAACCCATGCAACATTGCGATGACACTCTTCCTTAAGTTTTGTTTCCCTCTATGTTATTCTTGGGCCTCTGGAAGCACATGTTGGCATTTGTATGTTGATGCTTTATTGGTTATTCCTTATGTTGGGCACATCTTGTGTTGGTTACATCTCGTGCTGAAGATTGCCTTATGTTATTGTGGATCTTGTTGTGAAGTCTTGTATCCTTGTTCTATATGATGGTTATTGTTGGGGATCCTTCTTGTCATTTATTAGCACGGGGGGTGGGCCTTCAGGTCCACGTGGTTGGGTGGAACGTGCTATGCACCCCATTGGGTCCCCAATCGTCGATCGAGAAGTGCGAAATTGTATCCTTGCAGTGACTCCTGTGTTGTACTAGAGTTGGATTCATCCTTGCAGCTTTGTATTCATAAATTTATGATGTAATAATTCATGTTTTTGTACTCTTCACATTCATGATGTGAAGTAATATTGTAATATTGTTATCCTTGTGAAATGTAATTTTAAGTTTTAGTGTATTTTCCATTTTCATGTGATGTAATAATGTTGTGAAAAATAATGCAGTCATGCAAACCCGAGGGATTTTTTAATATGTAGTTCATGTTTAGTTTCATATCATGTGATATATGATTATTATGATGTATGTTAGTACTTTAAAAAAAAATTGGTGCCATAAATGTTAGTTGTATTGTATCCTTTGGGGTTGCTTGGCGGGGCATTACACCTTATCCATGATACCTTTCCCCAATAACATTGAAATACCAAAATTTGAAAAATATAGGGGAAGAAGGGATTTAATAGAGCACATGTGAGAATTCTCAGCATGATACCTATTCAATGAGGATTTTCCCATGAAGTCTTGACAGGGCCACTATCAAGTGGTTCTCTTGTCTACCGCATGGTATCAAAACATTCGATGAATTATCAGAAAAAATTGTCAATCATTTCTCATACAATATAGAACAAGATGTAACAGTACCTGATCTGTACAAAATTAAACAAAGCCAAGGGGAATCATTTGCTTCATATCTATAGAGATGGAGACATAAAGATAGCAAATGTAAATGGCCCGTTCCTGAGAAACAACTGATAGATATCTTTGTCACCAACATACAAGCAGACATTAGTTACCAACTCACCATGTTGTTCCCTAGTAATTTTGAGGAAACCATTGAAAAGGGATTACTCATCGAAATATCTCTCATATCAAGGGGAGTCATTAAACTATATAGCAACAAAGACCAAGCTTCAAGTTCTAACGACAAACCAAAAATATGGGAAAAGAACAAAAACATTACCAATAATAGAGTGGTAGATGCAAAATTCAAACAAAATGTGCAAACTCCTAGCAATCGACAAAATAATGTCTAAAAAACTCAAGAAAATTACCCTAAAAACAACACTCAAAAAAACCAACTTACATATCCTCCAAACAATCAACAAAATACCAAACAACCAAATCAAGGGCAAGATATTCAAAGAGGGCCGCCAAGGAAAAATAATCAAACTAAGAGAAAATTCACCCCATTAGGATAA
The DNA here is from genome assembly GCA_007258455.2 of Sequoia sempervirens. Lineage (NCBI taxonomy): Eukaryota > Viridiplantae > Streptophyta > Pinopsida > Cupressales > Cupressaceae > Sequoia > Sequoia sempervirens. Next base: position 665,633,182 of record VDFB02281492.1, on the reverse strand, counting down.
ACCCTTGAGGTAGTTATGCATAAAATCATCCAAAAGAACCTTACCAGGCTTCCTAATCCTAATAAAAAAACTTATGATGAACCAAACTTCAAACCCCTTTGGTACAATGAGAACGATTGATGTGAATTAGACAAGATCAAGGGTCACACAACAAATAACTTTATGAGAATTTAAAATATTGTATAGGACTTGATAGAAAAAGGAGAGGTCAACATTGAACATCATCCTAGGCTCTCCAATAATAGATACATGGGAGTCTACAAGGATTCACTCCTCGATCATTCTAGGGGAAATGACAAAGGTAAGGGACAAGATTACCAAAAAGCCAACTTCACCTACGATAAAGTCATAAGAACCATCTGTCAAGCCGATCAAAATATCAATGTTGTGACCATACTGGGAAAAAGTATCGAGTGCAATGTGACTACACGAAGAGGAAAAATCACAATCCAAGGATCCCCACTTCCAGGAAAAGTCACCATCAAGCCTTCCACTGACTACAACATTGTTGACCAATTGAAGAAAACTCTAGCATTAATCTCTATCCTTGAGCTTTTAAAATTATCACTAGCACATTAAGAGATCTTGGAGAAATCTACCATTGAATATTTAGTGCTTAATGATCTTAACACTGATCAATTTCAATCCATGGTTGGTTCCATCACTTCACCCCATCACTTGGTCTTTTCTAAAAAAGAACTTCCACAATCAAGCTTTGTATCTCGAGGTTTGTTTCCATAAACATAAAATCAAGAGTCCTAATAGATGGGGGTGCAAGTTTAAACATATGTACCCTCAAAATGGTAAAGTAGTTGGGATATTCTGATGACGTGATTGACAAGAACAAGAGTATCACCATAAGGGCTTATGATGATATGGAGAGAAACTTTGAGGGCACAATAAGACTTCCAATATAAGTAGGGCCTGCTATAGTAGACAAATTTTTTTAGGTATTGGATACTGAGTTGCCATACAACCTTCTCTTGGGACATCTGTGGATCCATGCAATGCAAGTACTCAAACTTGGAGGAGAAGTACAAAAAGCTCCTTCATATACCCAGTAACGACATTTCATTCCAGTCATTTTCCTATGTTGATCCAACATCACTTGCTTCATCCTCAACTCCATCCACATTAATTGATCCTCCAAATTCTGAACTCAAGATCCAGGTGCTTGAAAAGGGCTATGGAGAATACCATTTCAAACAATCCTTCAACATTGGGGAGCTTCCCTTGTCACTAAAATATTATGGGTGACCAAAGGAAATAAAGCATGTTCAAGTTTTCACCTATGAAGTCAAACCCAATATCTTCACCAATTGGGGAGAAATGAAGGATGAAGTGGTATTCAAAGAGGACCTATCACCATGGATCTATAAATAAGAAAAAGAGGAATATGAACAACTACATCCCCTTCTTGTAGATCTTAGCAATAAAGGTTATAAAATAGAAATAAATATGGGATACACTAGAAAAGGTGGCCTTGGTCTACACGAACAAGGCATAAGAGAACCCATCATAATAAAACAATCCAAGAAGAACATAGGACTAGGTCATGGTTTGATAAACATGGTCACCCGAAACATTGAAACTACCTCTTATTAGGAAATAGCTCCTACTATCATTGAGACATTAGATAACTACAATCTTATCGATAAACATGGTCACCCAAAACATTGAAACTACCTCTTATTAGGAAATGAGATCCCTAGGGAAAACCACAATGTGGTTCTATCGGATCATGAAAAAGGAAAAATAAAGGACGTGTTTGAGGGTGAAAACCTCACTGAGGCACTCGAAGATGGAGGATTCAATCTCTAGATATTACAAAGTATCAAGAACACTCAACAACCTTGGTTGAAGGTTTTGAACCTATCAACATTGGAACAATAGAGGCACCTAAAGTAACATATCATGAAAATTCCTTAAATCTTGACGAAAAAATAAACTTCATGGCATTCATCAAGGAATGTAAGATCAACTTTTCCTGGACATATGCACATATTCCTAGGATAGATCCAGATTTAGTGATACACCATATAACGGTGTTCCTTGCATCAAAACTAGTTAAGAAAAATCTTTGTACGATGCACCTACAGATAACACTGTTAGTCAAGGTGAAGCTTTAGAAACTACTGGACGTGGGATTCATTAGACCCATAGACTATTCTGAGTGGGTATCCAACCTTGTACCAGTATCAAAACCCACTTGGGGCATACAAATCTATATAGACTTCAAATATATTAACAAAACATGCCCTAAGGATGACTTCCCCCTTCCCAAAATTGACATAATAGTGGATGTAACTACTGGTCATGAAATGATTTCACTAATGGATGAATTTTATAGGTAAAACTAGATAAAGATATCCCCTGAAGATCAAAACAAAACAACTTTTACCTGTGTTTGGGGAACTTTTTTCTTGAACATCATGGAATTCGGTTTGAAGAATGCAAGAGTCACATATCAAAGAGAAATGACTACCGTATTCCATGACATGTTTCACATAACCATGCAGGACTATGTAGAAAATATTTTGGCTAAATGAGTCACAAGACATGAACACCTAGCTAACTTAGCTAGGATAAATGACAGACTAGAAGAATATAACTTTCATCTAAATCCGAAGAAATATGTGTTCGGTGTAAAATTTGGGAAATTGTTGGGATACATTATATCCAGAAGAGGTATCAAGGTGGATCCCACTAAATTCAAGGCTATCCTAGAAATTACTCCCTTGAGAACATTAAAACAACTACACAATATACAAGGAAAGCTTTAGTATATCAAAAGGTTCATTGCACAACTATCAGATAAATGTCATCCATTCACACACTTTCTCCATAAAGATGTAGAATTCAAATGAGATAGAAGGTGTGGTAAAGATTTTCAATAGGTAAAGGACTATTTTCTCACTCCCTCAGTATTGATGCCTCCGATTCAGGATAAAGAAATGATTCTATATGTGTCCACAACAACAACAATTTTGGAGCTTTGTTAGCACAACTTGATGAACAAAATAAAGAACAAGCAATTTAGTACATTAGTTGTACCTTGGTTGGCTATGAGTTGAATTATACACCCATTGAACGAAAATGTCTATAAATTGTCTTTACAACACAAAATATTAGGCATTACATGTTAAATAGACAAATCAAGTTGATATCTAAGATAGACCCCTTGAAATATCTCTTGGAAAAGGAAGCTCTTACAAGAAGAATCACTAAGTGGGTCATGATACTTAACAAATTCAACATAGAATATGTTGATAGAAAATATATCAAGGGACAAGTGACAGAAAATTAGTTAGCAAAAGCGTCCATTGAAGATCATCAACCACTTGTACTAGAGTTTCCAGACAAGATAATACTTCTAGAAACTTAGTCAACTCATTGGACCATGTACTACCATGTACTTCAACGATCACCCACACTCAACATAACTCAGGGTGCGGTATCCTATTTATCACACCATAAGGAGACAATATACCAAAATAATATAAGATTTCCTTTCCCTCTACAAATAATATAGCTAAGCATGAAGCATTGATCACTGGGCTGAAAATGGTTGTGGAATGGAAAATCAAAGAACTACAAGTCTATGGTGACTCCCAGTTAGTCATAAGGTAGGTCAACGATGAATACTAGACTAAAGACGATAATCTCATGATATACAAGAGAATGGTGGATAGATTCAAGCAATACTTTTTGGTCATCATCTTTGAAAAGATCCCATGGATTAACAATAAAGTAGCTGATGCTCTGGCTACTATCGATTCACTCCTTGACATACCTGAGAATGTTCCTAGATACAAATTCCTGGTGGAATAGTTGCTTATACTAGAATTAGACATCCCTAAATCCAAACTAGTGTATGATGTTTTTGGTCCTGACTCACCTTGGTATGAGGACACATTTTCCTATATCCAGCACGGAATCATACCACCCCACCTAACGGCCAATCAAAAGAAAATCTTCATCCGTTGAACTTCTTGATTTACTATCCTAGGAGATACCTTATGTCGCCGAAGCCTCGATGGTATGTTACTCTAATGTATTAACACAAAATAAGAACAAATGACCTTGCAATAGGTACATGAAGGTGTTTATGGATCTCACTCTAATGGAACTAACCTAGCCCAGAAGATACTTCGAATAGGGTACCACTAGCCATTAATTGAGCAAGAAACAATTCAATTTTCCAAGAGGTTTCGTCAATTCCAACATGGAGATCTCGTGCATGCACCTACATGAGAGTTGCATCATATCACTACTCCATGGCTCTTCTCTCAGTGGGGACTGGACTTAATAGGAAAGATATCAACAAACTCTTCCAATGTACACAAATTCATCACCACCGCTATGGAGTACTTTACAAAATGGATAGAGGCTATTCCTTTAACCTATATCACATGGAAGAAAATAACTAAGTTCATTCTTAACTATTTGATTTGTCAATATGACATCCCAAAAACTATCATAATAGATAATGGAACTCTTTTTAAGAGCCAAGATGTTTGCGAGCTCTACTCAAGATTCTCTATCCAACACTGCTTTTCAACCCCATATTATCCCTAAGGAAACAACCCGGTTGAAGCATCCAATAAGACCATTCTAAAAATCCTAAAGAAAATTGTTAATAATGCCAGTCGTGACTGATACTTATAGCTAAACCAAACCTTATGGACTTATAGAACTAGCATCCACACACCTACAGCTGTAACTCCCTTTTCCTTGGTCTATGGATCTGAAGTAATTCTACCTATAGAGGTTGAAATCCCATCCTTGAGAGTGTCATTGAAGGATCTTGTTAGCAACGATGAGTATTGAGTATCCAAAATCAATGGGCTTGAACTCCTAGATGAAAGATGCTTGAGTGCTGTTGTGCATGTTTGGCACACACGCCCCGCCGTAGGTAGGGACCCCCTTTTTTTCGCTCCCGACAGGCTGCTTTGCTCCTGTCTTGTTTTGCGTGCCCCATTTCCAAGCCCAAATTGGTCATGTGCCTTCAAATGATCAAATTCCCCTACCCAAATTCACCTGCTTGGGGTATTCAAATCTGCGGAGAAATAAAGTCTCCTATCCCCTTTCTGCCTTTTGTCTCGCTTTGGCTATTTCAGAAACATCCGTGGACCCCTGTTGGTCCAGTTTCCACATTTTTGACTTTAGGGACAACTTTTTGGTGGATTTGGGATGTGTTTGGGGTGTTTCAATAAACTACCAAGGTTTCGTCAAAGTTTGGTTAAGTTTCGGTGGTTCCGGAGCTTTGTCCCGCTTTTGCTGTTTTTGAAACATCCGTGGACCGCTGTCGGTCTGGTTTCCACATTTTTGGCTTTGGGGGCAACCTTTTTTGGCTCGGGGATGTGTTTGAAATATGTAAATGAACTGCCAAGGTTTCGTCATCGTTCCGTTAAGTTTCGATGGTTCGGAACTTTTGCCTCACGAATTCCTTCCTCCTTGGATTTGTTTAAAGAACATCAAGTGGACCCGTCAGCTCAGTTTCCTCATTTTTGACTTTGGGGTCACCTTTTTTTGGATCTGGGATGTGTTTGATGTGCTTAAATGAACTGCCAAGGTTTCGTCAAATTTTGGTTAAGTTTTGGTGGTTTCAGAGCTTCGTCCCCCTTTTGCTGTTTTGGAACTTCCGGTGGCTATACCTCGGCTCCTTTGAAGCCTCTCTGGGCCAGAGCCCCTCATTAGCGCCGTTTACCGAGGTTAGCCTCTCGATCCTGGATTTTGGAACCACGGCGTACCTCGCTCCGGCATTGAGCCGGCCCTCAAGTAGCCGTTCAGGGTCCGCCTCGCCGTCGCCGTTTCAGAACTCCACGTGTTGCCCTCCTTCGGCCTCGAGCCGGCTCCGTTAAGCCGTTCAGGTCCGCCCTCTCAAATGTAGATTTTGGATCTTCCGGCTTCACTTCGCTCGGCCTTGGGCAAACCCTCCGCCAGCGTTAGGGGTTAAGCTTCTCGTCGCCGTTTGGAACTTAGAGCGGTTGCCCTCCTTCCACGACCGCCGAGCCCGGCCCCTCGTGGCCGTTCCGGGGTCCCGCTCTCCGTCGCCGTTTGGCAGGAACCCGTGTTGCCTCCTTCGACCTCGGAGCCTGCGACCCTCGGTGGCCGTTCGAGGTTCAGCCCTCTGTGCGTTTGGAGAATCAAACGGTGCTCCTTCGACCTTTGGAACCCGGGTCCTCCGTGGCCGTTTCCGGGAGTCCATCCCTCCTTGGCTGTTTTGAACATCCGGGAGCTCGCCTTCTTCCCAGCTATTTTTGAACATCCGGGAGCCTGCCTCCTTCCCGGCTGTTTTGAACATCTGGGAGCCTGCCTCCTTCCCAGCTGTTTTGAACATCCGGGAGCCCGCCTTCTTCCCAGCTATTTTGGCTTCCGTCCATTGTCTTCCTTCTGGCTTTCTTCCGCCGTCTTTCCGCCCTCTAGCGCTCGCACCCTTGAAGCACGCATTAATGTTTATGGTCCAAATGAGCTCCAAATATGAATATCAAAATCTTTTGATGATGCATGGATAGATCTAACAGGGAATTTGTAGGTTTGATTGACATTTTCCTTAACTCGTGTATAAATGCACTTACGACACTTCGTGTTTGCAGGAGTCAAAAAGCCTTCCCTAGGTCTATCGAAGAGGCCCATTGAGGGAGTTGTCCTACCCCTTTTTCCAGATGATGATGATTTCTAAGGAGCTTTCTGCTCGGATCAGGGGCCACCATTCCATTGATGCCAATCGTCGACGGACTCGTTTGATCAAAGGAAGAACGCTGCAAGCACATCAAGCAAAAGACAACTTTCAGGCAGTTTTAGCTACAGTGAAAAGGGCAATCAGCTAAATGACAAAATTGCTACAGTGACTGTCACTAGATGACAAAACAGGGAAAAGACAAGGAATGTATTTTAAATTGCTAGATAATGAGGGGTAGGTGAAACCCTAATGTAATCAAATTTGATCCACTCATTGTAATTGAATCCTAGCCATTCATTTGGGCTTTGGAAAACTATAAATAGGGGCTTGCCCCTCATTTGTAAGAGTTGGAGAATTGATGTAAAGACATTTTGCAGCAATAGAAAGCAGCATTGCATGATTTATGGGTGTTCCTTTTGAGTTTGCTCTTTATGTATGCATGGTTCACCTTCCATGTTAGTTTTAGTGTTAGTTTTTTGAATGGGAGTGGTGATGGTGTTTGTTGTTTTAGTATTTGATGGATTTCCAGCTCATGCTTTTTGTGGTTCATTGATGATGAGTCACTTTGCAAAGCTAGTATGAGCTCATTACTTCATTGCTGCAACTTAGTTCAATTACATGTGCATGATGTGCATGTGCACTTTGAAAATCTGCAGTCCTTAGAAGATTGCACTGGCTTTGTGCAACTGTAGGTTTCTCTTGGCCAAGCAAAACCCAGTTTAGGAAGCCTGTCTACTTTAGCAGCCACCATTGTTACTATTCATTCGTAGCTTAGGATTAGAATAGCTTTCTTAACCCTTCTCATTTTGTTGTTTCTTTTAATCCTTGGTTAGAGTAGGACCCAAAGCATCACCATGAAGCCAAATCAGATGAACTTGATGAGTTTCAGCTTGCTATTTTGAGTGGAAAGCCACTGTTCATTTACTTCCAGCACTTTGAAACTGCATTTGCAAACCCAACTTCCATGCTTTGTAACTCATCTGTAAGTCCGGCTTGTGATTCCAGCAAATCACATCAAACTACTGAGGTATCTAAGCACTGTCATGACCTGACATCCGAGAGACCTTGGGATAGTGTTCTGCAATTCGATTGTGGAAGATTGTCTTTCAAGAGAGGTAGCACACCTACGCACTGCCTGTGTTGAAAAGTGCATAAAAAACACATCAACAAGTGCATTGAACCATCTACAGGCCGATCAAAATCACCTCAAGTGAAGCTATAATAAGAAAATAAAAAATAGGAACTTTCAAGTCGGTGACTTTGTCCTAAAAAAAATTAGAAAATCTAGCTGAATCAAGATGGGAAAGGTAAGTTTGAACCAAGCTGGATAGGTCCTTACATTATTATAGCGAACTATAGCTCTAGAGCATATCAGTTGGCTACACTGGAAGGAGAACCTCTAGCTGAACCTCTTAATAGCAGTCATCTCAAGAAGTTCTACACCTAAGTGTATCGGAATATCCCAAGCAAAAAATTGAAAAAAGCAAAAAAATCAAAAAATAAAAAAAATAGTAAGAGAAATAAAATATCCTTTAAGTGAAAACCACCTTGTGGCACTTCTAGGATCAATATTGTAGTGAAAACCTGGTAAATAGGTGCTATATTTGAATAAGACCCACATCCTCATCTATCAACGCTATCTATCTACTATTGTATCCATTCCATCTATTGCCATAATAAAATTTGTGCCCAACCATGGCTCGATAATTGATCAAGGGTTGAACCTTGCTGTACCATCTCTATCTACTATCCATTTTATCCACCTATCCCTAATAAAACGTAATCCTATTATGAACTGGGGGAAACATCCTAAACCTGGTAGTAGATTGGATCCTTTTTCATCCCATCACTTGCAAAAGACTATCAAAATAAAATAAAAAAATCCAAAAAACTAACAAAATAAAAAAACTAAAAAAAACTATCAAAATAAAAAATATCCAAAAAATCTTCAAAATCCAAAACAAAGTCATAAAACAAAAAAATCCTAAAAACATCATAGGTCATCTCTAGATGAGCCGCATTAAGTCAAAATACATGAACTACAAACCTCTGCATGTATAACGTAGGACAAACCATCATTGATGAGCTCCTGAGGCCCTAGGTTAGTCCCCTTTAGGTGTCCCTTTTGGCCTTTAAAATTGGTCAAAAATCCAAACAAAAACATTCAAATATTTGATCAAAATCCAAACAAAAATAGGAAAATAACTTATAAAAATCTAAAAACATTTGTAAAGAGTTAGAAAAATCCAAATACAATGTCACTCAATACAATCGAACTACGATGTCTCTACATTCATCATGTAGGAAAGTCCATCATCTATGAGCCCCCAAGGCACTAGGTCAGTCCCTTTAGGTCCCCCTAATTGTCTCTAATTCTCTTAAAAACAACAAAAAAACATCAAATAAACTCAAAAGTACAAAAACATTCATAACAAACAAACATCACCTTCAACCCTTGACAACACAAATTGGCAAACAAAGAAAACAATGAAATCCAAAACTTCCAAGCAAAGAAACAAAGTGATTGAATCATCACCGGACTCAAACAAATGCTTAAGTATGAACTACCCTACCTTTTGAAAATCATCACCAACATCTTAACATATGTCTTAATGGATAAAACGTTCCTACAATAGACAACATCGATGGGTAAGCATCTTGAAACATCAAAACAACTATGGCAAGTGATAAAACAACATTGCTTATCTTTTTATGATCTTATATTTTTTATTTATCTTATTGTCACATTTCTAGGATCTCTCGAGGATGTTCATAAGGATTTAAAGAGGAAGGAATGGGGCATTGATCATTAATTTTTTGTCTACTTTGTTTGTTGGATATTTTTGAAATACTACCATGATGAATACTTGCATTGTTTTACGTATGAAAGTTGTTTTGGGATAATCCGTGTAAGTGGTTGCATGTTAGGTACTCCATACCTTTCTATGTAACTATGTCAAAGTGTTTCAAAAATTCTCACCCATACACTCTAACAAGGTTTTTGTATGTCTAGTATGAGTAAGAATACTCCTTGTTTGTAGATTCAAAGTCCACGTAATAGATATAAATCCACCTTGGTCTGCATCATGTCTATCTGCTATATCAATAAGGATTGCTAAAAAAATACTTAGTCCTCCATAAAAGAAAAATGGTATTAGTAATGGTGATCTATAATGCATATAATCTGAATCAAATGTTAACGAATCAATAAATAACATCAATCATCTAACACTTCTATCCATCTCTAATCATACTAACTGTAGACACTAAAAAATGTCCTGAATGATATCATACACTCGAAACACATTTACTAACATCATTTCCTCTTTAAATCCATCCTCTTTTTGCTTAATTAATTAAATTAGCCTAGCTATTTAATTAATTGCATCATTTTCATCTATTAACCTAATTCATAAAAATCAGGTTCATTCACCCCCCTTCACACTAACATTTCATCCTATTAAATTAAATAAATCAAAACATTTAATTTAATTTCCTAACTCATCTTATTTAATTAAATAACTCTTAAGTTATTTAATTAAATATCATTTCATCTCTCCCCCATTCATTAAATCATTTAATTTAATGAATATCACTTTAATTCTTCTAATCCCCTAATTGCATGATTAAATCTTGTTTAATTAGAAATTAAACTAATTTTCCTCTAAGAGGGGAATATTCCCATGGAATATTCCTTATCCCCTTTTTGCATAATTAAGAATTTCTTTTAAATTGCAAAATGCCTTTTTCCTCACCCAAATGAATATTCCAAAAGAATATTCTTATTCCTCCATCATTGGAAAAAGGGATATTTTCACTTGGCTTCTTAAGCAAGTTTTAACCTTTAACCTTTTGAACAAGTCACCTTGACCTGTGTGAGCAGGTCAAAAGTGTTTGTTTGAGGCAAGTGTGAACCCTTGATTAAATCTCATCATGCATTCTCATCCATTGATGAGAATCCATGATCCATGCCTCTCATCTCCTTCATCTTTGACTGTTGATTAATCTTTTCAATCTCAACCCTTCGTTTCTCATTTGCTTTCCTATAAATAGGTCACTATTTGGAGACAAATGGATCCATCTTTCAATTGCAAACTTATGCTGTTGAACTTACTTGCATCCACACTCATCTTTTACTCACTTTTAGCTTGTTTTAACTAATTTTAGTTGCATAATAGCTTAAAGCATCCATTAATGGCTTCCATGCATCCATCTTAGCTTGTTTATAAATTAAGGTTTTCATCTTTTAGCTTAGAATTAGCTTAGATTAGCTTAGCAATAGCATAATTAAATCATTTGTAGCATAAAATCATGTTAATTTAGCTTGCATCATGTTCATTTTTAGCATAAACTAGGTTTTTCATCCATCAATTACAATGGTTTCATCGATTCTCTTCCATATAATTGACTAAAACAAGCTCACTGATCATGAGATTGGGAAAGGGTCATCATTTCACATCAACACGACACCAATTCCAAAATGGGATAAGTTTCAAATGGGTTAGAGTAGGAATTTAACTGTTCTGGTAGTTTGTAACTTTCAGTTTCAATTAAAATTCTTAGTTTAACTTTTCAATTTGAATGACCTTGTTTGGTAGATGCAGGTTTAATTAGGAAAATTGTGCTTCGATTCATCATGAATCAA
>VDFB02281492.1:665596014-665621752 GCA_007258455.2 Sequoia sempervirens | reverse complement strand
GTTCCTATTACCCAATTTTCACCTACGGGCTCAGCAGGGGAAAATTGTGTTTTAAATTCGACACGTGGAATAAATGTGGCTCCCACAAGGGTTGAGCCCAGTGTGCAGGTGTTCATTTTTTGGGGTCGGTCTTCATCTTATATTTTTGCCTTGTTTTCCCCCTTTTTTTTTGTTTTGTTTCCTTGTGCCCCTTTTCTTTTTGTTCTGTCGGGGGCGGAACCGGAACCGAGACTGAACTCTGGAACTTTTTTTAAGTTCTAGGTTCTAGTCCCATCCCGGTCCCAGTTCCATCGGGCTTGTTTGTTTGTCTTTCCTTTGTTCTTCGTTCTTTGGTCGGGGGGTGTTTCCTCCCCTTCTTTGTCTTCCTTTTTTCGTCCCTTTTTCGTCGTCTTTGTATGGTGTCAGAGGCGGGTTCGGGACGAAATCCAAACTTGAAACTTGATGAAAGTTTCAGTGTCGGATTTGTTTCTACCCCCGCCCCTGCTGTGTTTTGCCCGAGATCAGTTTTGGGTTTTATCCCACCTTGTTTTTCATTTTTGTTTGGGTGTTTTCTTTGTTTTGTCGGGCCCGGGGCGCGGACCAAAACCGAGCGATGGAACTTTTCCAAAGTTTCAGTTCCTGTTTCTGATCCGGCCCCGATCCCGGTTCCACCCGTTCTTCATTTCTCTGCTTTTTGCGTGGCCGGTGATCGAGGGATGTCTCCTCCTCTTTGATCTTCCTTGTGTTTTTCTTTCTGCCTTCTTGCTTTGAGTTGTCGGGGGTAGGATCAGAACGGGGTCTGAACTTGAAACTTCGAAAAAGTTTCAGGTCCAGATCTGGTTCTGGTTCCGGTTCCGGTTCTGGTTTCACGAACTATTTGGTTTTGCCCCCGTTCTGACTCTGGTCCCGTTTTGGTTTTCATCCCAACTCTGACTCCGACTCCACCGAAGGGTCCAAGCTCGGGAAACATTGAAGAGTTTGCTATGAAGTCCCGCTGACCTGGTGGTGTCTTGCCGATAGCGATGGATCTGTTATAGGCTTCGGTAAGACCTCTGGCCGACAGCGATAGTCTGGGTGAAATTTTTTGATATCGATATAACTCTGTCCACTCGCTATGAGGTCTTGTCGACTGTCATATGTCTTTCTGAATACTGCTGCGAGTATGATCGCATCGGGGAGACACGGCCAGTGTCTCACCGACATGCGATTTTGTAGGAAGTACTTTTGACCGCTCGAGGAAGCTGGCGTGGCATCTTTTCAACCAATCGGAGGGGCCCATGGGCAATTTGATGGATTGAATCCCCCTGTAAAGAAAGATCGACGAAATGTGTGTGGCATGGATCGGCTCAATGAAGCAAGGGCATTCAAATCTAACTGGGAAAATCTGATGCTGCTTCTCGAAGGGGGTCAACTTGCAGAAAAGATCTAGAGCAAGTGGAGGCCGCGAGTCACGATAAATGCTGGGAGGTCGGCTGGAAAAAGTGGGTCAACATTAATGACCATGCCGCAGAGCATTCAAAGCAACTCTGACGAAGTCTCAAGGGTGGACATGAGGCCTGTGGATTGATGCAGTCGTTGTAAAAAATCTAAAGGCCATGCCTAGAGGCGAGCTTTCACCGACATGAACAGGGGATACACATTTAATGCCTCATTAGCTTCGTTCCAAAAAATGCTTCTAGGGCCGACGTGTCCAGACACCGACTCATTTTGTAACCCTAAGGCAAGGGCCGACATCTTTCTTGTATATATGGCATTTTTGCCTCTTTGTAAAGGAGTTCAGATTATGCATTCTGGAGAGTTAGTGATTTTTTCTCAAATCCTTTCTCAACTGATGTAGATTTGGTAACTCATTTGGAGCATGTTATATAAAATTTACCTTGGTTACCATTGATGGTTCATTTTTTTCCTTCTGGTTCTTGTGAAGTATTGTGCATTTTTAAGTGATTCATCAAGCTACTTAGTGAAATCTTTATTTTCCTTATAGCTTTGTTTCATGTTAGCATGCCTTTCTTTGCAAAAGTAGTATCATGTAGGTTATAAACTATGTTTACTCAATTGCACATGAGCTTTTTATTTGTGAAAATCTACTTTTCCTTCTTGAAAGTGTGTGCATATCAAACCTGTTTGTATGCATAATCTACAGAATCTAGTTGTGCAGTCCCATATCCATCATCAGTATTCAAGTGTAACTGAGTGTCTCATTGCTCTTGTCATTTAGGTGCATCACCATAGGGTTTAGTTTTAATTTTAAAGCATTCTCCTTCTCCCTTTTCCTTTCAAAAAATTAGTAGTTTTAGGTGACACCATAGGAAGCCAGCCTTCTCCAGAGGTTGACCTCTGTTTACAAGAAACCCACATCTTTAGAGGTCTTCCCATGTTACACTGAGGTGTTGAACATCAGGTTCAACAAGGGCGCAACTTCAGATTGATAGCAGTTCCCTTTTCTATGACCTCTGAAAAGGAGGTGACACAATGAAGATTAAGGTTATGTGCCATGTCTGGATGAGTGTTTGCTACAAAAAATGTCACCATATCCTTCTCACTGAGATGACTAGCCAAGACACACCACTTTTGTAGGTAGCTTACAAAGGTTTCTCCCTCATGTTATTTTTCTTTCAAAAGATCTAAAGTATCAATGTCCTTCTCCAAGTTGAAAGAGAAGTGTAAAACAATTTTTTCTAAAAGATCTGCAAAAGAAGAGATTAACCCCTTAGGAAGACCCATAAACCAATCTAGAGGTATCCCCGTTAGGCTCCTATGGAACAGCCATAGGAGATAATTGTCATTGTGCAAGACTCCTTAGCAATGTGTATAAAACTCCTATAGGTGGTTCCTTGGGTCCTTAGTTCTTTGTACTTGTCAAATTTTGGCATTTCAAAGTGCTTAGGAAAAGGAACAAGTGAAATCGAAGGATCAAACAGATAGGGGAAAATCTCTTCAAATTTGAAAGACTTTTTGGATGTCCCTGCTTGTAAGTCTTTTAACACGACCTTTATCTCTTCCCACTCCTTATTGATAGGTGTCGATGGAGGAGTATTAGATGGATTAGACTAATTGTAAGAAGCATATTGTTGATATGATGAAGATGGAGTCAAAATGGTTTGATCGTATGATGGTGGAAGTGGATATGAAGGAGTTTGTTGATACTGATTTGGATATGTGGATTGGGGAGTGATATAAGGTTGATGATATGATGGTGGATTTTGATAATACGAAGAGGAGGCCCCTTGCTGATATGATGAAGGTGCTTGGTAATATAAGGTGGAGGCACCCTGCCGATATGATGGTTGTTGTTGGGAATAATACATATTTGATTGAAATTGTAAGCAACATGTTGTTGGGAAGTGTAAGGAGGTTGTTGCGGATTGGGCTGCTGATAGTGAATCTTTTTCTACAGTTGTGAAGGAGTAGTGTAGGAGTAGTGTAGGATAGTTTTTGTTGGGATTGTTGAGGATTGTGGTAAGAATATCTAGGGTTAGGATTGGATGCAACAGGTTGCGCATAATAGGTGCTTTGTGGGTGATATAGGTACTGGGCAGTAGGGTTGATGGGAATTTTTTGGTGGGATGGTTGTGATTGTGTTAGGATTTGTGAATGTTGAGGAGGTTATAGGTAAGATGGCAGTTGTTGATAAAGAGGCCGAGATGGAATTTTGGGTTGTTGAGGGATCTGCGGTTGTTTGTAGGATGATATTTGTTGTGATATTTGCTGATGAGGAGGAGCTTGAAATTGATGGGGAGGTTGCGACAGATTACCCTGTAGCTGATGCGGGGGTGATTATTGTTGTGACGAGACTTGTATATTCTGTTGTAGAGGTTGTTGGTGAGGTGGTTGAGATGGGATGTGAGTATGTTGTGGAGGTTGTGACGAGGTTTGTTGCAGCAACTATTGTGGATTGCCTTATGATTGGTGCGAAGATAGGATATTGCCTTGAGGTGGTTGTTGAGATGTGAATGGAGGTGGCGGTAAGTTTGATGCAAGTGTAGATCTAGGAGGTGGAGGTAGTGCAATAAAAGAATTACCCCCATTATTCCCCGATACTTGATTCGATTGATTTGGCGGAAGAGGTGGTGCAAACGATATGGGGGTTGAGCCTTGTGGGATGTTCAAGTTTGGTGGATTGGAGGGACCTTGCGGCATACCAAGACCAAAAGGATTGTTAGGATTGGGGCCTTGGGGATCGTTAGGATCAACGATGCTCCCATGACTGAAATTGGAACTCGAGGAGGTGGTACATGGGGTAGTACTTGATAAAGCACAACATTGTCAAACCTAAGTTGATACCAACCCTCCTGAGGTGGACCCTCAGGGATGTACGAATTTCTTGGATTGTTCTGTGAATTTTGAGGATCTTGTGACACCGGGGATGTAGGAGGAGTTATATTGATTTATTTTGATAAATCGAACCCCAATGGAAACTTGACACCTTTCAGGAGTAATGTGGAAATAATTTTATCCCCATGCTCATTAAGGAGATGATCTGTCATTTGGAAATTTGTGTGATTACTAAGGTATTCATCAACTATGACCTCAGGTTGGTTGACCATGCTCTCATCAACATGAGGCGACATAGTGTGAATTTCGATGTTAGATTGTGATGAGCCACAGTTGGTGGGTTTATTATCCTGGGGAATGTGAGGCAGAGAACCTTGGGCCTATTGTTCTACCATGAGTTCCTTTGCTTGCAATCGGGTAAGGGGCATGAAAATGAAAAACTACCAGATGACTTAGATGACGCTAGGCCCTAAGATATAGTTAAAGGATGACCTAAATGATGATTAAAGGATTGACTAGATGAGATGATTGACGATTGATTGATTGATCAATTGATTGGATGAGATGATTTAGATGACTGATTGGATTTGATTGGGGTCAATTGACTGGATTGGATAATTGATAGGATGGGTTGATTGGTTGAATCAGATTAATGAGATTAACTCTAAACCAAGTTTAGGGGTTTGACTAGATGACGTATGATGTTGATGATCGGATTGGATTACAGAAAGCATGATTACAACATTGAATCTACCTCAAGATGGAAGCAGATTTATTGGGCCATGGATGATTACTAACTTAGGACAGATGAAAATCCTAAGAAAGTGTGAATGATGATGATCGGGACCAGACACCTAAGCCAACTTGGATAAAAACCCTTAAAATGAAGTGTAAGATACTTAGATTGATGAAATGATGATGGATATGCAACCTAAGGGTGTCCTATGAGAACCTATGTGATTTGATTAAGGATTTAATGAATTTTGGAAAATGTTGATGGACTAAAGTGATGATTATGGGTGAATAGATGGCGATAAAAAAAAATGATCATGGCAACATACTCATAAAACAACAGGCTTTCAGTGGCCCAAAGGATTACCTCTCAGGATTTTTGTATGGGAAGCGTATACTCCTCTCTATGGCACAAATTCACCCCTCCAGGTGGTGGGACCACCTATCTAAGGTCAACAAAATCACCTATGTGTCAGGCAACTGTGCCTGTGTCTAAAACTCAAAATTTCCTATATCTTCGGAAGCCAAAAGAAACAGGCAGACTCAAGACACAAATTTGCCTATATCAAGACAGGATCACCTATATGTACAACAAAATCACCCCTCAAAATGTAAGATCACCTAAATTTTTTGGATACAAAAAGGGAATAGGTAGACACGACTTGCAAAATCGCCTATCAGGATGACAAGTTCGCCTCTTCTAAGGATCA
Organism: Sequoia sempervirens; assembly: GCA_007258455.2. Classification (NCBI taxonomy): domain Eukaryota; kingdom Viridiplantae; phylum Streptophyta; class Pinopsida; order Cupressales; family Cupressaceae; genus Sequoia; species Sequoia sempervirens. The sequence goes on along the minus strand of VDFB02281492.1, from coordinate 665,616,056 downwards.
AGATTACCTATGTCTTGAACGATATAGACACACAAAAATTCCTATTATGGGATCACCTATCAAACAAGCGGGATCGCCTAAGTATAGAATTGTACAGTCGAGGATAGTACGAACGGATACAAGATTGCCCCTGTGGATAGCAGGTTTTCCTATTCTATGAAGTGTACGAATGAATTAGCCTAAAAGTTTGATGGGATCACCTATTATGGGAATAGTTGGATGGGGATGACTCAGATTAGACACAAGATCACCCCTGCAGACAACAAGTTCACCCAAGGAGGTGATAGGTTTGCCTATTCTAAGGGAACAATTAGGATCAAAGGGTACAGACTAGACACAAAATTGCCTAAGGGCTGGACAAGATCGCCTATTCTGTGGAATAGGCGAATGCGGGGTCGCCTAACTAAGGGACCCATAGGAAAATTTTCCCCTGACAAGGATAGAATCACCTAAAGGATGACCTGGACTGGACCAAGACACGAAATCACCTCTTTATAGGGCAGGATCACGCTGTCCACAATGCAAATTCACCTCTATGAGAAGCAAATTTACCACTGGGGGCAGCGACAGACTGTGGTAAAGGACATAAAACAAAAAAAACAATAGATAGAAAGGGTAGATTGAATCAGATTGACAACAAGCACTGGTATCACACAGAGAAGACACGCCAGGTAGCACAATCCTAGAATTAGTGTTAAGGGATTACAAACTTGATGTAGGCCAACCACCTTGGGTAGACAACCCATGGTTAATACTTCGTGATACCAAGGTGGTTCTCTGGATCACCCTTTCTCGCGCAAGCAGATAGCTAGCGATTAAGTGGCATAGGGTCATCAACAGATGCCACGGGATCACCTTCATGCTCTCTCTTGGAGAATATCGTAGTCCACCATGAGGATTGCTATCTCAACCCAAGGGAGTATGTGGTGAGTAACTTTGGGGTACGATGCACATCCCCTGTAGTACACCAAGTTGCAACTAAAACATGGGTTTCTATCTAGGATAAACAAGCTATCTTGTGCATCCTCGATATACGCTAGGTATGTGAGGCACAATCATGAACACCAGCCCATCAAAAGCATGGGTCAGGATCCCTAGCGAGGTACTAGAAACTCGGACCAACCCTGCACGTCTTATCTAGGTATCACCCTAGCTTTAACGCTTCACTAGATACGACATGACTAGATTGGGGTACAACTTTAGTTCTCCCCCTTTATATACCCCACCAGTAACATGTGGTTAGGATCGTCCCCTGGGTGATGAAATCCCAGGTAGGTCCCACTAAGGGACGAAAATACTAGATGCTTTGGCTAGTCCCCAGGCTCGCACATAGCGAAAGGGGAGAGCTTAGACTCACTAGTACTTCCTGGGTAGATTGGAATGGACTAGAAAAAGTTGTGATTTCTCGTCACCCAAGATCATTGAAAGGTGCAAGGGGAGTGGATACGTCAACAAATTTCTCCCAAGCACAACAAACAAGGTTAATTGACCCTTTAATTAAACTACATGTGCCTAAATTAGTGTGAAAAACAACAAACAAATCTAACTAATGGGTCTTCGACCGATCATCCTGCAGAGAATAGATTAGTAGTTTCAATCATCGGTATTTGTCAACATGGGACAACGTTGCACAAATCATTAGTAAAATACCATAGTCACCAACGAACAAGTTAGCTGGTCAGTACTCGAAACTAAAATCAAATTCTAGCTCAAATTGAAAAATTTAAGATTCGGGATAATTACTAATTCACCTCTATGTGAGACAAGTTCGCTCATGTCTGTAGGTTAAGGTCACCTATTTGGGGGGATGGGCGAAGTTGCAGTCGCAGTCGCTTGTTGGGTGGAGAGGCATATACAATTCCACCTCTGTAACTTGTGCACGTTCACCTGTGTTCTTAGCAATATTGCTCGTTCTGGTAGCTCTTTGCGTATTCACCTCTATGTCAAGCGATTTTGCCTATTAGTTTCAAGTCCTCCCCTTTCACGGAAGGGCTGGATCGAGTTCGCTTGTGTTTGATGCAGATCCACCTCTATAACTATCAAATTCTCCCCTCGAGGGTGGATTCACCCCTGCATGTGAAATCCAAACCTACAAAATTTAAAAACAACAAACAATAAAAATGACCCGTGATGTGGGTCCCATCGGGCATGCCAAAAATGTGGTGCAAGTGAATTCTAACCAAGGAATTTAAAACAACAATGGAAATGCAAGGTAGAAAACACAAACAAAACACTCAAGATAAGGCCTAGACGAATCTAAACAAAAACACAAGAAATTAGAACCTTTTACCTTGTTTAGATTGATAAATTGGTTGGCCCCTTGATTGCTTTATATGTGTGCTCCTTAGTGGAAAAATAGCTTGAAACCTAGTGCAAAATGTAGCTAAGATGATGATGGATGAAATGGAGATTGTGGGTAGTTGGATGGATGCAAGATGAAGGCTCAAAAAATGTTGCAACAATGGTGGATGGAAGGCTTGAAAGCTTGAAAATTGGCTAAGTGTGCTTGATTGTGGATGCAAAAAGTGGATGATTCAGATGAGGGAAATTCCACCATTCTTTAGGGGAAGAGCTAGGATCAAGCCAAGATGGACAAGATCAAGGGATAGGGTGAGTTGAGAACTTACAAGCCCTCACATCCTAACATGTGGCAGGTGAGATGGAAAGAGGGGGATGATGTGGGTATGACATGGAGATACTACATAATACCTTGGGATTGGAAAAGATCTCATAAAGGAGGTCTTTGTCCACATGTGGTTGAGAGGAGATGTGAGGAATTAAAATTTCCTCAAAAATCCACACGGGGATGGGAGAAAGAATTTTAAATTCTTTAAAATGCATTGAGGAAATAAATGTGAATTAAAAATTCACATAGGGAAGGGGTTGCCTTCTCCAAATAGAGAAAGCATTTAATGAATGTTCACTAAGGACATATGCCATAAATGGAATGGGGATTAGGTTGGCCTAAGCAGGTGATTAAGGTTGTGCAAATGCATGATTAGACAAATTAATGACAGATTAGAGGCAAGTGGGAGATTATGGAGGATGTGACATGAGGAGAGAGAATAATTTAAATTAAAAATTTATTTAATTCATTTGGGTTAAAATGACCAAATTTAATAAATTGGGGTATTTATTTAATTTAGAGAAGAAAGGGGGTAAGACATTTAATTGATTTATTTAATACCTTAGGGGACATTAGAATAAGGGAAATATTAATCAAATAATAAATTATTAATTAATGATTAAAGGATGCAGGATAAAGGAATACAAAGGGTTAATTTGACCACAAGAAAAAGAAAGAAATCGTTCATTAAACATAAATAAAATGTGATTGCATTGTTGTCACCCATATGAAACCAATAGGAGGTTGCCAGCTTCAACCAAGGAAAATTAAAGGTGATAGATTGAATCAAGCTACGCATAAAATATAACACAAACACGGGCTGGAAATCGGACAATCCATCTCAACATACAAGTGGACATAGACAATGACAACAAAAAATGACAAGCAAAAACTTTGATGACAACCTTGCATGCAAAAAAAAAAGGTGCATCCATTACTGCCAACAATGCCAAAATGATAACATGTTTCTTGCATATGTTGAAAAAAAGATGAATCAGTAATGGAGAGAATGAGGACAGGAAGAAAGGTGTAAAATGTCCTATCAACCATGGTGTAAGCCAATGTAGGTTGGAAAACACAGTGTGTAGATGAACATCCACACAAACATAAAGACCGCAAGGAAATTTGCAACCCCGCATGTAAATATAACAAAGATTTCAGAGTATATGGGGTGTACAAACCTATTTTACTTGAGGAGACATGTTGTTATATTCAACCTTCCATTTGGAATGACTTAACATGAGGAGAAAAAGCACATCTACCAATTCATGAAATAAACAAGCGAAGGTTGAACCACACGATGAGTGGTTCAACCTACAACTTTGTATGTGGCGTAGGAGTGTAACGTGCATAAAAGTATGTAATTACTTATACAATAGCAACAAAAAATGTATTATCATGGGAAGATATGTTGGTTGTGTCGCGTGTGTATGTGTCAAAGGAGAGGAAGGGTAAGAGGGCAACCAAAACCTTTGATGACAACCTTGTATGTAAAAAGAAAGTGCATCCATTGCTGCCAGCAATGCCAAAATGAATACATGTTTGTTGCATCTGTTGAAAAAAAGATGAATCAGTAATGAAGATAATGAGGAAAGGTATAAAGGTGTAAAATTTTCTATCAACCATGATGTAAGCGAATGCAGGTTGGAAAACACAACGTGTAGATGAACCTCCATGCTAACATAAAGACCACAAGTAAATTCGCAACCTTGCATGTAAATATAACAAAGATTTCAGAGTATGTGGGGTGTACAAACCTCTTTTACCTAAGGAGGCATGTTGTGATATTCAACCTTCCATTTCATGTGACTTGAAATGAGGAGCAAAAGCACATATAACAATTAATGAAATAAACAAGTGAAGGTTGAACCACACGATTAGTGGTTCAACCTAGAACTTTGTATGTGGTGTAGGAGTACAACGTGCATGACAGTATGTAATTACTTATAAAATAGCAACAACAGATGTATTATCATGGGAAGATACATTGGTTGTGCTGCGTGTGTAAGTGTTAAGGGAGAGGAAGGGTTAGAAGGCAACCAAAACCTTTGATGACAACCTTGTGTGTAAAAAGAATAAGTGCATCCATTGCTTCCAGCAACACCAAAATGATAACATGTTTGTTGCATCTGTTGAAAAAAAGATGAATCAGTAATAGAGAGAATGGGAAAGGTAGAAAGGTGTAAAATTTCATATCAACCATGATGTAAGTGAATGCAGGTTGGAAAACATAGCGTTTAGATGAACCTCCAAGCCGACATAAAGACCACAAGTAAATTCGCAACCCCGCATGTAAATATAACTAAGATTTCAGAGTATGTGGGGTGTACAAACCTCTTTTACCTGAGGAGGCATGTTGTGATATTTATCCTTCCATTTAGGGTGACTTAACATGTGCAACAAAGGCATATTTGGAAATTCATGAAATAAGGAAGTGAAGGTTGAACCACATGATGAGTGGTTAAACTTGTAACTTTGTATGTGGTGTATGAGTGTAATGTGCATAACACTATGTAATTAATTCTACAATTGCAAGAATAGATGTATTAGGGAAGACACCTTGGTTGTGGTGCATGTGTATGTGTTAATGGAGAGGAAAGGTTAGAGGGAAACCAAAACCTTTTATGACAACCTTTTATGTAAATAAATGTGCATCCATTGCTGCCAGCAACGACAAAAGAATAAAAAGTTTTTTGCATTTGTTGAAAAAATCATGAATCAGTAATGGAGTGAATCAAGAAAGTCATACATGTGTAAATTTTCCTATCAACCATGATGTCAACCAATGCATGTTGGAAAACACAGTGTCTACTTGAACCTCCAAGCGGACATAAAGACCACAGGTAAAATATCAACCTCACATGAAAGAAGACTAAGACGCCATAGTATATGGGGTGTACCTATTTTACCTAAGCAAGCATGTTGTGATATTGAGCCTTCCATTTGGGGTGACTTAACATGACTAGCAAAAGTGTATATGACAGTTCATGAACTAAAAAAGTGCAAGTTGAACAACAAGATGGAAAGTCCAACCTGCAACTTTATATGTAGCCTATAAGCCTAACGTGAATAATAACATGTAATTACTTCTATGGCTGCCATCAATGTGAAAATAAAAAAACATGATCTTTGCATCTGGTGATAAAAAAATAACTCAATGAATGTAGGCTAGAACACGTTATTTGTGAAACATATGAAGAATTCAAAAAGTAATTTTAACTGTAAACCACAATTGCAATAAATTGTGAAGCTCACTTGCATTGAAAACTATAGTGAATGAGATAGATATTGTGTTGAATTAGGATATTCTTTATGCTTTTGATTAATTGACAAAGAAGCATCTGTAGTATGTGCAAATGCAAAGAAACAATGCAAATTTGGACGCAACAGGTTCTATAATTTATGAAATTGAAAGCAATCTACTTTACAAACACTTGAACACAAGGAGATCAAACTTAATGAGATATGTTTTAACTGAAGAGATTCTTACCACTCTTGAGAAGTTGATGAAGGATCACGTGCAATATGTGCAATGGAAAAATCGCAAAGCAAAAGTGGATAAAGTCGAGAGATTTTGTATTTGCATATGAATTTGTCTAAGTAGAGAAAACGAAAGATGATCCTATAATTGGATTTCAAGTACTAAAGTCAAACATCTGTGAACATAAAACTAAACATGACCATCAAAAGAACATCAAGCACAAAAGCAAAAAATTTCACGCTTCATCTTAGAACAAGCAAAAATATAGAAACTACAACCCACAGTGTTTTCCAACATGCCTATAGTTTATTAATTAGAGAAAGTTGAAATGCAATTTTTAGTGTACCTGAGACTTGTTATATATTTTGAAGATGTTCCTTTCATTACATTCATATTGTGTAAACAAGAAAATATTTTCATTGTAAAAAAGAGAATCAGTTGGCTAGAGACATGAAAGCCATATGTGAAAAGGTAGACAAGTTTTGTTAATAACTTATCAAACATAAAACATCTGCATTCTCTAATTAGAAAGACACTCTCAAAGCTAAGCAAAGAGCGGTTGCAAAGCTAAAGAAAAGTATTGAAGACACTCAAAAATCTATCCAAAAAATGGACGTTGTTGTCCTAAGGGCTAATAAGGAAGCAATTGCTCCAAAGATGCAAATAAAATGTACTTATAATTGAAACCCAACACTGTGTTTTCTGAATTACAATTATTTTGTGCACTTTTTTTTCGATCATGCAAAATTTAAACACAATAATGGAATGTGTGATTTTGAAGACATTCATATTGTCTTGTAACATTCCATGTTGCAAAACTGTGGGTGTTAAGAAACAAACAACCCACCATTAAACAACCCTTTACATTTAAACAAGGAGATTCAAATAACTGACACCCAACACTGTGTTTTCCCATTTAGAATTATTTTGTGCAATTTTCTTTCAATCATGTGAAATTTAAACACAACAACAGAATGTGTGATTTTGAAGACATTCATACTGTTTTGTAACATTCCATGTTGCAAAACCATGGGTGTTAAGAAGCAAGCAACCCACCATGAGACAACCCTTGACATTTAAACAAGGAGATTCAAATAACTAAAACCCAACACTGAATTTTCCCAATTACAATTATTTTGTGCACTTTAAATTCAATCATGCAAAATTTAAACACACCAATGGAATGTGTGATTTTGAAGACATTCGTACTGTTTTGTAACATTCCATGTTGCAAAATTGTTGGTGTTAAGAAACAAACAACCCACAATGAGACAACCCTTGAAATTTAAACAAAGATATTCAAATAACTGAAACCCAACACTGTGTTTTCCAAATTACAATTTTTTTTGCACTTGATTTTTTCAATCGTGTGAAAGTTAAACACAACAATGGAATGTGTGATTTTGAAGACATTCATACTATTTTGTAACATTCCATGTTGCAAAACCATGGGTGTTAAGAAGCAAGCAACCCACCATGAGACAACCCTTTACATTTAAATAAGGAGATTCAAATAACTGAAACCCAACACTGTGTTTTTCCATTTACAATTATTTTGTGCACTTTTTTTTTCAATCATGCGAAAATTTAAACACTATGGAATGTGTGATTTTGAAGACATTCATACTATCTTGTAACATTCCATGTTACAAAACTGTGGGTGTTAAGAAGCAAGCAACCCACCATGAGACAACCCTTTACATTTAAATAGGGAGATTCAAATAACTGAAACCCAACATCGTGTTTTCCCAATTACAATTATATTGTGCCTTTTTCAATCGATGCGAGAAATTAAGCGAACAATGAAATGTGTGATTTTTGGCGACATTCATATTGTTTTGTAACGTTACGTGTTGCAGAGCCATGGAATGTTAAGAAACGAAGCAACCCACCATGGAAAACCACTTTAAAGCATTAGGAATTCAAATACTTAAAATAACATTGTGTTTTAAATTATAATTATTTTTATTACTTTCCAATCATGCAAAATTTAAAAGCACTTAACAATGGAATGTGTGATTTTTTGAAGACATTAAATCTTGTCTTTGTAGCATTAGTGTTACTTGAAATTATTAGTGTTAAAGAAGCGAAACAACCACCGTGGAACAACCGGCACGTTTAAGCAAGGAGATTCAAACAGCGGCCCGACAATGTGTTTTCGATTCTGGGTTATTTTATTACTTGCTGTCGTGCAAAATTTAAGCACAACAATGGAAGGTGTGATTTTGATGACATTCATACTATTTTGTAACATTAAATGTTGCAAAATCGTACGTGTTAAGAAGCAAGCAACCCACCGTGAGACAACCCTTTACATTTAAACAAGGAGATTCAAATAATTGAAAACCCACATTGTGTTTTCCAAATTACAATTATTTTGTGCCTTTTTTTCAATTGTTAAAATTTAACACAATGGAATGTGTGATTTTGAGAACATTCATCTTATCTTTATGCGTCCCGTGTTCTTAGCGTGAGTGAAACAGAAGCAGCTTATGAAGTGAGACAACACATATTTATGAGGAGATTCCAAATAACTAAAAATTCAACATTGTGTTTCGATTACAATTATTTTATTGCCGCTTTTCTTCCGATAGATGCGAAATTTAAACACAACAATGGAATGTGTGATTTGGCGGCAATTCATACTATTTTGTAACATTCCGTGTTGCAAAGCGTGAGTGTGTTAGAAGCAAGCAACCCACGCTTGAGACAACTACGTTTAGCGGGGATATTCAAATGGTGAAATCCGACTTAGCGTGTTTTCAGTGCAATTATTTTGTGCACTTTTTCAATGTGCCAAATTCAAAGCGCCTTGATGGAATGTGGTGCGATGACATTCATACTATTTTGTAACATTCCATGTTGAAAAACCGTAGGTGTTAAGAAGCAAGTATCCCACCATGAGACAACCCTTTACATTTAAACAAGGAGATTCAAATAGCTGAAAACCACCATTGTGTTTTATAATTATAATTATTTTGTGCACTTTTTTCCAATGTTACAGGGTAAGCAAAGAAACAATGGAATGTGTGATTTTGAAGACATTAAATTACTATTTTGTAACATTCCGTGTTGTGAATGTTAAGAAAGCAACAACCCACCGTGAGACAACAGCTACATTTAAACAAGAGGAGATTCAAATAACTAAAACACAACATTGTGTTTCCCGTTTACAATTATTTTGTGCACTTATTTTTTCAATCGACTGAAATTAAAACACAACAATAGAATGTGTGAATTTGAAGACATTCATACTGTTTGTTAACATTTTATGTTGCAAAATGGAGTGGAGTGTTAAGCAACCAGCTCACTTGAGACAAACGGCTACATTTTAAGCGGAGAGATTAGTCGCGAGCGCTCTTGTGTTTTACGTTTACAATTATTTTACGCACTTTTTCCAATGCGTGCAAAATTTAAACACAACAATGGAATGTGTGATTTTGAGAGCGTTAAATGCTTGTTTTGTAACATTCCATGTTGCAAAATCGTGGGTGTTAAAAAGCAAGCAACCAACCATGAGACAACCCTCTACATTTAACCAGGGAGATTCAAATAATTGAAACCCAACACTGTGTTTTCCCAATTACAATTATTTTGTGCACTTTTTTTTCAATCATGCAAAATTTAAATAGAACAATGGAATGTGTGATTTTGAAGAAATTCATACATTTAAAAAAGGACATTCAATTAACTGAATTCCTACACATTGTGTTTCCCAAATTAAAAATTACAAGGTCTTGTAAAACCCTCTGCCTGCAACTGAATTACTTAGTACCCCTCACCTCGATTTGGTCAGTATTCTGCTCCAACTCCTCTACATGCACTCCAAACTTCAGCTTACAACATGCACACTACCAAATAGCACCTGGATTTGGTTGGTTTTCTCCTCCAACTCCTCCACGTGCACTCAAACCTTCAGCTTTCAACATGCAGACTGGAAACAAATAGTATTTTCACCTTTCTTTCTCCAAACAGAAAAGGCACATGTCATTCCCTTCCACTTTTCCCACGCTAGCCAAAAGAAACTTCACGACAAAGCTAAGGCACTCACCTTTTTCAACTGGAAAGAGGCAGGAAAACCCACTTGACGACATCGTTAACTCCTACTACCATTCCCTTGACGTTTAGTCCCGTCTGTTGGTTTAGTCACTTTGATCGCCTGTCTGGCGGGCCCCGCACTACGACGTCTCGTCATGTTATGTTGTTATGTATGTTTTTCATGCATTTTTGTATGTACATAGGTGCATTTTGTCTAGTAGTTAGCTGACTCCAGGTCAAAGACCTTGTGTTGAATATTAAAAAATAATCAGGAGATGGTAACTATACATAATAAGTCCACAACATGAGTATGACTACACATAATAATTAGTTCCCTTCTTATGCTTGATTTCTAAGTAAATTTTTTATAGGTAGTTCACCTACTTCATATGTTGCACATTTTCCAACATGATTTATGTGTGCAAAAATTAGAGCAACTAATGATTGGAGTGGATGATGGTCTCTTTAATGAGAATGTAATGGTATCGATATTTCATAGCTTGAACAATAATATAGAAGTCTTTTTTATAAGTGGACTAACATTGAAAAGTATTAGTGAATTTTAAAAATTAATAAATGATGGGGTGACCACATTAAAGTAGTAAATTTCCTAGTGCACGGTTTGATGCATCAACTTGTATCTCAAAAGAGAGTAATATTTTTTAAAGTCATAAATAACATAGATTATAGGTGATAGTTTAGTTCATTGAAGGCATGCTATTGTATAAGAGTCCAAATGAATGTTTTGTTAATGAACTTGATTTCGTTCAAGGGCCAAATGACATGTGAGAATCTAAGGATGAACCTTTAGTAAAAAATAATGAGTCCAAAAAAGATTTATAATTTTTTAAGGTTATGTGGAACTAACTAGTCTCTAATTACTTTAATATTTTTCAAATCAATGTGAATGCTTGAATAGCTAATGATATTACCAAGGTACTATATTTTTGTGTTAGCATAAATTTTATAGTGCGTAAGATACATGGTGTATGTGTTCCTTTCAAGCTTAGCTAAAGACAAGGATGTCATCTAAATAGGCAATGTCGAAAGAGTTTGCAAAAATATGTAGGACATCATTCATGAGACATATTAATGTTATAGGGGCATTGGTTAGCTTAAAAGGAATCATTACCCACTTATAGATACCTTCTTATATTTTAAATTTTATCTTCTAGACATCTTTTACCTATATTAGAATCCAATGGTATCCTAATTCAAGGTTAATTTTGGTGAAATAACATGCCCCATGAAGCTAGTCCAAGAGGTTGTTAGGGTGTGATAAGGAATACATGTTTACTAAGATTATACTTAGCATGGTGATAATGTATATATAATCTCCATACACCATCCTTTTGACACTAAGACAATTTAACTATCGTAGGGTTAGGTGTTGGGCTTAATCTTGCCTTGATTGACTAATTCTTGAATTTGGTATCAAATTTTGTTATTCTTCCAAATAGATCAACAAATATAGAGAGTAGTTTAGAAGAGGAGATCTAGAAACCAAATTAATTTGATTTTGTACTGTAGACGTTTATTTAGGGAGGCTTGTACAATTATAAAAGACTTCCATATCAATATAGTATTATGTTGAGTTACCATTATTGTAATGAAGTGGGAACATAGCCACAAATTGTGAAAGCATGGTTGTTTGGATACACAAGTCCATCTACAAGAACAATTATAAGAAAACAATTTTATGTATGTATAATAATTTTGTGGCATTATTCAACCATGGCCAAAGTTAGTCTAGATTATGGTGACATCTCATGTAGATTGATGTATCTATTTCCTATTTGGATTTTCCAACATTATATTTTCACATTGTAGACACCTTAATGATCATTAACAAAAGGCTTACCAAGTAAGATGTTATATACCTCAAGAGGTGCAATATGACGCATTAATATGCCTCACTTTTATTTGACAACATTTATATTAACTATGCATTACTAAATTACTTGAATTTCCTTTCCTTATTAAAGCCACCTCCAAGAGTATGGAACTAGATGTGTGTTGGTAGAGATTCTAGGCACTATATGATGATTTTTGTAATTACTTTTCCTACCATTATTAATAATGGCATGCATAGCGTTATATTTCACCTAAAACTTCATGTGGAAAAGTCATTCAAATTATCCATAAATGTCTATTGGAGTAGTAATTTCACTAGGCCTCCTAGTTAAATTATTTTCCATCATTAAGATTTGGTGTTGCCTTCACCACAAGAGTCTATTAAATAAGATATTTAAATTCATCGTGAGAATGATATTGACAGTGATTATACCATTACAAACTTTATGACTTCTTCCTATTGTTGGATTCTCTGGTGTAGCATTCTTAGAGGCTTAGAGTTTGTTGACAATTATTATAAATTTTTCCATGGCATGTTTAGCCATGGAACATATGGCCACAAATTTTTCTCAGTCTAATCTACTCTTGCATGAGGAGAGACATTATTTCATCTTCACCTTAGCTTCAATTTTGGATGCACTAATTGGGCCATCGAAGAGACTCAGGATAGAGTCCCTTCGATGAAGTTGATTCCCACTGACAAAGACCAAAACAAAGCTTCAAGCTATTAAGGAGACATTTCACAATGTCCTGTCGAACCATCAAGGTCTCATCAAAAAGAGTCCTCCAGCCTCCCATCAGAGTATTGAGGAGACAAGACTCAAAGTCACGACAAGCCCACGAAGTCTCATCGACAATGATCCTCCATCCTTTCATCAACACTTCGACATGGAAGATTAATTTTGATAATCTTCTAAGGTGTTTTATGTCTTTGAATATAATGATTTTTGCGTCATGATTTAGGCTATGTCCCATCTATCGACAATGTATATTTGCTCTGTAAGAGGTTTTGAAATTCCCATGTAACTTCCTGAATTGTATATAGTTTGGGTCTAAGTTAGCAAATTAGCAAGCACAACTACATGGGGTTGTAAGCATGAATTTTGTAAGGGATGTTCTCTGGTATGGGATCTATTATGGGTCTTAGTTATCATTCAAGTTTTTTAATCACAAAGTCAATCCATTTTCCAATTTACTTGGCTTTGACAAAGACACTTTGTAAATCTCTAATTATATATTAATATATATATATATATATAGGCATATCTTGCCTTTTGCTTAAAAAAAATTGGATGCACTTCAGTATGTTTGGCCCGTAGTGTATGTCATAAGAAAATATAGTTTTTTATAAATAAGGGTCAAGAGTCCACTAATATACTTGAGAAATTAAATATTATTTGATTTTTTATCATAAAGACAAATAGATTAGTCATATAATTCATTGGTATATAATTCAATGGTTTAATCTCTAAGCTAAGAAAAATGTCAAAATGCATCCCAATAATGTTTGAGGGTAGAATTCATCCTATAGATCATTAAAAAAAGTTGTCCAAGTTCTTATTAGATCATATTACTTGTCTTGTTGTGCCTTGGTTACCTACCACTGACATTGTGCAAAGATAAATATTTTAGTAGTATGAATGGGATCTTCTCAATGGTAGAAAATTTGTTGATGAAGTGATATGATGTGAGTTGTTAAATCTAGCTATTCGACACCATAGCATCTAATCATTCTCTAAATACTATATATCAAAGTGGATCTACACCCTACAAAAATTGTGGTGGGGTATCATTGTTGGCTATTTAAGATGTATTGGTGCTAGTCGAAGTTAAGCCATCGAGTCATAAAACTATTTGAAGAGTTATTAACATTGTATTTCTATGGCCGTGTTGAGTATTTATTGTATGTTACTTGTAACCTTAGGTGTGTTTTCATCCACCATTTTCCTTTGTTCTTAGTTTTCAGGGAGTGCTTAGATATTAAACTAGTAGTGTGATCATTCAATTGTTGTTATGAACATGTTTGGATGAGCATAATTTTTTTCAAGCTTTGATACCAAAGATCAGAGGACAATCTACAACTAACATAAATTATGGAATAACAAATAATTTTTTTTATATTAGAAAATAAACGCATGTTTGAAAAGAGTAGAATATTTTAGTTATGCTAAAGAGAAAATATACAGTATATAGTGTCTATGTGTATGGTAACTAGCTAGTGTCTTATATGCTTGTACTTCTATATATGATAACAATTTATATAGGTGGCCATTATTTAAGTCCTTAATAATTTATTGATAGGTTTCATATGTGTATGCCAATATTTATGTGTGGAAAGAAGTGTGCTAGATGTCAGAATCATATAATGCTAGAGGAAATGCACGATCATGTGTATAGACATGACCACTTACCAAATGCACTTGGTACCAAACTACTTGTGGTAGAGTAGATGCACATTCACCCATGTGTAGGACCATGGAATATGAGTGGTTAATACCAAGAAAAGATATGAGAATTATTTTGTATAAAGGTGCACTAGAATTATGCTTGTTGCATATAGAGTTTTGAAGTATTAGTTATTTGTGAAGTTATGCAAGGATTGAGTGGTACATATTGAGTTAATCCATTCGTATACACTATGTTTGAGGTTGGTTTTATGGTCTCACTTAGATTAGAATGTCTTCTTCTTCCAAGTCTAGGACAAGCAACATGGAATGTGTCTAAAATTTGGTGTAGTCTTGTATACTCCATCTACTTTCTTGCCTAAAGTAGAGTCACTAATATTTTGGTTAGTCTAATGTTTTATTGGATATAAATTTCTTCTTAGCAAATATTTGAGCCTTTCCCAATTATACACCATCAACATCTTTTTCTTTTCATAAGAAGGTAGGCAATTATCTTGACAAACAATAGCATGGTCACTCATTTATAGGTGTGAATATAATTTTTTTTGAGCCACACTTACATTATGAACATTGAAATACACCTCCATTTATTTCAATCATGTATCTACTAAATTTACATCTACTTGACCTTCATGCATTTATCTCTACTTTAATTTTAACTTTGAAAGGAGTTATTTCATATTTTACCTCTCTTAGCTTCTCTATTGAGAAACAAGGTAGAACTATTGCAACAATAACTTCTACATTTTTATGCAAATCTAAAACTTATTTCTTAAACAACATTACCATATGATCAAAACTATGTGATTATAAAATCAACATTAAGAGATAAATTAGAAAACCATATCAAACACATGATTTACATGGAGAAACCTTTCTAAGAAAAAGCTCCACATGAGGAGGAAAAGTGTGTATTAATCTTCAAATGAGAGATACATACACACACTAACACTCTTACTTTTGATAACACTTTGGAAACACCTATATACCTGTAAACAATATCATCATAAAACTACTATCTCATGTCTCAAATTTATAGAGAAATGAGAGAGGAATACCACAAATAATTTCCAAAATCAATGTGCCTTCAAACCATGGTTCAATACAAAAACTCCCATATCCACAATCAAGAATCTCTTTTAAGAATAGTAAATATAATTTGTAATGGGCCATGAATAATAAAAACAAACTCCATAATAATAATAATAATAATATACATCATCTTTGACTTGTAACTCCTCCATAATGACCCATATCACAAGGTAGGCATCTAAAATCATCACCCAAATTATATAGAACCCAACAAAAATATTCAAGATACTCCACTATTCAATTCTCACATCCAAGTTGAGAGATTTTCTATATATAAATTCACAACCACCAACCTCCTTCATGAACACATATAATAACTAATGTCAAGGTTCTCTAGGAATCTACATTACAAATTAATTTTTAACTACATCCATGTGTCCAAGGATATTTTCCAAGAGTGTTTGACACACATGAATACTACATCGGATTGCAAGGTAAATGACACCTTAATCCTAATATTCTCTATCTTCCCAACTATGCTCTTAGTCACTCTTTCCTTCTTCTCTATCATTTCTACTATCAAAATTCTTAGCTAGATCTTGCATTAGACTATTTGTAGATGACCATTATTAAACCATTTGGGCTTGTTGTCTTACTCGATGATTTTTATTGGGTTACTAATTGCTAATGCTTCATTACTTCGTCCACGTGACTATGTAAGGATGAAACCCTTACATTTTGTCACTTGTTCTCACTTCTTTGTTCCACCTTCATCTTCTAATTTCTATATTTCTTGGGACTAAACATTAATCTCCCAAAAACCTTATCTTTGACATACATTTCAATTTCTATCTAATCCCTATGCTTAGATAAAAAAAGCTTTGATACCAAAATGAACCATAATTTCAAATCAAACACTTAGCTAGGAAACTACAAATCACTAAAAAATATCGTTTATTCTACTAGAACCATCAAAATGCCCTTTGAAGCTAGTTAGTATGTACATTCAACTAAAATTTGAATCATAAAACATCGCACAAAAATATAACACTCAATTTATACCTTGGAAAACCTCTATTAATGGAGGAAAAACCATGTGGTAGGTGCCAATAACATGGCTACATTGTGTATATTAATATGTAAAAATCAAGTACAAAGATAGATTACAACTTAGAGACTACTATTTGTCTTTGTCAAGTCATCTTCTAAACTAGAGCCCAATTTTCCTTGCTTTGTTGGATGCATATGAATGTTTCCAATATCCTAGAACTCATTTACATGCTTTCAAACACTTATTTATGTTTTTGGGGAGATTCTCTCATGCACTAGAAGCTTCTCTTATGAATTTGAAGTATTGAAAAGATGTGATTGTTCACTTCCCCTATTTATATTATTTGTATCGAAATTGTCTATTTGATAGTCATATTCATCACATTTCGAAAACCACTTGATAGTTTTAAGATTGCCACTAATTTTTTAGAGCCATTTTGATAGTTTGAGAAATACCCCAATAGTTTCAAAACCATTGCTATTGATTTTTAAACTATCATTTGATGACAACTATAAAATGAATATTAAGCTTCTCAAAATTTGAAAAAAACTCTTAATTCCCCTCTTAAACTTCTTTTGGATCCTTTTTGGATCATATATTCAAGAATCTAAAAATGATATTAAAAAAATCAAGTACTTTATTTCTTGGATGGAGAAATCACTATATTAGAAGTGAAATGGCCAACCCTTTTAAAACATGAACGCAATAGTTAATTTTGAGATTTCATTAGGAAATAATTGAACTTCATCAAATTATTCACACAAACTATAGTGTTTAAGAATAATTAATTATAAAATTCTACTCTAAACCAATTTATAAAAAACAATTAAACTTTATCAAATTATTAATATACATTTTAGTACATGCTTAAAAATAACTAATTATACAATTCTATTGTAAACATTTATAACTTTTTTATCATATTAATAACCTACATTTAATAAATACTTTCTTTGAAAATTTGACCCATTGTTCATACTATAAAAATGCACATCCTTACCATTAAACAAAGTAATGATTACTAAGTAGTGATTTTTTAAAAATCAGGAATCAGGTTCATGAATTTCTTGCCAAACTTCATTATAAATGAATTATAAGTTGTAATCTATTTTTATAATGTTAATTGTTTTTCATTAATGTTAATTGTTTTTTCATAACTATTATTAAGTTTATTGTAACACAAATAGATAAATTGTTATATTTGCACATCCTCCCTTTGTTGCATTCCATATAAGATCAGAGCAAATTAATTTCACGACACGCTCGTTTGCTGTTAAACATAATGATATACTGTTGTGGAAACTTGTGGTGGGTCTCAAATATTCTTGACCAACCTTCTCTTCTCTAAAGAAGCAGAGAATATCAATTTCATTGTCGCTTGTGCGACCAAAATGGATTAAGACTTAAAAAAGTTGTATCTGATTGGATATCATCAAAGATCAAATACCTGTTCGTATAATGATTTATGTAGGCAAGCAAAACAATCACGAATTGTATAGCAGTATGGTTGTTTTATTATAGGTATGGTGTTTGACCTAAGGAATTTGTTGAATGTTTTTGAGTTTTTCTTCTGGGCAAGCCCTGGTTGATTCGGACATTTTGCAGAAACGGCACATAAATCAGGATAATTAATGAATAACTTTTGTTTATCACGTTAGCGTGTCTAGGTAACTACTTTTCTGTGGAAAAACAGAAAAGCAATTGATGGACAGTCTCCCTGGTTGCCACCTCAAAATTTTCAGGTATAGAATAATTCTATTTTCTACGGAATAGTGACATTTTCTGCTGGCATTGGTGTGTTCTCTTTTTGTTTCCCAATTGGTTCTCTCTTATTTGTGATTTGGGAGATGGATGCTCTGTTTTCTATTTGTTTTCTAACTGCGTTTCTCCCGTAGTGGTTTTTGAGATTGATTGGCAAACGTCCACAATCGTTTTTGATTGATAGAGTTGATAATGGTGGTAATCATGGAATGTGAAAAAAATAGTTCAGACGAGGAGGAAAATTGTGCAAGGAAGAGGAGCATTGTGGAAATTTATGACAGCTGCAAACCTGTTACTGTGCCCAATGGTGGTGAGAAACAGAGGAGGAGGAGGAAGATTTATGAGCGTATTGTCTGTAAGAAATGTGGAGAAGGGTATGGAGAAGAGAGGCTTCTCCTACTCTGTGATGGGTGTGATAGTGGGTATCATATGTATTGTCTCTGCCCCATTCTTGTGAGGATTCCCAAAGGCAAATGGTTCTGTCCAGCTTGTTCCAGGAAGGATGGTATTAGAGGTACGCAATCATACGTTTTTAATGCATAATTTTTACTTTGTGGTTTAATTTGTCTCAGATATTTGTGTTTTCTCAACTTGAATTTGGGTTTTACGTACATTACTCAACGAATATGTGGTATTGGTTTCTATTTAGTCTGAATGTCTGAAAGCATGCTTGGTAGTTTAATGTTTTTGTTTTCTTAAAAATATTAATAGATTGAAGTAACATTAGTGGCTCAGTTTTTGAAGAATACTGTTGAGACTCCCTTATAGCAGATCTCTTTTGGGCTCGATCAGATATTAGCAAAAATATTGGTAACTAAAAAGAAAAAAGGAAAGTTAAATAATTCCGAAATCTCATTGTACTAAGTACAGAGACCAAATTCCAAAATTCGTTTGATTTGGTAAGTCACACCAGTCTCGTTCATCATTTCAGCTGGACTTGCGAGTCAAGCTTGTTTGACTCATTTTGTGGGCTCACCAAAGACCTGTTGGACTAGCCACAAACTTGTCAGACTTGTCAAATCTTGCTGTCTCACCCATCATCTCGGATGGGCCTGCGAATTGAGCTAGTTGATCTGGTTTTGTGGGACTGATCAGGCTTGAAGAATTTATGAAAATCTCAGAGAGTCTCAAAACAACACAACTTTGAATCTTAAAACAGGAAGTGTTTGAGACTTTGAAGCGTAATTAGTGCCAATCAAAGTTACACAACATATTTTTAATCAAAATTTCAAAATGCAATAGCAAAATTAATGAAGAATTCAATGGTGTATGATAATGAGATTCTTTGTTTCATTAATAAACAGACAAAGGTATAGTTATCAAAGAACTTTACAGTGAAGAAGGATTACCCTTTCACCAGCATCAGCAGTTCCCAACCATTTCCAACCTCCCTTTTATTGAGAAATAAAGGACTTCGCTTCATATTTCTCTCATTTATTGGGACTTTTATTTCAGTTTCCTAACGAATCATTCTTTTTTAAATGAACTAAGTAGTGTTTTATTTCTAAAGCTTTACTAAGTATTTTTTTTTTATGTTTCTCATATATTCTTTTCTTCAAATATTTTAAAAATATATTGCTTTTATTGCAAAACAACTTAAAAGAAAATAATTATCCTGCTTTTATCTAAGACTCAGTACCTTTGTCCGCTAGGCTTTTGATTGCAATGGAATCAAGTTGGTTTTGGGGTGATACCATTTGTTATATTATTCTTGAATATCCATACTGCCTTTTCCAGTCCTTTCCTCTTCTACTTCACCAGGTAGTGTTTGTAGCTTCTTGCCTGGTTGTAACA
>VDFB02281492.1:665537291-665595914 GCA_007258455.2 Sequoia sempervirens | reverse complement strand
TTTCGATCTTCCAAGGTTTAAAAACATATCAATTCTGAATATATCATTTTCCAAAGTTAAAATGATGAAGATTTAATCGATTAGGAAATAATTTGATTTCCAAAGTTGAAAGATTAATATCTAATTGATTAGGAAATAATTCAATTTCCAATGTTGAATGATAATATTAAATTATATATATATGTTTATAGTTTTCATATATTAAACATATATATATATATTTATATACCTTAGTATATATATATATATATATATATTAATATCCACATTATATCGGATGTATAACTCTTATTATCTTATACCGCAAATAATAATACATGTATATTTTTATACACATACTTATATTATATATACATATGTACACTTCTCCAATAATCATTAATGCTTGCAAGTGTATCTGTGTGTGTGTATATATATACAAGCATATTCATTATATGGTAATACGACAATCAAGTAATCCGTTTGACATAGAATGATCATGACCTAGTGTCTTTTCCCACACATATGTATATACAAGCATAGTTGTTTCCTCATGTATGTATCTCGGTGAGTATTTCTACTCACATATATGTGCATTTGCTAATGCTCTCATACATGGGTCTATGTATATGTATATATATATGCCCATAGACGTGCTACACTTAATGTTTATATGAAATGACGTAAAGGTAACCAATCACAAATCCCAAAGTCTCAACTCAAGCACAATCAACACAATGTCAAAAGGAAGGACTCAAACTCAAATAGATAAACATCACCCAATACAACATGCAGAAGTAACAAGACTCTCAAATGCAAATCCATCGGCTACGGATGACTTACCTATTACCCTCACAAACTGACTCAGTTCACTCAATCTAGGGTGATGTGTGTGTATGCTCAGATAATTTACTTTACCGGTTACCCGACCAAGCTCTTCTCCTAAGTGATACTTCCCCTCCCCCTAGAGAAATGGACATTTACCTGCAACCACTAGCACATGCCTTGGAAGTCAATTGTTCACGACAATAAGCAGTATATATAACCATCTTCAAAGTTAGAATAACAATAATTCAATAACCAGCTAATCTCATTTATGCAGTATTTCTGTAACAATCTATCCAGTCTACAGTTTAAAAATTTCAACTGTCAACTAACTTTCAGCTGAACTGCAACTAACTTGTTTTCAAAACTAGGGTTTCCAAATTGTTTCCCAACTAATTCAAACTTGCAACTATCTTTTGAATTTTCAGTTTTAGCTGACATGTAACATCTAACTGTTTTCCACCAACTGTTCACGGCAGATCAATAACTAAATAACTGCCAAACTAGGGTTTTCCAAAATAAAGATAACGAACTAAAAAGAGAATAACTGCTAGGGCATCATTAACTAACTCGCATCTTTCACCTACTCATAAAACTAGGGCTTCATTTGCAGCTAGGCGAAAAAGAAAATTCAATTATGATGTCGTTACATCATACAATTCATCAAGTAACTTTTAATTTCATTTTCATCTGAAAAGAAAACTATTAACTGCAAACATATAACAGGAAATTGCAGAAGGATAATAATTACTTTTCTTTGCTTCTAGAAGATAATTAACAGTTACTACAGCTATGACACAAATATAACAGCTGAATGAATCAAGTAACTATCTCACTAATTAACTGCAAAATCTTACAACGTACATTAACTTAAAAGAATAACATTCATGGAATAAATGAAAATAAACTTTAATTAGCATTGCATGTACCTAGATTTATGAGTGAGGAAGAAATACATTTGATATCATCTTCATGCTGTTATACTTGGGCTTCTTTATCAAAGAGGAGAAGAGAATTATCATCAGGGGCTTTACCACCCAACCAAGATCTACTGGTCTCCCTAGTTTCTTCAACTGAAGAACCCGCCCTTCACAAGGGTAATCAACATGGATCAAATTATTATCATGCCTCTGAGCATGGTGTCATGAACCTATATTGCTGGTCGATCCCTTCTCTGTAGGTACCTCCTACCCAGATGGATCATTCTGACCAGAAGTATATCTGGATCATGATAGCTGACTATTGCCTAACTGGCATTATACCTTGGCCAAGGATTTTAATAATTTCTGGCACTCCTGTGCCGATGTCTCTGGCACCTCTGTGCCGACATCTCTGGCACTCCTGTGCCGATGTCTCTGGCACTACTGTGCCGACATCTCTGGCACTCCTGTGCCGTCAACACTCTCACCCTTGCTCGACATGATAATTCTCAGATCAAGTTTATAATTTTGCACATCTGATTAGGTTATCTTTCATTTCTTGGTTCGTGGTTAAATCTTAACCATGGGGTTAAATATTGCATTATCATATATTCAATTCTTCCTTCATAAATCAAGGTTCGGCATTATATCAGGCATAATAAGAGAATCTTGGCTCATTGTCAAATCATTTATTTAAAGACATTCGGTTAACTTAACTCTTTAAGAAAAGAAAAAGAAGAGACTAGACCTTTAAGAAGGTTTCATCAGGTCAATGGTCTCAAAATGAAAAAGAGAGACATGGTTAAATTCAGAATTTCAATACAAAGAGGAAGGAAGCCACAGATAGATTGTCCGTTGATAAGACCCAGAGAGAAGATGCATTTCATGAATTCCAGTTCAAATCAATTTGATGACTGAAGAGGGACCCCAAAGTAGGGCAACTAATACGCAAGATTAAACAAGAAAGTTCTTCCAACGGGCTTGCTTGGAAAAATAAGTAAGATTCAATCCTAAGATTCATCAAGGCCTAATGAACTCCAATTTTCTTCTCTACTGAGGACCAGCAATCAAGTCATATTCATAAATGAAACAATGTCAGAGAATGATACACTAATCTTGCAACATAAGTTTCCATTCAGGTAAAGTTATTTTAGAATTTCACGAGATGAGAAAGGGTTTTAAAAGGCTCAGACCAATTTTTCCTTCTAGGACATCTTAAACAAACTCTTCCTTGCATCAAAGGAGATTCACTTATCTATTCCCTGCTCAAGTTACTCACAGTTCGGATTTTACTCATCGATTGCACAAATTATATCCTGGTTTGACCAGATTCGAGTTTCCATAAAAGGTTGAGTTGATTACATAATTTATAATAATAAGATTTGTAAAATGTTTCCCCTCAAATTGACTAAGAACAGATTATAAAGAGAGGGAAAGAAAGAGCTTGACTCAACATGAGTATAACAAAACCCAAGGCTAATTCAAAAGGAGCTCAACTAAAAATTGGGTCTTCAGATTATTAACTATACTTTCCATTTAATGAAGTATTCATCTATAGAAATCGAATTCTATAAAACTTCTAGCTATGCACGAATTCATTAATGACATTTCTTATGCATGATATTATCAACTTAATTAAATTCAAGATTGGAGTAGCACATTTAATATCTATCATACGTGCCTGAATAAGAAGTTTCAAACTCGAAGATCCTAGTTCTCTTTTCCTTCAGAAGAACACGTCGAACTACGAGACCACCAAAACTTCTAGACAAGAGAGAGATGGTGATGCGATTCCAAGAGCTAGAATTCACACCTTCTTGAGATCGATAAGAAAATTATTTTTGGACTCTACTGCGTACAGTTCCCACAAAAGATGATCGAGATTGACCCCTGATGGTGCGCCAACAAGAAAGGAACAAGTCTTGCTTTATGTTCAATGCTAACCAGGCGTCGTTGGAAGATTGAATGATTACAGAGTGAAACGAAATAAGATGCGGAACCAAAATAAAACGCAAACTAGAAATTTTCCGACAGGACGAAAGTAAATTCCACGTAGAGAATATGAAGAAAAATAGTAAAGGATTTCCAGACATAGGTAGAGGTATCAGAAGTGCAGGGCGAATGCTATTCGAAAAGAATCTTTACCCCGCGCCCCCCCCCTCTCCCAAAAAAAAAAGCCCAGTATCCATGAGGGTAAGAAGCGAGGAAGGAAGAGATAGAACGCCAGAACCCGAATCTCTTCACTGCCTGAATCCCTTAGTCTTCCCTCCATGCACAACTGCTACCGTCTCCTTCTTGGGCGTTTCACACATGAGAGATGGTGAGCTAACAAAAGTTTCCGCTTCCAAAAACTTCGATTCCATTCCATTCATTAATTTTGATAGCAAGTCATTCAATGGTTTCAATTCAAATCGATGCATTAATTTATATCTTTTATTATTAATTTAACATTTTATAATCTTTTGCAAATATATTTATATATACCAAAATGATTCGCTCAACTTTAAGAGGATAAAATAGATACTTTAATTATATCAATTATTTTAATTTAATATTCATTAGCCATTGCAATCTCCTTAAAAGGTGATTATTGACATATATATTTAAATTGACTTGCTTAATCGATAAATATATTAAATTACTTATGGCCAAGGTAATGACGTCGACATAACTGTCTTGCACTGACTCTAGCTTTGATGATAAAATTGATCCATTATTAACCATGTCCTCTCCTTGATGATATTTCCCTTTCCCTCACGATGTCGACAATCCTGCATCCATTGGCAAGGATTATGGATTAGATCGTACTCAACGGCTTAATAATATGTATTTAAATTTAGTCTCATGATCTCATTCAACTTCACGTGAACAATAAATTCATTTGCAAAATAAAAAGTTCGTTAACATTACAGTTACGATAAAAGAACAACTATTGCAACTTTGTCATAATCACATGAAAGCAGTTACTTGCAACTAACACTGTATTCAAAATACATAACCAAACATATAGTATCAATGCGAGGGATGTGACAATTTCACCATGAACAACATCAATTGAGATAACATTAAATGAAACAACATTAAATGAAATAACATTCGTATTGACAACAAGGTTTAAGCATCATTAATTCATCTCCAGATTTCACATTACATTCACATTTACCCTATGTAGTAATGGTAAATAGTAACTTGACAATTTGGGGTGTAACATACTTCCCCCCTTGTGAATCATCTTCCCCGATGATCTATAGCCTTTTAACATACAGTTAAAGTTATATAACAGTTTTACTTACTATTCTGGAAATATGTAAGATTTATAAAACATTCATCCTATTTAGCAATCTTGTCCTTCTTGGACCTTGCTTTGAGTGTCCTCACTGTCACATAGGGAAATCTCGTATGCCTCACACATCTTACTCTCCCAAAGAGCTTTATTACATATACACATCCAATATATAATAGTAACTATACATAACTCCTAACAGTTAGTGAACGGAAATCATTGGCCCATGAGTTTATCCTTAGTATAATCCAAAATAGAAAAGGAATGTCGATGCATTGTACACTACATCGTGGATCCCATCCTTTCCCTTTGGTATTTACACTTTTAGACAACTCATAAACCGAGTTTGTCCGTCACTTACACATCCATTTTCCTTACCATAAAGTACTTGTTCTTGATTACTTGTCCATCTCAAGCACAACATTGCTCCTGGACACCTATCAAATCCTGATACTGCTTCATACTGAAGCTTTGTACCAACAAAGTTTCATTGATCACTTCGATCTATTACTCCTTTTTGACATTCTATCAAGTCTAGGGTTTACCCTATTTCTAAGCCTATTTCAGCTTAATAGAGTTTTCAACCACCTTTTCCAATAATGGTCCAAACTTCAATGTTAGAAGTTTATAAATCATTCAAGATTTAGTCTACCATTTTCGCTTATTTGACTATAATATATTGCACATTCACTCAACTGAATGCTTCATAGTATGATTATGGTTTACACAACCCTATCATTATTTGCTTGTTCAAAACTGAAATATCATTTTTTCAGGATTACTTAAACAACTCCTTTCCACAATATATTACTTAGGACCAAAAATCCTACAAGTCAAGTTTCCAAATAGCGTTGGTTTCCTAGATGAGTTTGTCCACTAGAACATTATGTCAGTTCTACTAACATAGGTAGATTGATTTGTCTTGTGTTCTACCACTTTCCTTATAGAATCTCAAGAGAGTATTTATGTCCTACCGATGATGACATCCGGTCTTCATTTCCTGGCATACTAGACATTACCTTGCCACATTGTGTGCAGCTTCTTACTCCATCTTTTCCTAGGTTATAGTGGTTTCTCATCTTACAATTCCCGTTGTCGTTCCAGTGTCCTAACTCTGACATTAATTCCCTTGTTTCATTCCGAAATCTTTCAAAATTTTGGGTACATAGGTTCTTTTGTATCCAATAATAGTCTATTCTTTGACTAAATGAAAACCTATTTTGATCTCACGCTACCTTTTAATTCCAGTGTAATAATGGTTATAAGTTTTGTGGAGATAAATCCTATTTATCTTAGGACATCCATACCATGGATTTCTTCCGTCCTTGGATTATTTTCAAAGATGTAATTCATCTTTTAACTCAATCTAACTTTCCCAATATAATTTGGTACTAATTTCGAGTATTAATCCTTGCTTAATCATGTTGGTCCCTAGAAGATATCAGATTTAATTGCATACCTAATTACCAAACATGAACGCTCCTTGTTGGTTCCATTGATTCTCTTAATCATATAGGAGAGTCCAACTTCGGTATACCCTTTTTGAACACAAGTAAGGACCCCAATGTTCTACTCAGTAAAACTTCCCAACATTTCTTGATAAATAAAATTGCTATGTTATTCCAACATAACAATAGATGCTTCCCTTTGAGAGTGTATCCTCTTTTAATATAAGAGTCAATCAAAGTAGAGTCTTGTCAATACTATGACTTCCTTTCTAGATTGTAAAGTAATTAACCTAGTATCTACTTTAACTCACTAGGCATCCCACCTATGTTTCCATCCATATAGAATTTTATTAGCTCAAGTGATTTTCACATCCACATGGTGAATCTCAATCTCAATATTCCCTTCCAATTCTTAAGATAGAGTCCTCAATTGTTGACTAGTCCGATGTTATAGGTTTCTCTACCCCTATATATCCCAATCAAGACCAAATATACAACTCAACCAAATAAGTTATTCCCAACTTAGAGGTGTTATTGAGTAGTCTAGTACATAACCCAACTCAATAGGTTAAATCTTATCCCAAGGTCTCTCTCTTCATTCGAATGATCTTGTCTCAATTAGGTTATTACAAACCTAGGGTTTCGTGAAAGAGTAAGGTAGTGATCAAGTGATTAATCAAGTAAAGACAATTGATGCATTTGCATAGCGTCACATCCTGTTTTATCTTTCATACCATCTCTATGGCTTAATAGCTAAACCTTTTCATCCTCAGGTCTCTTAGTAAGCTACAGTGTCAAGTCGCTTTACAACATGGATATATTTCATAATATGTAGTATTACTACTTATGTATAGAAATAACATCGTTTCTAAATTCTCCATATAAAGTATATAGGAGTGTAGAGACACTTTCTTCCAATCACGAGTAATCTAGATACTTCCTTGCCAATCCCATAGGCAATGACCTTCCTTATCATGTTGAAATTATCTGCCTATCCTTTTTTAAGGCATCAATAATATCATTTGATTCTTCCAATCAAATAAATATAAGGTATGGGATGATAATAGGTCATAACCCTTGACCTTTCCATTTATCTTACTCCAAAAATCCTAATACCTTTTTCCTTGTGGTCATCAAATGTATGACTTATTTGCTATGTTCCATGGCCTGTCGGGGACGGGGACGGGGGGACGGCAGGGGACGCGTTTCCGGGACGTTTCCTAAGGGGCAATTTTTAGGGGACGGCAGGGGACAGCGACATACAAAATACATATATATATATGATTTTTTCAAAATTTATTAATATATTAGAAAGAGAGGGAAAAAGAGATAGATATGTCAATAAATTAATAATTGATAACAACAATATCAATATGTAAGTAAATTGTGAGAGTAGTACTATAACAGCATAAGAAATATCCTTAAAGCATTATAAAATTTATCACAACAATATCAAACATCAATAAAACCATGGTCTATCAATATGAAATATCCAAATGTCTCAAACATGTATCTAGAAGTCTCAAAGTTCAAACATGAAAATCAAAATATTAAATACAACAGTCTATGAAATTAAGCCTCATTTAGGCTATGAATATCCAAAGACTCAGAACTATCTGAGTCACTATCATCCTCTGGCAAGAGTGGAACTAAAAGATTTAATATTTAGTCTTTTTCAGACTTCAACCCAAACAATTAAAACATTAAATAGTTGGTGGGCCCCGCGCGAAGGAACTAAACGTTTAAAAAATCATTTTTTAATTGTTTTTTAATATATTTTGACTTGCATTCGTCCCCAATTCGTATTGGGGACGGGGAAACGTCCCCAATCCGTCCCCAATCCATATTGGGGACGGGGAAACGTCCCCAAAGTGAAGGAAACGTTTCCTGGCGTTTCCGATGGATTTTGCATTTTCGGGGATGGCAGGGGGACGTCCCCTTTGCGTCCCCCCGTCCCCGGGACGGTAGGGGACGGGGACGAGGGGTTTTGGGGCAGGGGATGCGTCCCTGTGTAACATAGCTTATTTGTCATCATGACTTGCGAAGGAGTCATTAATTCTTCTAAACTGAGAACATACCCACGTTTTTCGTTGGGTGGGGTGCTTAACTAGAGTCAATCCACTCTCTTCCTTCCCCCTAGTGTTTCCACAACTTTCGATCTACTCAAGTTGAATCTTCTAGTAAACACTTGCTTCTTTTGAAAGGATTTGTCATTCCTTGTTGTTGGCTTTCTATTGCCGTTACCTTGCCTCATGGCATACCTTAAATATACTTTTCCCAAAGTTAGATTCTTCTTTGTTTTCTATCTCATAGATTCAACATTTTGGATTATCCAGTAGGAGATCTAATGAATAATCAGCAACTTTAGAAGTTTAAAGAGGCACACTAATATTCCCATCTTCTTTCCAATATCCTTTTTGGTGGAGGAATATCCATACTTACAAAGCCTCATTGGTTAATGTACCTTTCCACTTAGGACGTTTTTTTCCTTGCAATTTCTATTGTTTTAACACATAGTGTGTTTTGTATTCCATTTCCTTTTGGAACTTCTAAACAAATGTTGACTTTCTCAAACATGTTGGTGAGTTGAGCTTATACTCCAATCAATCCTTGTACTATCCAAACCTTTGTCAGGCTAACCTAATTTAACCTCTAGAAATACCAAAGTTGTTTGGTCTCTATTTTTTTTTTTTTTTCATCTTAATCAAACCCAATAACCTCATTGATTTTGGTTGGTGGAATCATGCCCACGTCATTGATTACTTTATTCTGACCATTCCGATCTTTTCCCCTTACTCCTAAGGTACTAACTCCTTTCTTGCAAGATCCTATCCTTAAACAAGAATTAGATTTATGTCAAGAGTTCTTCACCCCTTCTGGATACCTCCTTCGTTGACTTTCTACTTTGATCTTATTTATGCTGATATTGCATACACATAGATTCGTAGTGTTTTAAAAAAAAATCCTTGACTCTTTATAACTATAGTTGCTACTATAAAAGAGTTATCTCATTCCTTCTCATTTCCTTAGAGTCATATAACTATTTTGTAGGATAAAGGTATATACTGGTTATTCATCCTAACCTTCCTACATAACCTGATTGCGTAATCTTGCGCAATTCGAGGTAATATCATAAGTTGTTGATTTTGGAGTTCCTAACTCCAGGGATGAATCTTTAACTAGTCCCAATTACTCAAATTCCCAGAAATTCTCATCTTCCTTTTTCACTTCACTAAGTTCTTTTCTCTTGCCGTTGTGGCACAAGAACTTTTCAACCATTATCTTTTGATAAGGTTTACGCATTGTTGCGTAATGAGCTCATAGGTTTGAGTGCAGAATCTGGTAGCTCTGATACCACATGTAACGTGCCAACCCTTCGGTAAAGTAAAAATTCCTAAATTTACATCATACGAGTAAATTAACGTGCCAACAAGTCATTGCAATAAAATTTTTCTTTCTTTTATTGAAAATATACAAACAAGATGCCATTTCATATTACAATAAAGATTCCACTTCATTACAATAAAGATTCCACTTCATTACAATAACTTCACAATTTACGAGTAACAAGAAAACATACCTTTTCATACATAGCTCCAATGAGCTTTAGAACAAATAGCTGTAAGACGGTCCAGGATCTTCCCTTTCAAATCTTGGTTCTTCTGTCGCCTGCTGTGGAGGAGAAGCATCACTCGGGCGCTTTTCCGCTAACCACACTCATAATGCGGTCCCCCGTACATCTATCATTCTATAGATGGCCCTTCCCTTCAACGAAGAGATTGGTAGAGTATTCGCTGACGACAACCAACTGAGCATAGTGCTGTGTCCTACATAACTAGAACCTTGTAATTCCACAATCTCGAACTAGCATGTAATACTAGATCACGGTGAACTGACAGTGTAGTCGCAAAAGTCACACAACCTAGAAAGGAGTCACACAATCTAGAGTGGAGTCTCGGACATTGACACTACTTTGATCAAAGAGTTTTAATTCAGTAAACGATTGAGAGTCATCTATCACATACACTACTCAAGGACAATTTGACTTAAGGCTATCTTAAGCTACGCATAGGTATTTCCTTCATTGGATAGTCCATCATCCCAAATAGCCTACAACCATATTAATCTATTTGGAATTAATTACTTTACTGGTAAGTACACAAGCTAGGTATTCCTTCTAAGGATAGTCCATCATCCTAGATAACCTACATACTTGGATAACTTGACTTACGTGAAAGTATATCAATCCCTCTCCCATGCTGGATGCCCTCTCCTAGGAGTAGTCACAAGTTTTATAGCAAGTACGTACACAAGCACCCTCCCATATTGGATTATTTATCCTAGGAGTAACACAAACTTTCCGAGTTAAAATAATAACTTAGCTTAGTGTACCTCAAGTGACTCTTGCATTCAAATCAAGCCTAGTATATAATAACTAGTATATAATAACTAAGATACACACCCAACTCCTACTATGGAGTAAGTATAACACATTGCATCCCATGTTCAAACTTATCTAGTATATTTAAATACCTATGTTGTACCATATGAACATAATTAAATACCTATGCCAGGTAAACTCTTTGACATATTTGGTATAGTTAAATACTTGTGTCTAGCTACCTTTTCGTCATATCTAATACAATCAAGTATTTATGTCAAGCAAACTCTCCTATTTTGGAGTACTTATAAACACATTATAATAGCACCCTAAAAGCTTCAATTCTCTTATTCAAGACACTCTCAATTATTTCTATTGCTCTTATAGAAAAGACGTTCAGGCAATATAGAAATCACATCAATTTCAAACAAATATAAAGAAGAATAATTCCCCATGCCTGTTTACGCTTATCCCAAATTGATGACAGAGCTGCTTCCACTTCCAGCTCAATCCAGTTTCTTGAATTAAGTTCCCAATCCCTAAAAAAAATGATAATTTCCTCACAAAAATTCCCTTTTTCCCACTCTCAGAAATCACTTGCAGAAATGATGTATTCCTTGGGTAGAATACGTTTCTTTCCAAGATAAAAGTAACTCACAGAAATGTGAACACTGTTTGAATACTAAGGTCACTCAGAATTATGATTACTGGCTACTTATATTGTTCAATCAGTAATTGCAAACTGAACATATAAGATCACAAGATAATACACATATGACAAATAACACAGGTTGATGAAGAATAATGAAAAGCCGTGAGTGAATGGAATGAAAAGAGTAAGTGTCAATTAGGAAGGTTGGGGTGACTATTTATAGAGCCCAACAATTTCCTACTGTCATGGCATGTGAATTGACACCATTGCCATTGACATTTTCAATCGTGGAGGTGGCACCAATCCCATGCCATACCCAACACTTTAAATGGTGAGTCGTCCTCAAATTCTTGACAGCATTGTGAAGACTAATTCCAAAGCACATGGAGAAATTATGCCAATTGACACCTACAAAATTTGTTCTCAGAGGTGGCGCCAAATCCATAATATGGCGGGTCAAAGAAAAAGTCATTTGTTAATTCATGAACACATAGCCTTCTTTACAGGTTGAGTCGACAATGCTTCTTAACTGCGTTGGATTCATTATTGTTTCAACTTTTGACTCAGTCAAAGGTTTAAACGCCTTTCAGTGGTTTCATACCTGCGTGCATATTTCCAAGGCGCGCGACTTCCCGTGTTTGCTCCAAATTCAAACATTTAGCTATTTTGGCATTAAAACCAAAGTCCAATATGTGCTTCGATTTATTTCGATCTTCCAAGGTTTAAAAACGTATTGATTCTAAATATTTCATTTTCCAAAGTTCAAATGATGAAGATTTAATCGATTAGGAAATAATTCGATTTCCAAAGTTGAAAGATTAATATTTAATTGATTAGGAAATAATTTGATTTCCAAAGTTGAATGATAATATTAAATTATATATATATATGTTTATAGTTTTCATATATTAAACATATATATATATATATATTTTTATATACCTTAGTATATATATATATATAAATTCAGAAGGTAATAATAATAATAATATTATTAATATCCACATTATATTGGATGTATATCTTTTATTATCTTATACCGCAAATAATAATACGTGTATATTTTTATACACATATACTTATATTATATATATATATATATATATGTACACTTCTCCAATAAGCATTAACACTTGCAAGCTAAGTTACTGATTCGTTTTTGGATTCGGGTAGGGGTACGCGAATCTGGTATGGGATTCGGTCAAAATTGTTTTGGGGGTTGGGTACGTTTTGGGTACGGTAATACAAAAAACATATAAAAATCAGAAATATATACATATTTGCAGCAGTAATTAAGTTCATAATACACCACCATATTAATAGTTTAATAACATAGCAAAAATGCATCACCACTTTCATAGTATATTTGTATATCTCATATATGTGGTTGTTGCTTCCTGTTTTGACAGTATTTTAAGCATTCTTTTCGTGTTTACCCTTTGTTTCTCAATTTTATGATCTTAGTACTTAACTATCTTGATTCACTTGCTTTATGGACTCTCTTTAAGTAACTGTAATATTAATGAATAATAAATTTAATACATAATATAATTTTAATATCATTTTTTGTTAAAGACTTAAAGTATATACTTATAATTAATAAAATTAATATTATAAAGAATTAAATATTGATAAATAATAAAGTTAATTAATAATATATAATCCAATATTGAAAAATTAATATATAATAATAAAATAATATTGATAAATAATAAATATTGATATTATTTGTTAATTTTTAAAAATGAATTAATCTACATAACTACTATTTATTATTATTAATCATAAAATTAATAAATAGCTGGCAGAGAGATGCCAACCACCCTTTGGAATGTGCATATATTTATATCAAGATTCTAAAAGAATCATGCTTGAGCATTTTGTGAATGATATATAGCGTAATATATTTATATTAGGAGGAGACGATCTTAGGATGGAGCGCCCAAGGAAGGGCCACTTGCTGTGCAACAACATGGGCATAGCTTCCGAAGGAAACAGAGAGAACAAAATGCTTGGCCTTACTGTTGAGCCAGCTCCTGCAGTCTGTCTCAACCCACATGCTTGTCCCCATGATGGCCTGGGTGTTCACGGATCTGGATTCGCGTCAGATTCAATCTGGGCGTATCCTGGACAGATCCATAGAGGCAAGTCATATCCTGGGCGTATCCTCAGGTGGAAATTTGAATCTTGTCCGAATTTGAACAGTATCAAATCCGAATTTTGAATCCAATACGAATCGTATCGTATCCGGAGGCTCCCAGGGATGAATCAGTAACTTAGCTTGCAAGTGTATCTGTGTATATATATATATATATATATATATATATATACACGCATATTAATTATATGGTAATACGATAATCAAGTAATCCGTTTGACATAGAATGATCATGACCTAGTGTTTATTCCCACACATATGTACAAGCATAGTCGTTTCCTCATGTATGTATCTTGGTGAGTATTTCTACTCACATATATGTGCATTTGCTAATGCTCTCATACATGGGTATATGTATATGTATATATATATGCCCATAGACATGCTACACGTAACGTTTATATGAAATGACGTAAAGGTAACCAATCACAAATCCCAAAGTCTCAACTCAAGCACAATCAACACAATGTCAAAAGGAAGGACTCAAAACTCAAATAGATAAACAAGACTCTCGAATGCAAATCCATTGGCTACGGATGACTTACCTATTACCCTCACAAACTAACTCAGTTCACTCAATCTGGGGTGATGTGTGTGTATGCTTAGATAGTTTACTTTACCGGTTACCCGACGAAGCTCTTCCCCTGAGTGATACTTCCCCTCCCCCTAGAGAAATGGACATTTACCTACAACCACTAGCACATGCCTTGGCAGTCAATTGTTCACAAAAATAAGCAGTATATATAACCATCTTCAAAGTTAGAATAATAATAATTCAATAACCATCTAATCTCATTTATGCAGTATTTCACCATGAACAACGTTAATTGAGATAACATCAAATGAAACAACATTAAATAAAATAATATTCATATTGATAACAAGGTTTAAGCATCATTAATTCATCTCTAGATTTCACATTACATTCACATTTACCCTATGTAGTAATGGAAAATAGTAATTTCACAATTTAGGGTGTAACACATAGTCTGAAAGACTTAATCGAATAGTACTTTTAGCTTTTTTATCCAATTTAGTCCAATCCTCATCAAACTTACCTATAGGCTTTACCAAAGAAGATACTATAGCCCTTTAATCTCTCTCTACCAAGAGATCTTTAGCCTTAAGTTTCCATAACTCAAAGTTCTAACCATTGAGCTTTTCAATATCAAACCTTGATGTGCTCACCATGCATCTAAAACAATACTTACATTGTGTTTTCACACGATGCTTCAAAGTCTCCCATTGAAACTAATTATGCACACACTACACCAAACCTACATGCTAGGATTTCACAATAGTTGAAGGTTACACCACGATGCATGCAAGGGTATGACTCTAGATGATGTGGCCCTTGCCTAAACAACATGCTTTGATACCAAATGATGGGAATAAATCCCTATAACATACGATTGATATACTAGGATATTGGAACACCTTAAGATTATGTGATAAAAAAATAGCTATGTTTTTTATAGGATTTGATTGAGAAACATTAAAAGAAGCGCATGAAGCAATACACAAGTCACATTGCTTCATGCGCTTCTTTTAATGTACATGAATTTATGTGGGAAACCCTAAGTGAAAAAACCCACCAACGGAAGGACATTCACAATTGTATTATTCAAGAAAGCTACAACCAATATAATAGGTCTCTTTCACACATAGTCTCAATTTGTAGATTAACAACATATAATATCCAATCAAGATTTCATACCTTAGGATTCAACGCCACACAACAAGCTCCAACCTTGGAACACTTGTATGAACAAAAAGATATAGCCACAAAATCATCCAACAAGGAATTCCAATCAAACAATTGTCAAATTTCCATGTAGAATATCAACAATCACACAACCATCTCATGACCATATCATAACATTAACTTGTCGCACACTACATGTAACGTGGATTCTCCATATGGGTGATCACTGTACATAATAAGACAATGCTGCTCACAGTTGGTCAAAGATTGTTGACCCATTTCTCTTAAACCATGTACATGTCTTCCTGCACTACAATCAAATACTGCCCATGGCTTGAGGTAGGAAAGGAAAACACTCGACGATTATAGCTTCTTGTGGTACCTCTAGGCATCTCTTAGAAAATCACCATAGCATTGCATGTAGTCCAATGCTGCAAGTGCACTTGCACTATCATACTCACTTACAATGACATACCCATAGTTATGTGGTTGTGACTTCTCCTTCAAATGATTTGTGGTTGGGATTCTTGGGAACATAGCAACATTGGACTCAAACAAGTCTCCATGCTCGACCGCAACTCCTAAAACTCACTACAACCTTTTACAACTCGCCACAATTTTTTACTAGTATATTGGACAACGGTCAACATGAACTTAAAACAAAGTCCAACTTCATCCACGTGAAACTTCATTAGGAACTCTTTATAGGTGAATAGAACACTAAAGTTCCAATAACTAGAAGGAAGACCAAAACGAGAAGTTTTATTAAACATGGGGAAATTGCAAATAACTTCAGCAATTGTGGATTTAAGAGGAATAATTTTGTAATGTCCCCTTTTGAGAAATTCCTAATTTTAGGCTTGCAACACAATAATAATCACTAAAAACTAATATTAGTAATAACGGGTATCAACTTTACAGTAATATTCAAATTCATACATAAAACTTCATAATATTAAGATCAATACATCATAGCTAAAACATCATAATATTTAGATCCATAGTTCATAGCGTCAATAATATTTGAATCCAAAATACTTTAATATCATTAATAATTACTCCAAGGCATATTCCTATAGTCAACCATATTAGGAATTCAATAGAAATGCTTGCAAACCGCAATCTCAAGGGTGGTTGCTATTGTATTGCGAGAGCATGGAAGGATTTTATCCATTCCATCCCTCAGTCCACCTTGGAGGCTGTCCATCCTCGACGATCAAGCCCAAGAGCATGGAAGTGGATTTCTGGTCCATTCGGCCTCTCGGCCCACGAGTATGGCAGAACCTCCAGTTCATCCATCTCAGGGTGACGTGCTTGATAAGACGCATAAAGGTTGTCCTCTTCAACCAAGCCCAAGAGCACGAAGATGGATTTGGGTCCATTTGGCCTCCTGGCCTATGAATATGGTAGAACCTCTAGTTCATCCATCTCGGGGTGGCATGCTTGATATAAAGAATTTCTAGTCCTTCAGCTTTTGTGACTCAGAAGGCTGAATGGCCTCCCTATTTGCAACACTTCTATAAATTCAAAATAGATTGCTAAAGGAATTTGCTATATTAATTGCTAATAAAATATCATTATGAAAATACAATAAATTTACTAACAAGTGGATATATATATATATATTCTTTAAACTTACTTCAAAATAATATTCTTGCTGAAAACAATATTTATTTCCAATAGATATCTTATATTTCAATTTCTTATTTTCCTTTTTTTCAACTTGCTGATATCTCCGAAGGAAATGATCTCCCTTTTATATCTTCATATCGAAATGAAATGATGCACCCCTTGGAATAGAGATCTCCTTTTAAAAGTCATGACTTTTTGTTTAAAACTAAATGTTGTTTTGTTTTATTCTGCTTTTTATTCCTTAAATCACTGTGTTAAATAGTGATCGCTGCCTCCTCTTGGATATACTCACCTCACCTTTCCTTATTTGAGGTAATCGCTGCATTGTGTTGCCTTCATTTTTGGCAGGGGCATGACAAACTTCCAGCCACTTAGTGAATTAATTTGTGGGGATGATGATAGAAGTATGACCTTTGGAGGAAGGTAGAGAGATCTTGCCCACTAGATCAAGACCCCAAATAGAGAAAGGCTAGAGTGAGGTTATAGGTTGCAATTCCTATGCAGGGGCACGAATAAGATTATTGTGTTGTTGACATTGAGGAAATTTTAAAGAAGTTTTTGAATTAATATCTTTCCATTAAAGTGACCTCCATAGGCACTAGAATGTGCATCTTGAAGAGCAATAATGGTCTCATTTTTAGTTAAGTAATGCAAGAAAAGATTATTGTAATTGTAATGATACAAGACATTGAATAATATTATGTGTCAAGCTGCATTTTTATGGATGTCGATATGAAGGTTCTTAGAGGAATTAGGGGGAAAAGTACCTTTATCGAGATAACCATAGATATCAGAATAACATTCATTTGTTTCCACTACATGGCAAAAGGAAAAGTTGGATGAAGAAGACACGTCAATAGAAAAAGTTAGAGTATGTATAAGGAATTGAAAATTATTGGTGGACTCGGCTAGAGGCATGAGAGAAGTAGCACTAACCATAGCATCAACATGACGATTATCCTTCTTGGGAAAGGCATCGATAGTATAGGAAGATAGATGATCCAAGAGGGACAAAGTAATGATAGAGAGGGAGCTTGCCTTCCTGAGATTGTTATGAACACATAACTTGGTGAATTAATTGTGAATCAGCTTTGATATGAAGAGAAGCAATGCCAAGAGAAAGAGCCACACACAACCCAACTATGAGAGCTTCATATTTAATGATTCTATTGAAAATTGAGGCAAAAGGAGAGAGGAATTGGGTTTCCAAAAGGAGGAACAAGAATTACACTTGTCCCTAAACCTTTTTTACATCATGAGCAATCAAAAAGCATTTCTTAAGGATGGTCAATGCCAATTATAAGAATGTGTTCTTTAGGAAAGGTGTTGAAGATAGGGTAAGAAGAAGAAGGGGTGTTAACAAGGTTGTCAACAAGAGCTTGATCCTTATATTCCTTTGATAGACAAACTTAAGGTCAAACTTTGTAAGATGCATGACCCAACTAGCTATACATCTAGAGAGATTTGTCTTAGAAAGGTATTTAAGAGGATTATATTTAATGATAACGTGATCCACATAATGAAGCATATAGTGTTGAATTTTTCGACAAGCAAAGACAATAGCTAGGTATTGTTTTTTTGTAGTTGTATAATCAGTCTAATGGTCAATCAAAGTGCAGTTAATATAATAGACAACGTGTTCCTTACCATGATCCAATGCGTGATTGGTGGTGGATACATTTAGAATGAGGGGACATATAGGAACAATTGGCATGAGAATTGGAGGATTAGCAAGGTATGATTTTATAGCATTGAAAGACTATGGGCATTCTTTCTTTCAAGAAAACTTAACATCTTTCTTAAGGTGTGTGAAAGGAAAGACATGATCAACTAATTGAGATATGAAATGATGAATGGATTGGATTTTATATTGGAGGCTAGATGTTGAGAAATGTTACAAGGAGGTGGCATGTTTATGATCACATCAATCTTCTTGGTATTGACCTTAATTTCACAAACATGAAACAATGAAACTAAGAAGTTTTCTACCATCCACTTCAAAGTCACACTTTATAAGACTAAGACAAATTTTGTAAAGTCAAAGATGCTCAATGATGATATGAAGATTACATACTTGACTTTGGGGCAAAGAAGATTTAGCCAAAAGTTTTCCACATAATATTTTAAAATATCATGCATAAAGCAATGAAAAATAAGTCATAACCCATTATTATGTAATGCTCGTGTTGTTCAAATCGATAGGCATGCCAATGCAACACAAAGTACCCCAAGGAAATGTGAAGGCAATTTTGAATTGAACTTGGGGGTTTCTAAGAATTTGATTGTAACTTGAGAAATTGTCCATGAAAGAAAGAAGAGCACGACCATCAGTTGAATCAACAAAAGAGCCTGGCCAACAATTAGTAAGGGGAAAGCCATTCTTTGAGGATTCTTTGCTTAGATCTCAAAAATCAATGCAAATATGAATACAACAATTAGTTTACCCACAACTACGATATTAGAAATCTAAAGTGAAGAATCATTAGCACAAAGAAAACCAATCTTAAGAAACTTTTCTATTTTGGCCTTGACCGTAGAGCAACCTTGGGATGCATTTTATAAATCTTTTGTTTTTTAGGTTTAGCATTAAGGTGTGTAGAACAACGTTGTGAACTATAATGGCTTTGTCAATGTTGGGCATATCC
Organism: Sequoia sempervirens; assembly: GCA_007258455.2. Taxonomy (NCBI): domain Eukaryota; kingdom Viridiplantae; phylum Streptophyta; class Pinopsida; order Cupressales; family Cupressaceae; genus Sequoia; species Sequoia sempervirens. Next base: position 665,576,286 of record VDFB02281492.1, on the reverse strand, counting down.
TTTTATATCCAAGCAAATAGATTAGGGAAGTTGTGTAGAAGTTTAGAGTGAGATGAATGTTTTGAAGGAGAAAGACATTTGCTAATTTTAGGAACTTTATTAACATCTGAGGTATCCATAGGGACATCCATGGTATGGCTCATTGCAAGTTATTATGATACTCAATAAAGGGAAGAGGAGGAATCATATCACGAAATTCAAAGAAAGAATCAACTTAAATGCAAGCATAAATGATTATCCAAAGTATTTCCATGAATTAAGATGAAAAGGAAAACCACAATCATGATGAAAACAAGGGGCATTTGTATATAAACCCATAAACTCAGCTAGGGCTTCATCAATGGAGAAGACATCCAAAGAAGGTGTAGCCAAAGTAGAGGGATCAAGAATAAGCTCAAGATGCCAAAGAGGAAGAGGAAATTCGTGGGAGATAAAATAATGGAAACCTCTACAAGTCTATGGAAACCTCTACAAGTCCACAAAGGCTGGCTTAGGTAGACAAGGATGTTTGTAACTAGACCAATAGAAGAGAGATGGTGTGTAGGTTTAATAGGAACCTTAATTCTTTTTCCTCGATGTCCAAGACCATTCCCATGATAGTTGTGTTTATAAACCTTTTTAAAACTAAGACTATAATGACTTTCTAGCTCAAAGAAAGGATGATAATGATCAGCATTGGCATGACTAAAATGGGTTGTATACACATGTATTAGAATTTGTATATGAGTAAATAAAAGAAGAAACAATAGGTCTACTTGAAATATGTGGATCCGTGTGTAATGAAGGGATATCATAATGATCGAGGTCAATCTTATATTCACCAACAGAAGGGAAGAAATGTTAGGAATATCAATCACCACCAATACATTCATTAGAAGAGGGAGGACTACCAACAGGTGTAGGATCAAAAACTAAATAAGTTGTCGTTGTTTGTGTAGGAATTGTAGTGGAAGAAGGTGCTACCATAGGAGAAGTAGTAGTAGTAGGGGAAGAAGCCAAATTATGTGGAATTGGAGAAACTTAACTATTGAAAGGAAGACTAGATTCAATAGCTTTACAATAACAGAAGGCAACATCATCTTCCTTAAACATAAAAGCTTTTCCTCCATAGATAAACTTTAAAGAGGGATGAAGAGTAGATGGAATGGCCCCCATCATATGAATTCATGGTTTGCCTAGGGGGTTATATGAAAGACCCCTAGACATTACATGAAATAATTTGGGAAGAATAATGGTTTTGAGTGAGACAAGAGAGTGGCAACACCCACAAGATTCCACCTAGTATTGTTAAAGCCTTTGAAAGAAACATTGAAAGGTGTAGGGTTACAACTTTTAATACCAATATGTTCTAGAAACTTGTAATGTCCCCTTTTTAGGGTTTCTTTATTTGACAGTTGGTGCTATCTTTCAAATCTGTGTCTGCATATTCAAAGGAGTATATTGATGTTACCAGTGAACTTTTTTGGGTTTTTTTCTGGGACTTGGTGGGCAAATTTGCTTTTTTTAGCAATGTCTATTTTTAGTAAGTTCTAGTGCATCTCAGTTTGGGCACAGTATTTTTAGCAACTTGCTATTTTTAGTAAGTGCTATTTTGGGCACTTGGTTTCAGTAGCAGTGCAATGCAGGGTTTCTAGTTTTGGTAGTGTGTTGGCATTCTGTTGGTCCTCGGGAGGGTGGTGATGACCATTGCATTTTTTTCCATCTGGGTGGTTCTCCACATTTCTTGGAGAACATAGCTATTTTTAGTAAGTGCCCATTTTGGCACTTGACATTTTTTCGTTGTCATTAGCAACTTCTTGGTGCGATTAGTTTCCGTTTCGGATGTCTCCCGGTGCTTTTTTGTAAAACGATTGGAATTATTTTAATATTTACACTAAAGTTATAAAGTAATGTTTTAATATTACTTTAGTGTTAAATATTATAAAATGAAAAGGTTATTAAAGTTATTTTTTTTAAAAAGCAAAAGGAAAAAACGTGCTTTTTCGAGAAAAAGCAAAAAATGCCTTTTTTGAAAATCAACAAAAAGAAAACACTTTTTCGAAAAAGCAGGGAAAAAGCAAAAAACACTTTTTCAAAAAATTAGGAAAAAAGCAAAAAAGTGCTCTTTGAAAAAAGTAGGGAAAAAGCTATAAAAAGAGGCATGGGGTAGCTCATTTTATTATGTTGAAGATGATAATGTTATGTTGCCGGATTGGAATCTGAGAGTTCTTTCCCAAATCTTTAGAGGACGAAAACCCTCTCTAAGTTGCTGCTTTCGGATTTGGAAGATAATCCCTAGCTGGTTGGGTGTGATTGCATTCAGTAATCACCATGGAGCTTACAAGCAAAGTAATCAGATTTTGGTTTGATCATTTCGATGTTTTCTAGTTGCTATGTTTTGGTGTGGATTTCTAACCTTGCAAAGATTTTGGAGAGAATATTTCTTGGTGTCCTTGCCCACTGGTTGCACCTTTCTAACCTAGGCCATACCATCTGAATTGTTCATGCTGATTGGAGGATTGCAAACTATTTTGTGGGTATTGTTCCATTGGTTTCTGCAGACCTAGGCGACCTGATTGGTGAAGTTGCAGATTTTTTGAAGGAGGATTGGATTTTTGAGGGCTGGTCGCCCCTCCTTGCTAGCCGTACCATTTGAGGGTGCTGTGTGTTTGGGTTTTGGAAGTTTCTGCCCTTCTTTCCTTGCTGTCCAGATTGGTTTGGAGGTACCTTGTTCATTCCATAGCCTTGCAAGCAGCTTGGGGGTGTTCTATGGTGGTTTGGTGAGTTTCTTGGAGTGTGTGCCATGTTGTGAGCTTGCTGATTGGAGAGTTTCAGACCTGTTACAGCGTTTCCCGAGTAATGCAGACCTGCTGCAACTCATTTTCTGAGTTAGATCAGACCTCCATTTGCTTCTATACTTAGGTATCGTTGTTGGTGTTTCATTGGGTTGTCTGATTCCAAAAGATTGATTGTAATTGGGGGTGTTGCTATCATATTTTTATCTTATTAGTAGCTGGTTGTACTTGTTAGTATCATTTGTATTGAGGTTCATTGTAATATTGACTTGGTAGTACCATTTAGTAATCTTGCTCTTTCTGGTTTGATACTAACCCCATTGAATAAGTGGTATTCCCGTTGAATAAGAAGATGGCTTGTTGGATTTCATGTTATGCTTGTTGAATAAGCGGATGTTTACTTTCATGTTGAGCTATGCATCCCACTGCATAAGCAGTTTTGGACGGTTAGCCGCTTGATGCTTTCATTTCCTGCAATTTGTAATTCCCACTGAATAACTGGATGTTTCCTTATGTTTGAAGATTTCATACTCACCTCACTGAACAAGTGGTTCATTTCAATAGTGTAGCATTGTAACCTTACCACCATATGCTCTCACCTTGCCCACATTGGGATCTAGGTGATCAAAAAGTGGAAGGAAGTTTACTTAAGTTGATCATCTTTGATTATTGGCTAACGCTAACAAGTTGTGAAGTTTTGAAAAGAATTTAAGGGTTGGTTATTACAAAACTCAATGCTACAAATATTAAGTCCAAAATCATTATTCACTAAGTAACATTTGCAATGGAGTTAAAATTGACCACAATGAGAAGAGGCAGGCTTTCCTATTGAATCTCATGAGGGAGCTCAAAAGGAAGAAAAGTGATCTCCATCTTTTCAGCCCAAATACACATTATAGAAGCAACTTTAGTAGGTTTAACAAACAACGGAGCACAAATCTTTTGCAAAGCCTATAGAAACAACTCATGGTAAGGAGGATAAATCTGAATCAAATTCCAAAGGGATATCTTACCTTATAAATTGGGCCACAAAACAAGAATAGGAAGCACACAGGCAAGAAGTACAAGGAACCCTAGAAGGGTTACTAGGGTAAAAGTGAATAAGTTACACACTATCAAAGAAAACCAATAAGTGAATCTAGAAAGATGCGATGAGAATAGATCCAAGTAGAAGCGAGGGAAGAATCAAACCGATTACATAAAAGAGGGAAATGAAAGACTCTTAAAAAAGGAATACAAAGAGTAAGGGAGAAGGAATACACAAATTTTCCATTTCATAACAAATATAGAGCAAAGGTGAAAGAAAACAATCATTCATTTCTAGAAAAATGCTAACATGGGAAAGAAAAGCAGAGAACGTTACAATAGATCCATCTACAATAGGAGGAAAGGGAGAAGAACAAGCAATCATTTTTGTTTCTGAACTAAGAGCAAGAGAAAGGGGATAAGCATATCCATAAGAAGGAACATTGATATTGTGAGATAAGGAGAAAATAATAGGAAAGTCATTATAGGTGAGAAACATCAAGAAGGAAGAAGCATGGGAAATAGTTTCAATCATAACAGCATAAATATTTTGGGGAAAAATTGGCAAACCAAAAAACTTAAGATGTTTGTCAGAAAATTGGGGGATTTAATTAGAAAAAAGTCAGATTTTCAAAGAACATAGAAAAACTTGAAAAAGAACAAGAAAAACCTATTGTTTTGAAAATTTAAAGGAATTTTAATAGCATAGAGATATAGAGGGAAAACAAAAGTGAGTATTTAGTCCACAAATTGTGGAATATAGATTTTTCATTTATATTCATATTGCTGATTACATTATATTGCATTGGGATATTGTTTACTGGTCATTTTAACAAATAGCTAAGGCAAATGCAATAAGAATTTTGAGTTCACAAATGGGGGTATATAAGATGACAACCATAGAATATTATAATCTGAACTTTATTAACTGTTAAGATTAACAATGTCTCCTATAGTTTATTAACTAGTAAGATTATTTTTTAATTGGTAAAGATGCATGAAAAGGAAAATCATGGCATAGACATGGCACGTAGCTTTATCCAATTTGTTTGGTAAGAATGCCTGAAAAGTAAAAAGGAAAAACATGGCACATAGCTTTATCCAATTTGTCTTTTGTTTCTGAACCTTAATAGGGATTACAACCCTATCTTGGGATAAAAATTGCTTGTCAAAGTTAAAATTGATTAAGAGTAGTCAAAATTCATGTATTTAAATGATTTTTGTGTGAGCATGTGGGAAAAATCAGTAAAAGAATGTTGGCTATGGTTTATTGAAAAAATGTGAAACTTGACAATTCAAGATTTGTAATGTCCCCTTTTGGCACTTAGCCAATTCGTGCACATTTAGCTAGTTTCCAAGTCTTCCGATGGCTAATTGGTTAGTTAGGGAGAACTCCAACATTCTTGGAGAAGCATTTGATCAGTTTTGCAAAGCAATTGTTCTTGGGTTCGAGTTTAGTTGTTATTTGGAGCCCTTTGATGCTTTCGGAATTGATTTTCGACCTTTTGGGTGCTCCCCAAACTTCTTGGAGGAGTAGGGTATTTTTAGAAAGTCACCAAGTTGATTTCAATCATCTTCCTACTACTTCAGTTTCATCATGGTGTGGCCAGAATTAGATTTTGATGACATTGCAGTACTTTTTGCAATTTGGGTAAGCTGTTAAGTTATTTAATTAATATTTCATTAATGTTGAGAAATAATTGAAGGACAACTTAGTGTAATAGCTTGTTGGAAAGGTGATTAAATGTTTGCACATAATGAATTATCTAGTTTAAAGAAAAAGTGTTTTTTCAAGAAAAAAAACAACGAAAAAACAAAATGCGCTTTTTCAGAAAAAAAAGTGTTTTTTTTCGAAAAAGCAGTGAAAAAGCAAAAGAATGCTTTTTTGAAAAAGCAACAAAAAAGCTATAAAAGGAGGTGTTGGGGGCTCATTTGGAGATGCTGAAGTTTTCTCATACTGTTATGATATTAGATTGAACCTACGAGTTCTTCCATAATCTTTTGAGGACGAAAACCCTCATTCGATTTCTCGTTTTGGATTTGAGAGAAAATCCCAAGCTAGATTGGAGTGATTTCATTCTAGAGATCACCATTGTGCTTCAAATCGAGTTTCAGTTTTGGATGTTGCTGAAATGAAGATCTATTCAGTGTTTTGAGGTGTGTTGGGTGGAGTTCAAAGGAAATTTTCCAGTATTTTGCTTGTGGGTGTGTTTGTATGCTCGTTTTTGAGTTTCCAAAGCATCAACATCAATGTTTCAGTTCTGATTTGTCCAAATTACAGCAGAAAAAAGGGTGTTTTCAAACCTCTACCAGCCTTCTAGTTCACCCATTCAAGGTATCACATTTCTATTTCATAGCTGGGTTATTGGGTACATGTTTTTTGGTGCTGTTGGGGGGTCTTTCAGCAGTTCTTTACATCAGCAGTTAATCCTCTTATTTTGGTGCTCGCAATGCATATGTGCTAACCTTGTAATGCTTTGGATGGTTATATTACCAAAAACTTCAGTTTCTATGCACTTTATTTTGTAGGCATTGGACGGTAGTACCGTGAGTGGATTTAAATTTGTTATTGCTGATGCACTTACCCCATTGAACAAGTGGTAATATTGTAATAGCTCAACATTGAAAAGTGGAAGAAGCATGTTTAAATGACCTCAAGCATTGTATAAGCTTTCTTGCTGAAAAGTGCAAGTGCCTTGTAATTCCCGCTGAATAAGTGGATGATTTCTTTCTTGTATTGTTTATGCATCCCACTTAATAAGTGGTTTGGCTGTCTTGCTACCTGATGCTTCTTTCTAGCAAGTTGTAAATCAATAAATTGTAATCTTGACACCGTATGCTCTTACCTTGCCCAATCTAGGATTTGGGTAATCAGAAAGTTGATAGGAAGTTGTTATGCTTTCATTTACGTTAAGGGTAACGTATTTTCAAAAACAAATTGAGGGTAGTTATTACATGATTTTTGTGTTTGGTCTCTATTTTTTTGTGCTTTATGCTTCTATGGTTTTGGTGTTAAGAGATATAGAGAAAGGAACACCCTTAACTAAAATGGTGCATGCCATTGAAGGAAACATAGAAACAGGATGAGATAGTAAAATTGGGTCTAAGATAGGAAGATGTGGCAAAGAAGGAGCAAAAGAGATCTCCACAAAATCAAATAATACATCATCACACATAACATAAGAAAAATCTTCATCTAACAAGAGGGTACTATCAAAAGAGGAAGAAGATGGACAAGGGTTAGGATCAAATAGGATATTTCATATATGGTAAAATCGCATAGGGATAAAGAAGACATGGTTTTGAGAAGGAGAATACCAAAGATAAATCTAAAAGTAGTCCTATCCAAGGGTGGGTGAGAAAGAAATGTTAAAGAGGTGTAAACAAGGTGGGGTGCAAAAAAGAATAAACACTAAGAAGAAGCATGCCAAAAATAGATGTTGCAAAAATCAAAACAACAACAGAAAGGCCAAAAGTAGTTGTCGTTAAAATTGCCATACCCCCTTTAAGCATTTTGGCTTTCATGGGTAGTCGAAGAAAATTTGTGTGTGCACTTATCCTAACGTGCTTTGTTGTTAGGAAGCTAAGTGAACAATATAGAAATAGTAAAACCACAAAACATGAAATTTGGAGGATTTTAATGTGTGTGCAGTGCCTTGTGAATGGAGGAAGAAAGGAAGTGGAATAATTGATATTACCAAAGAAAAGAAGAAGCAATAAGGGTTTCAAGAGTTTAAAGAGGAGCTACAAAGTAGTTTAGAATTAACTGCAGAAGAAAAATAGAATCTTTTTCAGGGAAATAATATAAGAGATTTTATTGCTTCTTCCAAAGAAGGAAGAAATAATAGCAGAGAAGTTCTCAAATATTATTTAAAAAAAAATAGACGTTACAAAGAAGTTTATTGTAGAATGGAAAAGAAAGATTGTTTCCTCTTTAGACGAAGAAGAGGAACACTACACAATTAAAATGGCATAGAAGAACCAAATAATTTAGAAACAAAAGAAACTAAAATAATCAATCTTGACCAAAAATACAGATTACTAGAAGATTTGTAGGATGTCAACCAGAGGGTTTTGTGGGAATGACACTTGCACTCTAGAAGAAATCCTTTTGGATGTATTCACGACAATGCTTCAAGAAAAACTAGAGCATTATCTTTTCAGAAAAAAATGTTCTTTAGAATAGCTAGAATTGCAGAGTTTTTTGTCTATTGACTAATGATAATAGAATTGTACAATAATAGGCATGGTAAGATTTGTTGACGAAAATGCAAAAAAGAAATTCAGCGATTGGGGTTTTGTTTGTTGAAATAATAGTAATGAATTTTTGATGCTTGTACACATAGTTGCAAGACTCGCACAAAACCCGGCGAGTAGTGAAAAACTCGCGAGTTTTTCCAGGGGGCGAGTTTTTCAGGCACTTGTACGCCAGAAAACTCGCCCGTACTTTCTGGAAAAACTCGCCGTACTTTTGGCGAGTTTTTCCAGAAAGTACGGCGAGTTTTCCAGAAAAACCCGCGCGACAGTTAGAACGCCCAAGCAGCCGCTAAAAAGCAATTTTAAGTTGTCTTTTTTCATTCACTCTCTTCTCACACAATCAACCACCAGGTATAAATTTTGAAATTTACAAGTTACAAATATTGATAATTTGATAAAATATGTTTTCAAATTTCAACTTTTGAGTTTTGACTTTCCTTTCTAAGTTTCTAGGTTCTCTTCTAACTCTTAATTTGTTTTTTGTAGATGTTTGGTGGTCAAATTGGGGTGGAAATACCCCACATCTCCAGCAATTTGCCCTCCGTGTCTTATCGCAGCCTTGTAGCTCTTCCAATTGTGAGCGCAATTGGAGCTTGTTTGAGGCCATCCACACAAAGAAAAGGAACAAACTAGCTCAGAAACGCCTGAATGACCTTGTGTATGTGCAATATAATCTTCGGCTGCGCAAAAAACAAGTTAAGGAGATATCAGATGATCCAATTGATTTGGATGAGATAGATCCATACAATGATTGGATAGGGCAAGATGAGCAACCTCCATTGTTTTCTGACAATGAGATTTATGACTTTGAGCGACAAGCAATGGAGGACGAGGGTGGATTTGCATTCTCATTGGATGACATTGAGGATGATCCTGAGGAGGAGTCATTGGCAGTGCCAGAGCCACCGGTAGTAGCCTCTGCATCCAGGATGGAGGTTGAGGAGCCACAGCAGATGCCTACAACTACAGCCGCTCCCGTAGTGAGAACACTGAGAAATACTAGACATGGGAAGAGGAAGATGTGAATTTGTAAAAGCTGAAATATATTAATGTTGTATTTACTTTCAGTTTTACAAAAACAATTTGCTATTTTCATTTTGTTTCAAACTATTAGTATACTATCAGCGTATTGAGCATTCCACATGGGGATGCGATTTTGTATCTAATTTTCTTTCAAATCAATCAAATATAACTAGACTCAGCTTGTTTCTTCTATGTTCTCATTTTATTGACTCATTGGATGCATCTTATCATTGAATTTTGCAAAAAAAATGTGATTTTAATGAAGTTTAAGCAATTTTTTAAGTTGCCGAGTTTTTTGCCGAGTTTTTTCCGAACTTTTGCCGAGTTTTTTCCGTACCATATTTTCCGGGCTTGGCGAGTTTTTGCATTTGGCGAGTTTTGCAACTATGCTTGTACATACTTTTTTAAATGTTAGGGACACCTCCACAGTTGCAGAAAAAGTTCAAGTAAAGATAGGCTTAGAAAAATGTAATAAATGGGCTAAGAACAAGTCAAAGTGTCTTCATTGGCAACTAGTGAAGGTAATGGGCTAAGTGGGTCCTAAAACATGTCAAGGTGTGGTCATTAAATGAGATGCATTACATAGAGTGGAAGTTGGAAAGTGTGCAAATTCTATCTCTACAGAAAGTATGAGCTTTCTGCCTTTCAAATCTCCAAAACCCTTCATATTCTGTTCATTGTTTGAATCAGAATGTGTTTGCCAGTTGTCAACCAGTTCACCGTGATGACTTGACGTGTTCACCCTCCACTAGAAGTGATGAACATGCCAACCTTGCGTTTCCATGTCATGTTGATGTCTACAATTCAACTGAAAGGACACAGAGATGTTCTGGACCATCCCCACTACTTCCCATCCATTTCACACATTGCCATGCATCTTTTTTTGGTCACTTTGATAAAGAAGATGGTTTCTATGTTGCTTGACAACTTGTACCCCTAGTGTCAACAACTCCAGGACCTTCAGGATCTGAGAACAAATGACCTGAGTTTCAGATCAACATGAGAGCCTTATTTCTTAGGGGCCAAGTCTTTTTTCCATTTAATCCATTGTGAATGAGACTTTGGGCAGGGTGTCCATTTTCAAGTGGCAGCATGTTTTTTTTGGTCAGAAAAGCAGGTCTAACTGTTGTACTGTGATCATATTGTTGCAGAAGCTCTGTTCTTGGAAGATGGATCATTGACCAACAACTGGCTGTATGTAGGATTAGCAAGAGTAGGAGGGGTGGCGGGGAGGGGAGAGTGGTACAGGTGAGGAGGTCATGACCTCCTCCCTAGGATGTTAAGAAAAATTTCTGATTGGTAAAAGATCTGGGGTCAGGGGTTGGATGGATTGTGCACAGGACATCTAAAGTTAGAAGCGGATTTCAGATTAGTGTCATTGAGATTCAGACCTATATAGATCTCTTTATCATACAAGAGCCAAAAGATGGAACTAATCACTTTATTTCTTTAACTGAGAGGCCACAGAAATGGCTCTAGAAATATTTTTTTTCATGCTTGAATTTTGCATCAGAGTGCTCCAGAAATGCTCAACATGAGGTTACAAATAGAAAAAATTGGTTTTGATTTTCTAAAACTTATTAATATTGTGGAACATGAAAAGAAGCCCAAACTTTGGTACCAAAATCTGATACTCATTTCAAGATAAAAAATATGAATTTGATTTAAAATAAATAGAAGTAAATTATTTAGGTGCACAGCATGAAGAAATGGTGAAAACCTCAACTTAATAGTGGGATAGGTCCCCACTTCTTGACAAATTCCTCTATTACAAAGCATTTCAGTTACACTTATTTTTAATGAAATTTATCAATCTTGAAGGCAGAAATGAATGTCATTTGAAGAAGCTGCTCTACTAATAGGAATTAAAGTTTGTGGAGTTTCAAGTTGGTTTTATAGAAACAACTATAGTGCAGGGTGGCCTTTTCTAAACTAGCTCCAATTTAGATTTTTTTTTTAATTAATACTGTAGTACTGAACATTTCTGAATTATTTTTGGTTTTCCTCTTTAGAAGCAAAACGGAGACGCAGGCACAATCTTTGTATGTATAAAAGAAAGAAAAAGTTAATTCCTCACGTGCCTTCAAAAGATCCAAAACAGAGGCTTCGGCAAATGGCTTCTCTTGCAACTGCACTTACAAGCATAGGAGTTGATTTCTGTGATGAACTCACCTATATTCCTGGTCTTGCACCTCGTTCAGCCAATTGTGTGGAGTTTGAAGGGGCTGGCATGCAGGTGATGGTTACTTCTTGTTTCACTTTCATCAAACTAATTCTGAATGGGATCTTTGGAACTGTTCAATGTTCTACTGTATTTAAGCACTTTTTATTTTCAATTAAAAATGACTTGAGAGGTGGAATTTAAACATTACATTTCATCAGTAGTTTTTTAATTCAGTAATTTGTTTCTTTAAGCTATATTTTATTGTTTGAAAAATTTATATCCTTCCATTCTCCTGAGGCTAAACATTCACAGTTTAATGCCAATGACAGAATATGAAATGCTTGAATTGTGGTTTCTGAATATGAAGTCCTTGAGAAATGTGCTGTCTCAGTTTAATAGAAAATTTGTTAGATAAGCATATGAAAGTCACCATGATATACAAGCATATACATATACACATACATTACACATGTTTACTCGATAATGCTATTTAAATGATTAACAGAGGGTAAACGGAAATACATAATAGAGAATAACAAAATATATCAGTTACTCATAACAATGCTAGGAAGATATGTCGTGTATTCATTCATTCATCAGATATGCAATGATTATGGGATAAATATGCATGTGGTCCCCAACTACAAGTACAAATAGGAAATATATGGCAAGTCAACGCTGGTTGAGAATGCCAATTGTTGGTTACTACCAATTAACAACCGACAATCAGGGACTAATTACACATTAACTTATTTATTTATTTATTGACGACTACATCAGCCCCCCCAAAAAAAAGTCGTCTTTCAAACAACAACAAACAAAATTGGGAGTTGAACAACCCAAACTACAACTACTGAGAAGGGGGGTGAGAAGAAGTCCCAAGATGTACAGACGATGTAGGGGTGGACGTCAGGGATTAGAGCTGTTGAAGCCTATGGACCTCTTCTATGGGCAGCTTCAAGTGGTGGTTTGCTACCATTTCACACTCTCTTGCTGCCTTCACCATCTGTGCAGCCTCCACCAACTGATGTTTGGTCTACTCAATCTCTTTTTCTTTCTCTGCCAGCTTAGCCTTCATGGCCGTCACGCTAGCCCGTTCAGTGGTAGTGAGCTATGTTTTCTAAGCCAATTGTTCTTGGAATTTTTGTGTGCGCTCAACCAACTCATCTCGTACTCTCTATACCATTTGAAGGGCCTCATTCTTTTGTTGTGTAAGCTCGTTAGTAGAGGTGATTTGACGCTTCAGCCTATAAAACACATCTTTGAAGGAGGCTTCTATGCCAAAGAGGGCTAAAATCACTCTAGCATCCCTCCCTCCTATTGAAGACCTGGGAGGGTGCCAAGCTGCCATCATCATTAGAGTCTCTACTCCAGGATCATCCTTGAGAAGTGAAGCAATGAGTAAACTCCCCTTCACACTCTATTTGTGCAAATGTCAATATGCGCTGGGCTTCTCTTACCACCAACAGAGAATGTACTATGTCGAGTCGTCTGGTATGTCTGCAACCTCCTGCATCACCACCGCCATAGACTTGAGATCTTGTATATATCATTGGACCTTGCCAAGTGTGTTAGAAAGTTGTCATTGATGTCAAAGGACAAACTCATTTGCAAGAACAAATAACATGTTTACTACAGGCCGACCTTCATTATCTTGGCACTACATTGGAAGGAGATTCAAATTAAAATATTGTCTTTAAAATAGTGGCCATTAATATTTTTTGGTAAATCAATAGTCATCATTTATCCCCTTTGGGATATGAAAATAAAATATATATTTAAATGCCTAAGAAAATATAAGATGGAAAAGCAGCAAAAAAAAAAGAAAAAAAAGAAAAAGAAAAAGAAAAAATAGTTATAAGACAGTGAATAAAACAAAAATTAAATAAAACAAAAGGAGTAAGGCAGCGATTAAATTAAAGAATGAGCAGTGATTCCTTATGAAGTGTGAACAATTAAGAATGAAGTGGAGCAATTCATATTAATATCATAAGGAGTAATCAAACTTATTAAATGAAAGGCAACTATTACCTTTACTAATGGACAAGCAATGCATAAATCCAGCGATTCCATATTAAACGGTAGCAATTCCATTTTAATAGGCAGCGCTTATGGGTATGTGCAAGAAGTTGAGTCCACTTTTTGGCCAAAAAGTGGAAGTGTTTTCCCTGATTTTCAGAATGAGGGGTTGGTGCCTCTAGAATTTGTAAAAAGAAGTTTAATAAAAACAATATTTTGGTCGTGGTTTTCAACCACAAGGGTTTCCATGTAAATTGTGTTTATTTGATTTATATGTGCCAAATTTCATTAAATCTTAAAGTGATTAACTGAGTTTAAAAAGAAAAAGAATAGTGTTATATTGATTCACACCCACTTCGCACTCACCCCCTCCCCTCGCACCCCCTCCTTAGTATTGTTGATGTTAATAATAGCATCGGTCATATTCTTCCAGTGATCTCCTTTGCTTCATGTTAATAAATTAAATCATAGCTTAGAGCTATTTAATTTGTTGAGACATCGATTCACTCAAGAGGCATGATTTATTGTTGAGTTCCAATTGTTTGTTAAGGCCGACATGTTGATTAATGAAGAGGCACGTTCAATATAGAAATACATTTGTTATCAAGCCGACCTTGAAATGGCGCGATTCCTTATGTGGCCAACTTCTTGCTCATTGGATACGACTTAATGAAGGGGCACCTTCCTCTATGATGGCCGACTTGATTTGACGACCTTTCTATATTGTATATATATTCAATGTTTCTCTCTTTGTTGATCATTCATTCCATTCAAGTATATTCGTCACAAGTTGAGATCATCAAGTGCGAGTTTATTTACAAGTGCAGATCATAGTTGAAGGCTGAGTTTCTCTATCAGCGAATTGTTTCTTTGTATTTCTGTGTTGCATCATATCTGATGCTTATATTCTGGTCTGCAAATTGACCTCTTGTAAGGAGATCATTGTTGTTGAAATTCAATATATAAGTGATATATTGTTGCTGGGTTTTTCTCCCTCAAGAGGAGGGTTTTCCTAGGGTATTTGCTGTGTTATTTGTGTCTGATTTTGAATTAATTTTTGTGCATTTAATCTGATCACTAAATTTAACATGGTATCAGAGTGGGTTTGAGGAGATCGTGATCAGATTTGTTCTTACAGCGATACTCTATTCTCTTCTTTATACTTCTTTGTCTATCCCTACCTTAGTCAAGATGGTGATCGGTTTGAAGATTGAGGATAGACTCGAGGGAGCATCCAACTTCACATCATGGAGATTTAGGATCATGCTTACCGTGCGTGAAAATGACTTGGGTGAGTTTGTGGAGTCCAGTGTTCCTGAACCTGAGGAGGAAGAAGAGAAGTCGCAGTGGGTGAAGAAAGATATCAAGGCAATGAAAATATTGGTTGATTCCGTTAAGGATCATATCGTTCCTATTGTCTCTAAGTTGAAGACGACAAGAGACATGTTTAAAACATTGGAAGAAATGTACGAAATCAACAATACCAGCCGGGCACTTGCACTGAAGCAACAACTACACCATGTGAAGATGGCTAAGGGAGAATTAGTGATTGCTTACTTCATGAGAATTTCAGATTTGAGAGATCAACTCTCGACAATTGGCCATATGGTTGATGACAAAGACTTGACTATGCTTGCTCTCAATGGTCTTCCTTTTTCTTGAGAATCCTTCATGCAGGGAATCAGTGCAAGATCAAAATTGCCTAAGTTTGATCATCTAAGGTCAGATTGCATTCAAGAAGAGTCAAGGTTGGTGGCTAGAGGCGTTGGTTAAAGTTCAAAGAATGAAGATATTCATGTTCTTGCCTCCCATGCTTCGAAGAAGAAAGGAAAAGATGGAGAGAAAGGGTTCTTCAAAAGGAATCGAGATAAGGGAAATGATGATGCACTTGCCTCCAAGAAGAAGAGAGACATGTCCAAGATTCAATGCTTTAGGTGTTATAAGTTTGGCCACTTTGCTAAGCATTGTCCAACTAGACCTAAGCAACAAGCCACCGTTGTAGATGTTGATGATGCTTCTCCACAAGAAGATTCATGTGAATACCTGTTCTATTCAGCATTGTCAAGCAATGTACCTATAGATACCAACACTTGGCTGATTGGCAGTGGTGCTTCTCGACACATTACTGGATTGAAGGAGCACTTATCAAGTTTGGTGGAGAAAGATTCTTCTAAACAAGTTATTATCGGAGATGATGCTGGTTACTCCGTGAAAGGGATTGGGACCTCTACTCTTCATTTGGATTCCGGCATTACACTTCAGTTGAGAGATGTTCTTTATGTTCCAGGAATCAAGCGCAATCTTATTTCTATTTTAGCTCTAGAAGATAAAGGATATCAAGTTGCCTTCTCCAAAGGCAAAGTTCTTGTGTGGATGGAGAATTCCAGTTTCAAGGATGCTCAAGTAATTGGTGTTAGACATGAAAGCCTCTATAGGCTATGTACGCGTCCTCTACAAGCATTAGTTCATGATTCTTCAAGCCTATGTGATCTGTGGCATCGAAGATTGGCTCACCTCCACTTCCGAGCCTTACCTATTATGGAGAAGATGGTCACGGGACTTCCTAAGTTCAATCAGGAGCATGAAGGTACTTGCAAAGGATGTGCTATGGGTAAGAATTCAAAAGCTCCTTTCCATAGTAGAGAAAGTAGATCTAAGTGTTTTTTAGACCTTATTCATTCTGATTTATGTGGACCTATGTCTGTTCCTTCTTCGAGTGGTTTCTTGTATTATGTTCTTTTTATTGATGATCACTCTAGAAAGACTTGGATTTATTTTTTGAAAACTAAAGAGTTTGAGGAAGTGTTAGAAAGATTCAAGGAGTTCAAAGCTCTTGTAGAAAATCTTTCCGGTAAAAGAATCAAGATCCTCAGATCTGATAATGGAGGAGAATACACCTTTGGTAGCTTTCAAAATTTCTGTATTGATGCTGGGATTAAGAGGGAGTTCTGTGTCCCCTATAATCCACAACAGAATGGTGTTGCAGAGAGAAAGAACAGGACGATCGTGGAAGCAGCAAAAGCCATGATTCATGACCAGGATCTGCAAAATTTCTTATGGGCAGAAGCTTCTAGGACTGCAGTCTATGTACATAATAGAAGTCCTCACAAGATCTTGGAGAATATGACTCCAGAAGAAGCCTTTATAGGGAAGAAGCCCGAGGTTAGTCATTTGAGGATCTTTGGATGTCCTGTCTATGTTCATGTTCCAAAAGAGAAGAGAACCAAGTTGGAGCCTTTTGGCAAGAAGGGAATATTTGTGGGCTACAGTGAGACATCAAAAGTCTATAGGATATATGTTCCAGGTCAGAAGTTGATTGAAATCAGTAGAGATGTCACATTCGAGGAAGATGTTGCATTTAGAAGATCCAAGGGAACTCATGTGGAGATTGACTATGATGAGCCCCCTCAGGATATGGAAGTTGACCATACTCCTGAGATTCAGAGGGAGACTTCCGAACCAAAGGAAGATGTGTTGTGACGTTTTTCACACATCGCCCCATTGCAAATGGGGACCCCCTAATTTTGGCTTTGCTTTTGGTTTGGCGTTGGTTTGTTTCTGTTGTTGTCTCTCTCTCGTTCTGTCTATCTTTCCGGGATGTGCCCGTCTGTGAGCTTTAACATGAAATTTGGCCAAGTCTGAAATTAGGGTTTGCGTTTCTTTGGTCAATTTGAGGTCAAGCAAGGTGAATAAATTGAAAATTGAGCTTAACATTGTTGTCAGTATGCTTCCAGCAGGCTCTCAACAGGTTTTCATCAGATTCTGAGGTACTTACTATTTTTAGTAAGTGTGAAATTACAGGCAATTCGTCAGCATTTTTGAGATTTCGACAGTCACATTGTATTCAGAGCACATCGGGCTACTCATATGCAAAATTTGAGCGAGAACAGGCAACTTACGATTTTTAGCAGTCCAGCTTCCGGGACAAATTTCAGGGTTCAGATGCAAAGTTTCTCTTTGCATGTCTGGATATTCCTTCTGGGTTTTTCGAGACCTTCGCGATGATATAACATGCAAGACGAGACGACCACTTTCAGAATTTAGTCTTCCGAGGCTATTTTTAGGGTTTGCATGTCAGGGTTTCTTTTGCATATCGGGTGATTCCTGATGGGTTTTTCGAGAGCTTCGCGATGGTATGACATGCAAATGGAGATTCTCACTCAGTAAGGAACTTGCTATTTTTAGCAGGTGTGTCCCGGCAGTCGCTTCCCGGCAGTTCAAAATTAGAAGCTGATCACAGTGCCACAGAAACGAAGAGAAACAGAGTTCATTTGATATACATGCAGAGCGAATTAGGGTTTCCAGCTTCAAGACCTAAAAAGAGGCATAAAAGGTCAAAATTTTCGAAAACCGGTGTAAACCACCGCGATCAGCATTCTTCAGGCTATCTGCTGGTGAAATTTCAAGTCAAACGGAGCACTTACTATTTATAGTAAGTCAATTTGGAAACTGGCTAAAAATAGTAAATTGAGTGTATGCGTCAGTGTCGGTAGTAAGGTCACATGGTGAGGAGCGCCTCATTCAAATTTCAACTCGATCGGAGCATGGGAACTATCAGAAACATGAGGTTACCATTTATAGTAAACCACCCCCGGAAACATGCTAAAAATAGCAGGTCAGCAAAAGATGGCAGTGTCGACAGGACAACAAGGCTATGAAGAGGCGATGTGCAAAGTTTCAGGCCATTCCGAGCTTCAGAAGTGCAAAATCAAGAAGACTTACTATAAATAGCAGGGCACTTAAGCTAGCAAGAAGTGATGAAAAAGTTCTAAGTCTGGAGCTTCGTCCAGTAGACAGGGCAAAATGCGCCCAGGTGAGTAAGAAGGCAAGAAAATTCTTAAGTCATGAAGTTTATCCTTCACCTAGGCCAAAATGCGCCCAAGGAGAAGAAAGTCAAAGAAGGTCAACGAAGTTCATCCTGCAGGCCTAGCAAAATGCGCCCAAGGAAAACTCAGGAGGTTGAAAAAATTGTCTAAGTCTGGATATCCGCCACCACCCTCAAAATGCGCCCAAGATGCAAGTTTATCCTTCTCAGGGGGTGAAATGCGCCCAAAGTTGTAAGTGGTCAAAGCGAAGTCAACACTCAAATCCTCCATCCACCTCAAAATGCGCCATCCTTCACACAGGGTGAAATGCGCCCAATTTGCAAAGAAGTCAACAAGTCAAACGTTTTTCGTCCTCCTCAAGGGGCAAAATGCGCCCAAATACATGCATGTAAGGACGAAAAGTGGAAGGTGAAGAGTCACCCAAAGGCGTTGGAAAAAGTTTATCCACCAGCCATGTCCAAATGCGCCCAAAAGAAGAATGAGTCAACAAGGTCAAAGCTTTTTATCCTCCTCAAGGGGTGAAATGCGCCCAAGCAAGCTCAAGTCAAGACAAAAGACGGAAGTTGAAGAGTCATCCAGTGGATATGCTCAAATGCGCCAAGTTGAAAGTGTAAAAGGTGAAGACAAGGTGGTAAATAAGGTAAATGCTAAGTGATTCAAATTTTTCTAAGGCAAATATTTTCTTCCTTAGAAAATACGCCTAGAGCTCCGAGGTGGTGGAATTTTCCTGAAGCGTGAGCAGAGTTGCCAGAGGTGAAGTCAGTGAATGCCAGCTGCACGGGTTGATAGAATTTTCCAAGTCAGATCAAAATTCTCAGAGGGGATCGAAGAACGAGAATAAATTTGATGAAAGAATATTTTCTAAGGTTCAAAATTCAAGAAAATTAAATGAACCCGTTCGTTGGGCACCCATGAATATGACGCGTTCTGGAGAAAATTTTCTTCTGGGTATCGAAGATTGCCGATGAGGAGTTGATTTTAAGGTCTTCCACAGCTTGTCGAGGATTCTGGGATGAAGATTTTAAATGGGCGCAGGATTGATGAATTTTCCTAAGGGAAGTTCGAAAATTTTCTAAGGCAAAATGAAGAAAATGTGTTTCCAAGGTGAAATTCTCCAGACAATGAATTTGAAAGGAACTGCCTAGGTGAATTTGCCCAAGCTCCTCGTGAAGATAGTTTTCTTGAGCCAGAGATGGATAAAACCAAGGTTGTCAGAGCTACAACAGGTGAAATGAATTTCTTGAAGATGCAGTTGAAGTTAATATTGTCAAAGATGATACGCCCTTGAGGGAGATGGGTTGAAAATTTGGCTAAGGCATGAGGAATTATGAAGAAAGCGGAGGTTGGCTACTGGAGGCGATGAACGTGAGAATCCTGGTAAGTGAGTTAAGTTTACATTATGAGGTGTTCTAATGCTTTTCTCCTTGCTTGTTTTGCAGGATGAGTGTGGAGGCCAGAGCACGATGTCTGGAAGTGGTGAAGCACGATGATATCACAACCTTCGAAGGAGGATAAAGTTACAAGTTTCAATCTCGAAGGAAGAAGAAGTTGCAAGAAATTGGCTAAGTGTTAGCTCAAGTGACAAAGAAGTTAAAGAAGAAAAGTCGAGAAGAAGATCAAGAACAGTGTGAACGCGTCTACAAACGGAATCTTCTAGAAGGATGATGGTGGACATTATGGCGCATTTATTACCCCACTCTCCTTTGTGGCGGTTTTTAGGGAAAATCTTGTTTAGGGCTGAGGTGGCACGATTCTGGCCACTCTATTGATTGTAACCCTAGCCGTCTTTTGGGACTTGGCTAGCTATATAAAGGGGGAGTCCCCCTCATTTGTAACTCAGTAGACAGTAGAGAAGATTAGAATAGACATAGAGTAGAGGGACAACTTAGAAGTAGCTTAGTATAGATTGATAGTGTAGTTTGAAGAAGAGGGAAAGTTTTCCCTTTGAAAACTTTGTAAGAAATTGTTGTGAACACTCTCTCAATAAAAGAGTTTTTCATTGATGGTGAATTTCGTCTTTGTTGTGAGTAGCTAGCAAGGTTTCTTCGTCCTTCGGATTCAAATGGTAGCTCAAAGTAGTGTAATTTTCATTCTATGCAAGTAGATGTTAGTTGTGGAATGTGGCGTTTGATCTAAGCAACTTCGTCTATCCATACCACTAGTGTATTTGCTGATGGTGAATGCGCCTTGTGTGGTCAACTGGAAACGTTTGGGCCTAACTTCAATCACAGTTTGAATGATGGTATGCGTCGTTGTGATGGTATCTTCATGTCAAGTGGTGGTTTGAACATCTTTAGTCATCTCCCTTGAAGATTGCACCGACTCCGTGGAAGCTGTCCGATGCGAGGCAAAGCGAAGTCCGGTTAGGAGTTTGCTGAAGTCAAGCTCCATATCCCACGCCTTAGAATAGATTTAGACTCTCTAAACCCTGCACCATTTCAATTCAGCACTTTCTGGTTAGAATAGGTAACTCACGCTTCATAGATAAATCTTTCGAGCCTTTGAATTCCTTTCTCCGCTGCCGAACAATTCTGTAAGTCCCCTTGAAATACCAGCAAATCACATCGAGCCAAACTGAGCCTATTCGCACTGAAAGAACCTTGGAGTTGAACGCATGAACTTTCTTGCAATCTTAGCATGCGGAATACTTTGATCAAGAGAGGATAGGGAAGCCGTTGGCGACTTTATTCTGCGTTGGTGCGGTCACGAAAAACACATCAACAAGATGTTGATCCAGTTGAGCCCTTGGAACCTACTGATGGGCCTACCGATATTGTGATTAGAAGAAAGAGACCTCTTTGGGCTAGACAAACTATGCAAGAGGCTGAAAGGTTCGTAGCTCCCAGAGGTACATTCAGAGAAAGTAAAAGGCCGCATAAGTTCTCCAGTTATGTTGCCTGGATGAGTCAGATTATTGAGTCTGAGCCTTCTAGTGTGGAAGAAGCTTCCAGTCAACAGGTTTGGAAAGATGCTATGACAAAGGAGTACCAATCAATTCTCAAGAATGATGTTTGGGACATTGTTCCTAGACCCGAAGGCAAATCTGTAGTATCTTCGAAATGGCTCTTCAAGATCAAGCATGTAGCTGATGGGAGCATAGAGAAGTTCAAGGAAAGATTCGTGGCTTGTGGGTTTTCACAGAAAGAGGGAGTTGATTATGAAGAAACATTTGCTCCTGTTGCTCGCTATACTTTTGTCAGGACTATCATTGCCATTGCCGCATCTAGAGGATGGAAGATTCATCAAATGGATGTGAAGACAACTTTTCTAAATGGTGTGATCAAGGAAGAAGTTTATATCGAGCAACCTGAGGGGTTCGAGGTACATGGGAAGGAGTCTCATGTTTGCAAGCTGAAGAAGGCCTTGAATGGTCTTAAGCAGGCTCCTCGTGCATGGTACGAAAGAATTGATTGTTACCTATCAAGTTTGGGCTTCTTGAAGAATGATGCTGACTCTAACCTGTACTTTAAGGTAATTGATGTTGAAGCATTGATTTTGGTCTTATATGTTGATGATTTGATACTTACTGGAGAAGACCACTTGATCATCAAATGGAAGAAAGAGTTGGCCTCTGAGTTTGAGATGAAAGATCTTGGACTTATGCACTACTTCCTTGGCTTAGAAGTTTGGCAGAAATCAGATGAGATGATTCTAAGTCAAGGGAAATACACCATTGATGTACTTAAGAGATTTGGTATGATGGATTGCAAATCAATGTCTACACCTATGGAGACCAACCTACATAAATTGAAGGAGGCTGCAGCTAGTTCAGACTTGGTGGATCCTACAATGTACAGACAGCTGATTGGGTCCTTGATGTATCTAGTTAACACTAGACTAGATATCTGTTATGCTGTGAGTGCACTTAGTCAGTTCATGTGTGAACCGAGACAAATACATCTTGTTGCAGCTAAACATATCCTGAGATACTTGCGTGGCACAGTTGGATATGGGTTGAGATATTCTTCAGATGCTAACTTGGAGTTGCATGGTTATACTGATTTTGATTGGGCAGGATGTGTCACAGATCGGAAGAGTACCTTTGGTTGTTGCTTCAGTTTGGGTTCTGCTATGATATCCTGGTGCAATAGGAAGCAGTCATCTGTGGCATTGAGTGCAACAGAGGCAGAGTATATTGCAGCTTGTATGGCAACTTGTATGGCAGCTTGTATGGCAGCTTGAGAAGCAGTATGGCTTCGTAAGCTCCTTGCAGGATTGTTTGGACGATCAATGGAGCCTACTATCATTCATTGTGATAACCAGAGTTGCATGAAGCTTTCTGTCAATCTTGTGTTTCATGACAAAACCAAGCATGTTGAGATCAAGTATCACTATATTAGAGATATGGTATTGCGGAAGGCTATATAGTTAAGGTATATCAATACTGATGAGCTGACGACAGACATTCTCACCAAGCCTCTCTCTAGAATCGAGTTTGTGTACTTTCGAGATAAGCTTGGTATGGTGGAGAATCCAGCCTTAACTGAGAATGAGTCTCAACATCAGTGAGCCTTGATTAATGAGTTCTTCTCTGTGAGAGAAGCTCAAGGTGAAATCCCTTGTTTAATGAGTTCTTCTCTTTGAGAGAAGTTTGAGGTGAAATTCCATGTTAATGCATTTCTCTTTGAGATTTGAGGTGAAAGCCCTTGTTTCCACCCTCTGAGAGTCATGGTGGATGTCATGTGTGTGACTCCATGACAACATCACGTGAGAGAATCCGTGATGATTTTTGTACTTGTGTTTCACCCTCTGGGAGAGCCATGGTGAAAGTCATGTTGAGGTGACAACATCACGCAAGTGATGAACACTTGTACATACCATACATGGTTGTAGCCATTATGGTTGATATCATGTTGAGGTGATATCTAATATCACGATGAGGTGATATTCTTCCTTCCCACATTTGGTTGTAGCCATTGTGGTAAACATCACGTTGAGGTGATATGTCTTGTGCAGCTGGAAGTATTCTCCCTAGCCGAGAGGGAGTGTTGATGTTAATAACAGCATCAGTCATATTCTTCCAGCGATCTCCTTTGCTTCATGTTAATAAATTAAATCATAGCTTAGAGCTATTTAATTTATTGAGACATGTTGATGTGATTTTTATGACCGCACCAATCAGCAGAACAAAGTTGTCCGAAAGCTACTCCATTCTCTCTTGATCAAAGAATTATGTGCGCTAAGATTGCTAGAAAGATCGCACGTTCAACTCCAAGGTTCCGAAATGCTTTGGAATACCCTCAGTAGGTTCGTTGTGATATGCTGTTTTTACAAGGGGACTTACACAATTGTTCTTAAGGTTTTGCAGCTAACAACAAATGGATGATTGGAAGGGGATTTACGCAATGCAAATGATTTTGCAATAAGGTACGTTTTTCCTAAAACTAACCCAAAATAAACGGAATTGAAATGAGTGTAAGGGTAAGAAGGTTCTAGGTTCTATTCTAAGGCGGGGCGTGGGATCAATCTCAATAGCTTCAACCAAACTCTGCTCCACCTCACGCTGGACAGTTTACACAAAGTTGGTGCAATCTTCAATGGGATAGCAAGAAATTTTCAAGCTACAATCCGACACCAAGACACCGTCAAGACGACGCATACCAAGATATGAATTGCAACTGAAGTTAGGCTTATAAAATTCTCCAGTTGACCACGCAAGGCAAACTTGCCGTCAGCAAGCTGCTAGTGGTATGGACTAAAACGAAGTTACCTCGATCGACGCCACAAATCCACAACTAATATCTACTTGCATGAAATGAAAATGCTACTTTAAACTACTTTATGCTACTTTATGCTACTTGGAGTAAAGGGATGAAGAAACTTTGCTAGCTATCCATAACAAAGACGAATTTCACCATCAATGAAAAGATCTTCTATTATGAAAGTTTTACACAACAATCTCTTACAAAAGTTTTCAAAGGAAAACTTTCCTTCTCCTCCAAGCTATACTAAGTTATCAAACTATCTCTCTGCTCTAGTCTCTACTCTGATCTAGTCTCTATGTCTACTTCTAATGTATTACAAATGAGGGGGACTCCCCCTTTTATAGATAGCCAAGTCCAATGGACGGCTCAATTACAATCAAAAGAATGGCTCAGATTGAGCCACCTCAGCCCTAACCCTAAAAACTGTCAGAATGGGGAGTGGTACAATAAATGAATAAAAAATTCCCACTCACTCCCAAAATAGTAAAGGCAATTAATGCCCATAATCAATCTTCTAGAAGGTCATCATCCAAAAGTGCATTCCCGTTCTCCTTCTCCCTGGCTGCAAATTCAATGAACCTGGCAAGCACAGCCTGAACCTCCTGGACTGAAATCAGTGGAATACAATCAAGCTGAAACTCTAGTACTGTGACTGACTGTCCGTGCCTTGTGCAAGGTTTTCTCCAAGCAACTAAAGCATCTTGCGTATTCTGAATCAGGCTGGAGAAAGTGGAAATATTTTCAAAGTCATCTTGCACAAAAGTCTTCACCTCCGAGAAGAAAGGTGCCAGCCTACCCATCAAATTATCAGTAGTCACCTCATCGGGATTCAACCATCTAGCAAAGATTGCCTCCAAAGTATTCTGGACTCCATCAATGATGTTCATCATAGCCTTCCGAACTCTAGCTGAATCCGCCTGTGCTGCATCGAAGAAACCACGTCCCGTGACTACTGAAGAGTACCATCCAACAAAATTGTACCTATCACCTTCCTGAATAACTCCTCCATCAATCAGCATCTGTAAAGGAGTATGCATCAAGGCCTCCAGACGCTGAATAACTTTGCTCTGATAAACATGGGCATCACCCCAGGCTTGATCAACTGCCTCCATACGTGCCATAATGCTGGAAGCTTGCTGGTAAGCATGAACAAGGTCTTCCATAAACTTTTCTGTCTTGGCACGAACTCCCGTAACCCATTTATCCGCCTCATGTGCCATCTTCCTTAATTCTTCCAAGTCACTAACTAATGCTCTAGATAACTTGGCTGGAAGCTCTATTGCTGGAATCTCCTGCCCACAAGGATGAGACAATTGCTGCATATATCCTATCAATGTCTTATGTTCTTGCTTCAATTTCTTATACTTTCCTTCAGTCCTGAACAATCTATCCTTAAGCGCCTGATAGGAGTTATCACACTCCTCAACAATCTGTGCACCTGTGGGACGTCCTAACTCCATGGTTGTGATCACGTAATTCTCTGGCACTGCTTCATCCCGATCACAATCAACTCGTGGCACCGCCATATGAAGGGTGCGAGAGCCATCCTCATCAGTTGAAATCTTCGAAATTTTTCGTGCTCTCTTCTTTGGTGGAGGCGCGTTGATCCTATTCAAATTTTTTTCCATCTCTACTGCCGGATCAATCTCTTCATTGGGGCTCCTTCTCATTCTATCCCTAAGCCAATCAGGTACAACCTGCTGAATAACAAATGGCCGCTCCTCTCTAGCTTCTACTTCATGGACTTGTTCAACTTCAACATCATTCTGGCGGGGCTCATCGGCCTCTAGTGGCTGAGTATCTCCTAAAATTGCGTCATCCTCTAAAGCCGTCTCTAACTTATGTTGAAAATGAGTATCAGTAGCAGTCTCCTCATCATCCTGCTGATCATCCCTAGTAGGCGCGTTGACACTCTGGCCAACTGACTCTCTCCTCGGTGGCTGATTTTCTTCATGTACCTCCTGCCTCTAATTCAATGCATTTCTCTGATCAGCGAAAAGAGAAACCTCCTGTATACTTGGAGAACATGTCTCCAATGGCGTGGGTGACTCAATCACAACTCTCGGAGGCTCCGGCTGAACAGGCTCCTACCGAACTAGCTCCTTCCTTTGAGATTCTGGACCTCGAGTAATTTGTTTCTTCCTACTGGTAGTGGGTGTCCTGTGATCTCCCATCAAGTTGTAGGTCAAGGAAATTGGCCCACTCTTCAGTCTGCTCACGTGCCTATCAACCCATGCTCTGGTAAATGTCATGACTGGAATGCAAAGCGTGTTCAAATCAGCTATCTCTGGTTCTGACCAATCGGGGAGTGGAAGCGGTGTATCTCTTACTGCCTCATAATCTGGATGGAGAACATTCATGTCCTCATCCACCTAGTCTGGTATTGGAATGACTTCACACTCCTTGATCATATTCAATGGCAACCTAGAGAACATTCTTTTCCTGACTTCAGCCTCATCTGATGCACCAGCCCAGTAATCTTCAATATTTGCCTTATGTTTGAATTCTTTTGACAGTATCCACCTGATATTGCTATGCGGATCATAATGCTGTCAGCTGGTGTGATAGGAAAAATGAAAGAACTGAAGTTCACTTTCAGCCTCTCTAGCTGCCTGAAGTGAAGGACACACTTCGTTTGAATTACCCATGACAATCGGGAAGTCAACTCCCCCCTTCTTCTTTCTCTTCTGAATTTTATCATAGGCAACAAGTTGCCTAGATATCTCTAACATCAAAATTCTATTGGTTGGGTACTTAGGCAGCCTATACGGATATGAGGAAAAACCTTGCAGCCTGATGTAAGAAAACTTCGGAAACTGTATAAACCAGCACCCATACCTTTCAATTAACTCCTGAGCTTCCCTCGAGATTCTATGATGAGTCCACTCCTGAAGTGATCTCGTTATGTGCATGGTAAAGGCGTCATTGACACACTTGTAATGAGTAGTGCTCGTCAGGTGCAACTGCGGACAAGCCTCATAGATTTTGAATTAATGAGAACCACAACCAACAGGCTCCTTATATGAAATCCCTCTATACTTCGTCATACGAGCCAACATGTAAATAAGGTAAGAGCCCATGTAAAAAGTCTTCGTTCTTCTCAAACTCAGGAGCTGCTTGTGCAAATTGTCACTAATCATCACAACCCAATTGATGTGCTCTTTCCCTTCTAGCACGAGGTTGATGTAATAAAACATCCATGGCTCAAAAATAAATGATTGAGGGCAGCCTCCAACTCTACTCAACATCATGATCAGGTCGCAATACTCCTGCTTCAAATCATCTGATATAATCTGTCTTGGCAATTTTGTACGAGAGGGCTTGGGTTTGTTCATCTAGCGAGTGTTAATCACCTTTGCACATCTCTCGAATGTAGAAGTATACATTCGTTCAGCACGCTCTCTCGATTTGTAAATCATCTTCTCGTGTGCTGGGATTCCAAAAGCTTCGCCGATAGCTGTAGGAGTGAGGTTGGCGAATACTTGACCATCTGGTGAAACAATTGACCTGTGATCAGCCTCATAGTAGTTAGCACATTCCATCATCAGCTCCAAGCACTGAATAGCTGGTGGGAAACCAACAGCCGCATACAATCCACTTCGAACAATATTGTGCGAAGTGATTGAAGGACGGTGACTGCCAACTCCCATTATCCGATTTTTGAAAGTCTCCAAGTTGAAAGAACCCAAATTTGTATCAACCAGCTTGCTCAACTTCGAAGTGAACTTTGACTCCGGCAGGAAAGGCTTGCTCAGTTTCTTGATAACAGCCTGCCTGGATGCACCATTGCTGTCTCTGCCAGTTGCTCTTACTTCAGCCATCCTGCAAAATAATAAACAGCCATCAGCAAATTAACTTAGAAAATAAATAAAATATCATGCAGGGGCTGCCAGTCGACTTTTTAAAATTTGAGAAGTTGCAACATTCTACTACATTTGCAAACCTCAACTTCTCCTCCAGCAAATTCAAACTTTCAACACTTAGAAAGTTTCAGCAAGTAAGCTTCAACAACTTCGACTTCACACTCTCAACAACTTCAAAAAGACTTAGCAAATTTCTAAGTTGGTTGCAACAACTTCAATACTTGAGAAAATCGTCCAACTTCACTTCAGACTGGACTCTTTTAAATTCACACTTCTTCAATATTCAGCCACAAACTTAGATTTTTAAACTTCAGCTTCAGCCACTTCTTCTACTTCAAGTCGCACTTCTTCAACACTCAACTCAGTCACTCACTGCAACTTCAATCTTAGAGCAAATTCGAATGCCTTCAGCTGGTGAAGAAGAATGAATAAACTCTCAATTCTTATAGCCAAATCGAATTCTAGAAGGAGGCCAATTTTAGCTAACTCATTAAATTTCCACTACTTCCAGCAGGAATTCGAATTTCCCTCCTTTGCCAATTTCAACACTTGTCACCTGACGCCTGGAATCTTGACCTTCTAGAACTTCAACTTGACTGGCGTATTTTTAATTTACTTTCGAAAATATTTACTTTAGATTCACTTTTTAACAAATTTCATTCACCAGCCGAAGCTCTATTATTCAACCTTTTAATTTTATTCACCTCTGACACTCTGGAAGATTCATTATGCGAAGAATTCAATCAAAATCTCCTAGGCAAACAACTTCAAATTCATCGTCTGGAAATTTTTTATCTTGAAGACACATTTTATTCACTTGCCTTAGAAAATTTTAAATTTCTTTAGGCAAATTCATTATTTCGAGTGACGATCAAATTCTCTGTCTCAAAAGCTTTGGCGAAGTGCAGAATACTTTGAAATCCACTCGTTGTCGACAATCTTCAATACCCAGAAGAAAATTTTCTTCAGAACGCATCAAATTCATGGGTATACAACGAACGGGTTCATTTAATTTTCTTGAATTTTGAACCTTAGAAAAATAATTTTCAACAAATTTAATCCGGTTCTTCATTCCTGTGAGTACTTTGTTGCTCTGACTTGAAAATTCTTTATCAACCCTGTGAAGCTGGCATCTTTTGACTTCATGCAAAATTTATTCATGTCTTAGGAAATTTCATCACTCCAAGTCTAGGCGTATTTTTCCTAAGGAAGAAAATTTTGTGCCTTAGAAAAATTTAAAATCACTTAGCACATTTTGCACTTTTGCCTTAGAAAATTTCATTCAACTTCAATCATTTTGCTAGTGGTGAAGAAAAAAAATCTTTAAACTCACTTAGAAAAAAAAAAATTCATTGCCTTGGGCGCATTTTACATTTCATGAGGGATATATTTCCTTTTAAAATTCCAACGCCTAGCATATTTATCTCCTCCTTATGCACCTAGGGCGCATTTGACACCTTGAGGAGGATATCTTATTTCCACGCCTTAGCAACTTTCCTCTACCAAATTCAAGATGGGCGCATTTTTGATGTCATGAAGGACTTGACTTTTCAACGCCCTTTGTATATTTCTATCCATCAACTTCACCTTTAGCACGTCCTAGATTCCTTTTGCATGGGAGCATTTGACATGTTCAAGAGGATGAAACTTTCAACGCCTTGACTTTCCTTTACTTCTTTCTAAACTTGGGCGCATTCTCCATGGTGAAATGGATTTTAAATTCAACGCCTTAACTCTTTTGTCTTCACATGCCTTCATTTGGGCGCATTTGAGCATAGGAGGAGGATAAAGCATTTTGACTTTTGACTTTCTTCTAAACTTTCTTCTAAACTTGGCGCATTTGAGGGGGTGAGAGGGATGAAGTTTCTAACGCCTTTGACTCCTTTTGACCTCCTTGTTAAGCATGGGTGCATTTCCTATGTCATGAAGGATGGGCGCATATGAGGTATGGAGGTGGATAAGCTTGACACTTAGAATTTTTTCTGACTTCTAACACCTTGAGGGTGCATATCACATAGGTAGGAGGATGAAATTTGACTTAGAATATTTTCCAACTTCTTGAAGGCAAGCTGGGCGCATTTTATAGGTGGAGGTGGATGAGCTTCAATACTTAAACATTTTCTATCACCAACTGAAGTGGGCGCATTTGGCATAGGCAGGAGGATGAACTTTGACTTAGAATATTTTCCAACTTCTTGAAGGCAAGCTGGGCGCATTTTATAGGTGGAGGTGGACGAGCTTCAATACTTAAACATTTTCCATCACCAACTGAAGTGGGTGCATTTGGCATAGGCAGGAGGACAAAGTTCTAGACTTAGGCGATTTTCTTACCTTCTGCCAACTTCTCTATGTCCTGCTATTTATAGTAAGTCTTTTAATTTTCACATCTCTGAAGCTCAGATTGATTTGAAATTTTAACCACATGATCCTCATGACCTTGTCAGCCTGTTCACATGGCCATCCTGAGCTGACCTGCTAAAAATAGCACATTTCTGAAGATGATTTACTATTTATAGTAATTGCCTGTTTCTGAGACCTCCACAACTCCGTTAGACTTGAAATTCGAATGGCGTGCTCCTCATCGGTATACTTGCCTATTCACACTGGCGCCTGCTGCTGGTTTACTATTTTTAGCCAGTTTCTGGAATGCCTTACTATAAATAGTAAGTGCTCCGATTGCCTTCAAATTTTACCGGTGGATAGCTTGAAAGATGCTGAACGCAGTGGGATACACCGGTTTTCGAAAATTATGACTTTTTATCTCTCTTTTTGGGTCCCGAAGCTGGAAACCCTAATTTGACTTGCATGTATATCAAATGATCTCCGTTTGACCTCGTTTTTTTTGCACTTCGCCCTGTTTGTGGTTCTGATGCGCTGGGCGGCTGCCGGAATGGAATTGCTAAAAATAGTAAGTCACTGAAAACCAATCATCTTGCTTCGCATGTCATATCATCGCGAAGCTCTTGAAAAGCCCACAAGGAATCATCAGACATGCAAAGAAAACCCTGCCATGCAAACCCTAAAAATAGCCTCCGAAGGCTGAACTCTGAAAGTCATTATCTCATTTTGCATGTTATATCGTTGCGTAGGTTTCAGAAAACCCAGAAAGAATCTCCAAACATGCATCGAAGAACTCTGCATATAAACCTTGAAATTTGCCCCGGAAGCCGGACTGCTAAAAATAGCAAGTTGTTCGTTTTAGCTCAAAATTTGCAGAGGAGTAGCTTGACATGTTCTGAATGCAATGTGACTGTCGAAACTTCAAGAATGCTGGAGGAACGCTCTGAATTGCACACTTACTAAAAATAGTAAGTTGCCAAAATTTGATGAAATTTCAGTGGAAGCTCGTTGGAAGCATACTGACAGCAATGTTAGTCTCAGATTTCAATTTATTCACTTCATTTGACTTTAATTTGACCATGAAAGTACAAACCCTAATTCTTAGAATTAGCCAAAATTTCACGTTCAAGCGGGCACATCCCCGGAAAGCGGACAGCAGAAAGAGACAGAAAGAGAGAGAGAGACAAAACCAAAGCCAAAAGACCAGAATGGAGCAAAAAGATAGGGGGTCCCCATCTTAAATGGGGTGATGTGTGAAAAGGTCACAACAAGACATCGATTCACTCAAGAGGCACGATTTATTGTTGAGTTGCAATTGTTTGTTAAGGCCGACATGTTGATTAATGAAGAGGAACGTTCAATATAGAAATACATTTGTTATCAAGCCGACCTTGAAATGGTGTGATTCCTTATGTGGCTGACTTCTTGCTCATTGGATACGACTTAATGAAGGGGCGCCTTCCTCTATGATGGCCGACTTGATTTGAAGAGTGACGACCTTTCGATATTGTATATATATTCAATGTTTCTCTCTTTGTTGATCATTCATTCCATTCAAGTATATTCGTCACAAGTTGAGATCATCAAGTGCGAGTTTATTTACAACTGCAGATCATAGTTGAAGGCTGAGTTTCTCTATCAGAGAATTGTCTCTTTGTATTTCTGTGTTGCATCATATCTGATGCTTATATTCTGGTCTGCAAATTGACCTCTTGTAAGGAGATCATTGTTGTTGAAATTCAATATATAAGTGATATATTGTTGCTGGGTTTTTCTCCCTCAAGAGGAGGGTTTTCCCAGGGTATCTGCTGTGTTATTTGTGTCTGATTTTGAATTAATTTCTGTGCATTTAATCTGATCACTAAATTTAACAAGTATAACCGTGTGCTCATCAATTGGTATTAGAGCCAGCTCCTTCAAATTAGTCTAACAAACTAGAAGGTAGATCTAAAAGAGAACACATTGGTGGACAAGAAGGATTCTCTTCCAACAAGGCTTCATTGTTTGATGGGACAAATTATGCATTTTGAAGTTTAAGAATGGAAACTTATATAAGTGCCCTAGGATTTGACATTTGGCAATCAGTGGTAAATGGATATAAAGCTCCATCAACTCTTCCAACAGATTCAACAAGAAAGAAAGCAAGTGAAAATAATGCTAAAGCAAAGAATGTAATCTTATGTGGATTAATTGAATCAGAACTTGTGAAAGTAATGTATAGCAAATCTACCAAGGAAATGTGGGACAAATTAAAGAATATTTATGAAGGAGACAACAAAGTAAAGAAAGCAAAACTTCAAACCCATCGATGGCAATTTGAGAGTCTAAAGATGATGGACGAAGAAAATATTGCTGGCTATCTACTTTGAGTAGATGAGATAGTCAATACCATAAAGGGTCTTGGTGAAAAAATAGAAGAATCAACAATAGTGCAAAACGTTTTAAGATCTCTTCCCATAAGATTCGATGGTGAAGTTTCTGCTATAGAAGAGATGAAGGACTTGGATACATTAACCATGAATGAGCTACATGGAATCCTCACAGCATATGAGATGAGGACCGAAAAAGACAATACATCTAAAAGGGAAGCAACCTTCAAAGCCACAAAAAGATCAAAGAATAAAGAACCTATGCCTAGTGGGAGTTTCAAGGAAGAAATAGACAAAGAGGAAGCTCTTTTTTTACGGAAATTAGAAAGAAAGAACAAGGGAAAACTGCCATTTAAATGTTTTAACTGTGGAAAAGTAGGACACTTTATTAAGAAATGCCCATATTTGAAAGAAAGTGATAGTGATGAAGAAGAAGAGCCTTATCCAAAGAAAGGAAACAAATATAGTCACAAGTATGATAAAAAGTAAAACAATAAGAAGAAGAAATCCTATGATGACAAGAAGAGTCTCTATGCTTTTAGAGATGATAGTTCATCCAATGAAAGTGATTGGGGTAGCTATAGAGAAGAAATGCTTTTTATGGCATTTGAAACAAAAGGCAATATCATTGAAAATGATGATAAAGAAAACAAGCACCCACATGAGGATGAGAAGATCAAATCTGATTGTGAAGATGATGATGAAGAAAGCTTTGAGGAAGAACTCTATCGTGCCATAGACGAAATTGAGAGACATAGGAAGAAGAACTTAAAATACAAGCAGCTATTTCAAGAAGAATGTAAAAAGACCAAAACATCTGAAGAATCAGAAAAAGTAATCATCGATTTGAAAGTTCAAATTGAGGAAGCCAAGAAAATTGAAGAAGAAATCAGATCTCAATTAAAGATAAAGGAAGAAATGTGTGGAAGACTAGAATCTGAGGTTGTTTCTCTAAGAAAGGAATTAGAGAAGGTGACCACCAAGTTAAACACAAGCTTCAAGTTTGAAAAGAGTACCAAAATCCTAGATAATATCATAAGTGAACAAAGATAACCATCTATAAAAATTGGCATTGGTTATGAAGAAAACAAAGAAAAGGCACAAGTAGAATCAAACAAAGAAAAGCCAAAAAGTTTTATTAATGCACTTAAAAGCCCCATCAAAGGAGAATGTAGCAAAGCAAAAGAAAGTCGTGTTGTATCAAAATCAAGCGCATATCAAAAGAATAAAAACAGTTTCAGAAAATTCATTCCACAAAGGCAAGTACATATAACTAAGTACCATCATCCTTTCATGGGTTATTGTTTCACATGCAATCATTTTGGTCATAAGGCAAAAAATTGTAGGAATCTTATAAGAATTTTTGCTTGGAACAAGGATAAGAATACCTCTAGGGTTGATAAAAGGAATTACAATTCTTTTGCACGTCTACTTTACAATGTTGAATGCTTTAAATGTAATAACTATGGGCACACAACACGATTTTGTAGAACTATTTTTGTAGATCCCCCAAAGCAAGACAAAAAGAAAGATACCCTTGTGGAACAAAAGGAGAAGAATTCAAAAGTATGGAAAAAGAAGAAAGAAGATAGAAAAGAGAGATCCATGCTAATACAAACTGCCCTACATGCTCAAGATAATGGAGAACAATGGTATGTAGATAGTGAGTTTTGTAGATAATGCTACAGCCAATTTTGTTGGAAAGGGAACGATTAGTCTAGACAATGGAAGAACAAAGATAAAGAATGTTTTGCATGTTAAAGGATTAAAGCATAATCTTCTAAATGTAAGCCTGTTATGTGATCGAGGTCATACTCTCTCATTTCATGCAGAGGGATGTAAAATCAAGAAGGAAGATTGATAGCAGAACCATAGAGGACAGCTAATAACCTCTACATCATAAATGAAAACAGAGGTAAGAAATGTTTTATGGCAAAAGAAGATGAGAGTTGGCTTTGGCATAGAAGGATGGGACACATCAACTTTGACAATCTTGTCAAAATCAGCAATACACAGGCGGTAAGGGATATGCCAAAAATCTCAAAACCTTTAAATACTATTTGTAATCACTGCCAACTTGGGAAGCAAACAAGGGTCACCTTCAAAACAAAGGAGTATTCAACATCTAAACCATTAGAGCTCATCCATACAGACCTCTGTGAACCAACCCGCACAAAGAGTATGCAAGGTGAAAGTTACTTTATGTTGTTTATTGATGATTACTCTAGTTTTACTTGGGTAACTTTTTTGAAAGAAAAATCTGAAGCACTAGAGAAGTTTAAGATATTTATGGCTTTATTAGAAAATGAAATTGGATTAAAAATTAAATGTCTAAGATTAGATAGAGGTGGTGAGTTTACCTCAAATGAGTTTGAGGAATTTTGTGAAAAACATGGGATTACAAGACACTTTACAGTTGCAAGAACACCACAACAAAATGGAGTCGTGGAAAGGAAAAATAGAATGGTGCAAGAAATGTCAAGAACTATGCTTAATGAGTCAAAATTATCAGACTCATTTTGGAGAGAAGCAGTACATACAGCAGTTTATATTCAAAATCGAGCACAAATCAGAGTCAATCATGATAAGACTCCATATGAACTTTGGAAAGGTAGGCCTGCCACAGTTAAGTGCTTTAAAGTATTTGGTAGCAAGTGCTATATAAAGAGAGATGAAGAAAATTTAGGTAAGTTTGATGCTAGATCTGATGAAGGGATATTTCTTGGCTATTCTTTAAGGAGCAAAGCTTTCAGGTGCTACAATAAAAGGTTACAGAAAATCATTGAAAGTAGAAATGTTTGTATAGATGATAACATACATCAAGGAGAAATAACTCAAGAAGTTGATCATGAAGAAGAAGAGGAAGAGTTGAAAATGAGAAATCTACAACACCAACAAAGGCACCTAAAACACCATCAAGATTTGTTCAAAAAAATCATCCAGAAGACTTAGTTATTGGAGACATGGATACAAAAATCCAAATAAGGAGAAGATTGGCCACCACACCAGGACATATGTCTTTACTTTCTAAAATTGAGCCCAAAGATTTTATGGAGGCTAGCAAAGACACACATTGGGTAAGTGCTATGGAAGAAGAATTAAATCAAATAGAGAAAAATGAAACTTGGGAACTTGTCCCAAGACCCAAGGATAAAAATGTAATTGGTACCAAGTGGGTGTTCATAAATAAGTTAAATGAAGATGGTCAAGTAGTAAAGAATAAAGCAAGGTTGGTATGTAAAGGCTATGCTCAAGTAGAACGGGTTGACTTTGAAGAAACATTTGCCCCAATTGCACGATTAGAGGCTATAAGGATGTTCCTAGCATTTGCTTGCCACAAAAATTTTAAAGTTTACCAAATGGATGTCAAATCAGTATTTCTCAATGGACATTTAGAGGAGGAGGTATATATTGAACAAGTTGAAGGATTCATCTTGTTAGAAAACAAAGACTATGTATGCAAACTCAAGAAAGCTCTTTATGGATTAAAACAAGCCCCTAGGGCTTGGTATTCTAGATTGGACAAAACAAATACTTGCAAGAACAAGGGTTCAAAAGAGGTGTTGTGGACAGCAATCTATATTTTAAAATTGAAAATGATCATCAATTGATTGTTGTAGTATATGTGGATGATAGTATCTTTGGAGGAAGTTATAATAGAATGTGTCAAGACTTTACTCTAAAAATGCAAGAAGAGTTGGAAATATCCATGTTAGGTGAACTCTCTTTCTTCCTTGGATTACAAGTCTGTCAATTTGATAATGGAATTTTTATTTCACAAACTAAGTATGCTAGAGAAGTGTTGAAAAAGTTTAGAATGGAGGATTGCAATCCTGTGAGTACACCAATGGTCACAAGATGTAAGTTAAGAAAGAATAATGAATCTCCCTATGCAAACTAAACTCTCTATAGATCTATGATAGGAAGCTTGCTTTATATGACAGCCTCAAGACTTGACATTATACAGGCAGTTGGTATGGTAGCAAGGTTTCAGGTTGCTCCTAAAGAAACACATTTGAAGGTAGTAAAGAGGATATTCAAATACTTAAAAGGCACATTGCATTTTGGTCTATGGTACCCAAGAGGTGAAGATTTCACCTTAAAAGCATATATAGATGCTGATTGGGTTGGTAGTTTGGATGATAGAAAGAGTACTAGTGGACGTGCATTCTTTTTGGGCAATAGTCTTGTTTCATGGTTTAGTAAGAAACAAGCTTTAGCCTCTCTATCCATGGCTAAAGTAGAATACATAGCAGCAGCTTCATGTTGCACTCAAGTTCTTTGGATGCGACAAAATTTGAAGGATATCAAAATGGAATATGATCACCCAATATCTATATTTTGTGATAATACAAGTGCCATTAATATTTCCAAGAACCTAGTGATGCACTCAAGGACTAAACACATTCCCATCAAATACCATTTTTTGAGGGAACAAGTAGTAGATCAGCAAGTAAAGTTGGAATATGTTAACACTAAAGAATAGGTTGCAGTTATATTTACAAAGCCTCTTCCCAAAGAGACATTTGAGTACTTAAGGGAAAAGTTGGGAGTAGTCCCATATTCATCTAGTCATTAAGGGGAAGTATATATTCAGGGGGAGCTACTCACA
The DNA here is from genome assembly GCA_007258455.2 of Sequoia sempervirens. Lineage (NCBI taxonomy): Eukaryota > Viridiplantae > Streptophyta > Pinopsida > Cupressales > Cupressaceae > Sequoia > Sequoia sempervirens. The sequence goes on along the minus strand of VDFB02281492.1, from coordinate 665,539,308 downwards.
ACATTATCTTGTAGCTCCATGGAAGATAAAGCTTAGAGATAGATGGAAGACCCATTGCCATTGATGTCAAAGGGGGAGAAGTACAAAGATAGGGGTAGCAACACGACAGGGGGAGTAGTGGATTGCCATCAATGACAAAGGGGGCGATTGTTAGAAAATTGTCATTGATGTCAAAGGAAAAACTCTTTTGCAAGAACATATAACATGTTTATTACAAACCAACCCACATTATCTTGGCACTACATTGGAAGGAGATTCGAATTAAAATATTGTCTTTAAAATATTGGCCATTAATAATTTTTGGTAAATCAATAGTCATCATTTATCCCCTTTGGGATATGAAAATAAAACATATATTTAAATGTCTAAGAAAATATAAGATGGAAAAGCAGCAAAAAAAACAAAAGACAGAAAAAGACAAAAATCAGAAAAAGACAAAATAGGGATAAGACAGTGAATAAAACAAAAATTAAATAAAACAAAAGAAGTCAGCGATTAAATTAAAGAATGAGCAGTGATTCCTTATGAAGTGTGAACAATTAAGAGTGGAGTGGAGCGATTCATATTAATATCATAAGGAGTGCTCAAACTTATTAAACGAAAGGCAGCGATTACCTTTACTAATGGACAAGCAATGCATAAAGGCAGCGATTCCATATTAAAGGGCAGTGATTCCATTTTAATAGGAAGTGCTTATGTTTTATGAGGATAAATAAATAAAAGTAATTTAAAGACAACAATTAAAGTTTTAACAAGTCAGCAATGGAGATAAAGGTGTGTTAATAAAAGGTTGTGCCTTTTCATATGGATATCTCTTTTCAAATAGATGTATCTTTTTCATTTGAATATGTAGATATAAAAGGAGAAAGATTTGTTGAAGAGATTGTGTGGTGTGGAATGAATAAGAATAAAATATAAAACATATACACCAGATTGAAGAGAAATTTATAAGAAGATCATTTGCAGATTTACTAGGAGATTATAAGAAGATTATTTGCACATTAAAGGAGGAGATTGTGATAATTTTGTGGCAGATTTATGATCAGTTTATAGCAGATTTAAGAAGGGAATTATAGCAGATTAAAGAAGAGAGTTATAGCAAAATTTGTGAAGACAATTTGAATGAGGGGCTGGTGCGAATTTATAAAAAGAAGTTTAATAAAACAATATTTTTGTTGTGATTTTCTCTTGCAAGGGTTTCCACATAAATTATCTTGTTATTGTGTTACTCATTATTGATTTATATGTGCCAAATTTGATTAAATCTGAAAGTGATTAATTGAGTTTAAAAAGAAAAAGAATATTGTTATATTGATTCACCCCCCTCGGCCTCCCCACCCCCCCGCTCTCAGTATAACCATGTGCTCATCAAAGTGGGTCTGTCTCATCAGGCTTAGCGATCTAAATGATTATCTCCTTTGATTCACTTGACTCCTCTTCTTGATCCTTGCTCGATGGGTTAGGCGGTGGCAACTCCTATGCAGCCGAAGGTGGCTGTGGTACTTGAGGGTGTCCCCCAATCTCTTGAATGTGTATAACATTCGGTGGGTTTGCTTGTGAAGGGTTGGGCATTGTACTGTTGACAACCATTACTGACTCGAGTCCCTCAGCCATGATTCCTGGAGAACTCGGTGAAGGAAATGTTGGTACCTACACTAGTATCCAAAGTAATTCTAACCAACGATCGATCTGTGTGGCATTCGTTGGCAAAATGGTATCCCCTGGTAGAGAGACTTCGGTGGGTAGAGTGGGTCTCATTGGCAAAGTAATTGGCACTGTATCTGGTGGTGTTGTGGCTAGCAGTATTGGTAGTGTGACTGGCGGTACTGGTAGTGTGGCTGGCTACATGGCTAGCGGTGGCAAGTACACATGGATTGGATAGATTCAAACACATATACACAATGTTATAAGTTAAAACATGATAGTTGCATTCAAAGCTACAACTATTGACTTAACACCTACTACAATACAAAGCTTTTAGTAATCGTTAAGTTTTAATTCATCAAGTACAATAACA
>VDFB02281492.1:665511271-665537191 GCA_007258455.2 Sequoia sempervirens | reverse complement strand
AAATGCGCCCTGCATGGATGAGGAATGGAAAAAGTTCTAAGTGTCATAAATTGGATGCTCCATGGGTCAAATGCCCCTTTGCCTGAAGAGAGGTTAGAAAATTGAAAATATTTTAAATTGGAAGTAGACATGTCAAAATGCGCCCTTGAGGGAGGAAGTTGGAAAATATTCTAAGTCTTCAAATTCAAAGCATGACTTCTTAAATGCGCCCCAAGTCAAAGATTCTTCTGGGTTTGATAAAATAGAAGCTCAAGGCCTCATTTGCGCCTTAACTTCAAGATATGCAACTTGAAAATATTCTAGGTCTTCGAAATTTGAAGAAGACCCCTCAAAATGCGCCTTGACTTGTGAGGAGCTGGAGGAAATTGTCTAAGTATAGTAAATTTGAAGCAAATGCCTCTATATGCGCCCTTGCCAAATGGAAGTCAAGTGAAAATTTCTAAGTGCTAACACTTGATGTAGAGGACCTCATTTGCACCCAAGGTCATGAGGGGAGTATAAAATATTCTAAGTCATGAAAACTAGAAGTTCCACCTCTCAAATGCGCCCTTGACTAGTGGAGGGAGTTGGAGGATTTATTAAGTATTTCAAAATTGAAAGCATGACCTCTTGAGTGCGCCTTAGTTGAAGAATTGGCAGAGAGAATTTCAAATGTTCAAAATTAGAAGCTCAGCACCCTGAATGCGCCTTTGACTTGCATAAGGACTTAGAAAATATTCTAAGTGTTATAAATTTGAAGTAGGCACACCCATATGCGCCTAAGATGCATGCAAGACATATGATGACAAAATCAAAGCAAATGGATGCAAAGGAGGAAAAGGACAAAATACGTCCAATTCAAGACAAGAATACATGCATGCATGAAGACAAAGAATCAAGGCGTCCAAAATTTAAGTGGGCCCCATCCCATACGCCTTGACTTTTGAAGGAAGTGTTCTACATTTGAAGTTTGACCCTATGCATGCGCCTTAGCTATTTGAGAAGGCTGTTAAGGAATCTTTAAGTCATACAAAATTTAAGTAGGCCCCCTGTGATATACGCCTTAACTTGTGGAGAGCTAGAGAATGTTCTAAACATAGAAATTTGAAGTCTAACTCCCCAAATGCGCCCTACCTTGAAGAGAAGTGCTTGAAGAATTTTCTAAGTAACAAAATGGAAGCACTACCCATGAATTGCGCCCTAGATGAGAAGGAAGCCAGAAATATTTTCTAAGTGTTTGCAAGTGGTAGGACAAAAGCTTAAATGCGCCCAAGCTAGTGATGAAATGATAGAATATTTTTCTAAGTATAAATATTTAAATTCCACCTCTAGAGGAAAATACGCCTAAGTCTGATGGAGGAGATGAAATTTTCAGAGGCATGGATAAAATCGGCAGGAATGAGTCGGAATACCCCAGCTTCACAGGGTCAATGAGAAATTTCAAGTCAGAGCAAGGAAATGCGCTCAAGGATGAAGAAATGGATTAAATTTGATGAAAATTATTTTTCTAAGGTCCAAAATTCCAAAAATTAAATAAAACCCGCTCATTGGTAACCTGGTTCGACAAGCTCGAAGAAATTTTCCTCGTATCAAGATTATCGATGAGGAATGGATTTGTCTCCACAGCCTTGTCGAGGATTCCGGGATGAAGATTTTAAATGGGCACCGTGTTGATGAATTTTCCTAAAGGAATTTCCGAAAATTTTCACAAGTAAAAATGAAGAAAATGTGTTTTCAAGGTGAAATTCTCCATTTATGAATTTGAAAGGAACCCGCTTAGGTGAATTTGCTCAAATCTCTTCGTGGGGATGGTCTTCTTGGAGCCGTAGATGAATGAGATCAAATTAAGTAACACCCTCACCGAAAAAGTAAAGGGAATACAGCTTGAAGTGAAGATGTTGGAAAATCGTGGAAGGATGAAGTTGACTAAGGAAAATGATGAACGCTTGGAAGTTAGAACGTGAAAATCAGGTAAGTAAGTTAAGATTATATTATGAAGTGTTCTAATACTCTTCTCCTCGCTTGTTTTGCAGGAGGAATGTCGAGGCCAGAGCACGATGTCTGGAAGTGGTGAAGCACGATGATATTACAACCTTCGGAGGAAGATAAAGTTACGAGTTTCAATCTCGAAGGGAGAAAGTTGCAAGAAAATGGCTAAGTGTTGAGACTTAGTATAACTTAAGTGACAAAGATGAAGACCCTCAAGTGGAAGAAGTCAAAGAGCAACGTCAAGAAAGGAGATCAAGGACAGTGTGAACGCGTCTACAAATGGAATCTTCTAGAAGGATAATGGACATTATGGCTCATTTATTACCCCACTCTCCTTTGTGGCGGTTTTTAGGGCAAATCTTGTTTAGGGCTGAGGTGGCACGATCTGGGCCATCCAGCCGATTGTAATCTGAGCCGTCCGTTGGACTGGGCCATCTATAAAAGGGGGAGTCCCCCTCATTTGTAACTCATGAGACAGTAGAATTAGAGTAGAAGTTAGAATAGAGAAACAAATTAGAAGTAGTTTAGTATAGATTGATAGAGTAGTTGAAGAAGAAGGAAAGTTTTTCCTTAAAACTTTGTAAGAAATTGTTGTGAACACTCTCCCAATAAAAAGAATTTTCATTGATGATGAATTTCGTCTTTTGTTGTGAGTAGCTAGCAAGGTTTCTTCGTCCTTCTGATTCGAGTAGTGACTTAAAGTAGAATAAGTTTCATTTCATGCAAGCAGTAGATAGTAATTGTGGAATGTGGTCTTTAATTTGAGCAAACTTTGTCTATCCATACCACTAGTGTGTTCGCTGATGGTGAATGCGCCTTGTGTGGTCAACTGGAATATCATGCACCTAACTTCGATCATGATTTGTATGTTTATATGCGTCGTTGTGATGGTATTTTCATGCTAAGTTGTGATTTGAACACCTTGAGCTACTCCTCTGAAGATTGCACCGGTTCTGTGGAGGCTGTCCGAAGCGAGGCAAAGCAGAACCTGGTTGAAGCTTGTGAGAATTGATTGCCATGTCCCACGCCTTAGAATAGATTTAGACTCTCTTAACCTTGCACCATTTCAATTCAGTACTTTCTGGTTAGTTTAGGAAACCCGCGCTTCATAGACAAATCTTTCGAGCATTTGAATTCCTTTCTCCGCTGCCGAACAATTCCGTAAGTCCCCTTGAAATACCAGCAAATCACATCGAGACAACTGAGCCTATTCGCACTGAAAGAACCTTGGAGTTGAATGCATGAACTTTCTTGCAATCTTAGCATGCTGGATACTTTGATCAAGAGAGAATAGGGTAGTCGTTGGCGATTTTATTCGCTTAGCGATCATGAAAAACACATCAACATGCATACATGTAGCATTGTTGATAGAGATTCTCGCACTATAGTTGTTCAAGGGCTTGAGGATCATGGTTTGTATAGACTTGTTGATTCTGGTGATTCTCAAGAGCACACTATGGCAGCCAGGAGCACTTCCATCAACAACCTCTGGCATTAGTGTTATGGGCACCTGAATATGCATTATCTCTCTCAACTATCTAGAGATAATCTGGTTGGTGGTCTACCTGCGATTCAGACTCAGAATCATGGAGTATGCAAAGCTTGTCAGGCCGGAAAGTAGCATCGGACTCCATTGTCAGATGGTGACACATGGAGAGCTTCCAAGGTATTACAGTTGGTTCACGTTGATGTATGTGGACCAATGAACACTCCTTCAGTTACTGGTTGTAGGTATTTTCTGTTATTTGTTGATGATTTTAGTAGAAGAATGTGGGTGTATTTTCTTAAAAACAAATTAGAGGTGTTCGGTATATTTCAGTAGTTTAAGGCCTTAGTTGAGAAAGAGTCAGGCTCTCAGATAGTCACTCTTAGGTCTGATAATGGGGGAGTTTTGTTCTTCTAACTTCTCTAGTTTCTGTGTTGCACATGGCATTAAGTGCCAACTTAGCACACCCTACACCCCTCAGCAGAATGGTGTCATTGAGCATCACAATCATACCATTACTGAAATGACTCGTTCTATGTTGGAGCATAGAAATGTCCCTAAGAAATTCTGGGCTGATGTAGTTTACACTGCAGTCTATCTTCTGAACCGGTCTCCTACTTATGCTGTTAAGAAGATGACCCCTGAAGAAGCTTGGTCTAGACGCAAGCCTAAGATCAACCACTTGAAAGTTTTTGGTTCTACTACTCATGTGTGGATTCCAGATGGCAAGTGCACTAAGTTGGATTCTAAAAGCTAGAAACTCATGTTCATTGGTTACATTGAGAATCATAAGGCATATAGGCCAATTGATGTAGTTACAAATCATCTCTTCTTCAGTCGTGATGTTGTGGTTGATGAAGCTAGTGGGCCCTTCTATTTGTTTTCTCCTTCAGTGAGCCCTGAGGATTAGTCTCTGAAGGCTTCTGATTTGGTGAACGTAGTTCACAGCCTTTCTGAGGTCAGAAACCCTCTGAAAGAAGATTGGCTTTGGTAGTGAAAGATCTGCCTTGGCTGATAGCTGGAGAAGACATTTCTTTTTCTCGCTTGGTTTAAAAGGTGTTTTTTTGAAGAATTTTGTGAAGTCATTGTAAATGATAAATTTCTACATTTCAGTTTGACATTAATTTGAGTTTTGCAGTTCTAGGTTTGTACAATTTGTCTGTGTTGCAATGGTGATTTTTCAAATTGGTGAATGTTGAAAGTATTATTCTTTTTAAATGTATGAAAGAGGTTCAGATGAAGTCTATTCTTTAATTTGCAAAGATTCCATTATTTAATGATTTATACAATCTATTCAAACCAATGCTTGTGTAGCCGTTCTGGTAAAATGAGACCTTATATGGCCATGATAATTGAATAAAGATTTTGCCAAATTATTGTTCACGAAGTTTTCTTACTTGAGCTTGTCATTATATGTGACATGGAGAATGTAGTGGAAAACAAGGAGAATAATTGTAGCTTCATGCCAAACAATATTAATGGAAATGCATTTTGTATGGAATTAAGCCAGATTTGATTCAAGAAGCCGTTGAAGTTTAATTTGCCTCTATCTTCCAAAAAGTCAGATTATAGAACCATAAGGAGTTGCGACCAATATTGGAGCTATAGAGCCTTGTAGCTCCAATTGGTCGCAACTCCTTATGGTTCTATAATTTGAGTTTTTGGAAGATAGAGGCAAATTAAACTTCAACGGCTTCTTGAATCAAATCTGGCTTAATTCCATACAAAATGCGATTCCATTAATATTGTTTGGCATGAAGCTACAATTATTCTCCTTGTTTTCAACTACATACAGTCATTTCTCCATGTCACATATAATGACAAGCTCGAGTAAGAAAACTTCCCGAACAATAATTTGGCAAAATCTTTATTCAATTATCACGGCCATATGAGGTCTAATTTTATCATAATGGCTACACAAGTATTGGTTTGAATAGATTGTATAAATCATTAAATAATGGAATCTTTGCAAATTAAAGAACAGACTTCATTTGAACCTCTTTCATACATTTAAAAAGAATAATACTTTCAACATTCACCAATATGAAAAATCACCATTGCAACATAGACAAATTCTACAAACCCAAAATTGCAAAACTCAAATTAATGTCAAACCAAAATGTAGAAATTTATCATTTACAATGACTTCGCAAAATTCTTCAAAAAAACACCTTTGAAACCAAGTGAGAAAACTAAATGTCTTCTCCAACTATCAGCCAGGGCAAATCTTTCACTACTAAAGCCAATCTTCTTTCAGAGGTTTTCCGACTTGTGACCTTTTTCACACATCACCCCATTCAAAATGGGGACCCCCTAATTTTTGTTCCATTCGGGTCTTTTGGCTTTGGTTTTGGGTGGTTTTGCGGTGGTCTCTCCTAATTCCTTATGTCTTTCCGGGGATGTACCCATCTCTTGGCCCAACTTGGAATTTTGGCCAAGTCTGGAGTGTGTTTGGTTGGATTAGGGTTTTCATTCTTTAGGCTAGTTTGAGGTCAAATTGAATGAGCAAATTGAAATCTGAGCTTTGCACTGCAATCGGGAGGCTTTAGGTAGGTTCCCATTAAAATTTCACTGAATTCTGACAACTTACTATTTTTAGTAAGTGCTCCATTTGGGACCTTTTCCCTAGGGTTTTGGAAATTTTGATCACATCACTGAGTTTAAATCCTTTCAAAGGGCTTGCATGCAAAATTTGAATGAATTCCGAGAACTTACTATTTTTAGCAGTTCTATCTTTAGCAGGTCCATTTTTAGTAGGTATGGTGTCACTGGAGCAGCTCCAGAACATCAGTTTCTAGAATAGAGCAGTATGCAACAGAAACGGCGTCGAATGGAGGTCAATAGAAGTGCATGCAATGAAATTAAGGTTTCCTACTTTTATGCCTAAAATGAAGGGCAAAACTTGAGAAAAACTGAAAACCGATGTATCCCACTGCGATCAGAATCCTTGGAGGAATCTATTGGTAAAATTTGAGCGCATTCCGCATACTTACTATTTTTAGTAAGTCACTTCCAGAACAGGGTCTAAAATAGCAGGTGAGTGCAAGAGGCAGGTGTGAACAGGTCAGTCAGGCCATGAGGACCACGTTGAAACAATATCAAGTCTTGAGGAAGTTGAAAATTCATGAAAATACAAAAACTTCAGAAGTTGCTAAAAATGGAAAGCGAGAGTGAGCAAGGCAAAATTGGCTAAGTGTTTAAAGCTTTCTAAGTGTCAAAACTCCTCCCCCATAGGTGGATATTCGCCCTAAGGAAGACAAATAGGCTGGAAATTTGGCTAAGTTATGAAAATTTTAAGCTCCTATCTCATAGGTGCCCATTCCATAAGGAGGACATGAAAATTTCTCTAAGTGTTGAAAACCTCTCAACACTAGATGAAAATGCGCCCTAAGCACACAAGCATTAGGATGCTCCCAACCTTAGGCCTCCAAGTGCGGTTTGGAAGAATGAGTTGAGATGAAAATTTTCTAAGGCAAGGAAATGGAACCCACCCCTCCAAATGCGCCTAGAAGCACAAGATGTAAATGCGCCCTAGAAAGATATGAGGAAATGCGCCTCAGGTATGATAAGAAGAGCAAGGGCTAGATGCGCCCTAGAATGAAGACCCCTTAAATGTGCCTAGAGAAGGCTTCAAGTGCACCCTTAACACAAGGTCTCAAATGCGCCCAAGGGAGATAGGGTGAGATGCGCCCATAGAGGAAACAAGAAGACTAAAAAATCTCTAAGGCAAGAAAAATGAAGCACTAGGTGGAAAATGCGCCCCAAGGAAGTGATCAAATGTGCCCCTCTCAAATGCGCTCCAATGAAGAAGGTGAAAATTTTCTGAGGCACGAACCTGAAACACACCCCCGTTCAAATGCGTCCTAGAGGAGGATAGGTGAAGGCGTCAAAGAGGAAGCTTAAATAATTTTTAAGGCAAGAGAAATTTGAAGAGAACTCAAATATGCCCATGAAGGAGATGTGGTAAATGCGCCCAGCCTAGGAAGATTAAATGCGCCCAGCACAAGGTGAATGAAGTTTCTAAGGTACGATTTCAAGATACACTTAAGATCAAATGCGCCCAACACACAAGATGAAATGTGCCTATGGAAAGAAGGAAATTTTAAATGAGTTAAATAGTGTTCCCCACAAATGTTTGAGATAACAAAGTGTTACAAGAGGGAAATTTTAAATAAATCAAATGGTTCTCCCCGTGAATATTTGAAATGACAAAATGTTATAAGCAGTTAAGGGGGAAAATTCGAACTTGTGTAAAAGAAAGAATCTTCAACAAAGGAAAAGTTTATGACGAACGGGACCCACTTTCGTGACAACTCGCCCATCACCTCTCCAAAGCTGGAAACTGCCAAGTAGTGGGAAGGGAAATTTAATGAGTTTGCTAAAATAAACTCCCTCATGAATTAGCAAGATTCTTTAACATGATTATTTAAGCCACAAAGATTTTCATTTCTTCTCACCATTTGCAAGTGAGAAATTGTGGCTTTGAGGGTGAGAGGAAAAGTGTTGAAGTGAAGCTGCTGAAGTGAGCAAGTTAAATCAGCAAGCTATGTGCTAAGCGTGAAAGTTTTAATTGTCAGGGGTTATATTGCTGAAGAGTGTTGAGGTTTGAAGTTTGAAATTTTAATGTTGAAGCTCCATATTTTTGAAGTTTGCTCCACATTTTGACTATCCCGAGGTTATTTGTTTTCTAAGTTTAAATTTTTATGTATATCTTTTGTTTTGCAGGATGGCTGAAGCAGGCAGAGGAGCAGCTACAAAGGTCAACAAAGCTGCAAGCAAGGCTGCCAATGCTAAATCAAGCAAGGGCAATGTATCTAGGCAGGCGGTGATAAAGAAGTTGAGCAAAACATTTCTTCTTGAATCCAAGTTTACATTGAAGCTGGGAGAGCTAAGTGATATGAACCTCGGTTCATACAACCTTGGAGAACTTAGAGGTCGGATGTACAGGATAGGTGGCCATCCTCCATCAGTCAGGACACATCAAATTATGAAGAGTGGACTTTATGCTGCTGCTGGTTTTCCACCAGCTATCCAGTGTCCAGAGTTAATCATGGAATGTGCCAATTGCTACAAGCCGGAGCGAAGGACCATTGTTTCCTCTGATGGCAAATTGTTTGCCAATCTCACGCCTGAGGCCATCAGAGAGACGTTTGGAATCCCCACTTTCGATAGGATGGTATACAAAACAAGGGAGAGGGCTGAAAGGATGTACGCCTCTACTTTTGAGAGATGCACTGGAATGATAAATTCTGTTTGGATGCAGAAGCCCAGGTCTCCTCGCACCAAGCTCCCCAAGCAAATTATTTCGGATGATGTGAAACAGGAATATTGTGATCTAATAATGAGGCTTAGCCAAGTGAGTGGAAGTCCTCAGTCGTACATCTTCGAGCTGCGGATGTTCTTCTACATTGGGATTGTGCTGGAAGGGAAAGACTGTGTGGATTGGGCGAGGATGATAAGTGATAATCTAGATGAACAGTTCAGGAATCTAAGGAGAACTAAAACTTTTTACATGAGCTCATATGTAGTATACATGCTGGCCCGAATGAGTAAGTACAATGGAATAACTTATAAGGAGCCGATTGGGTGTGGTCCTGAGCAGTTTGAAATCTACGAGGCTTGCCCACAATTGCACCTGAACAACACCTCCAACTACAAAAGGGTGAACGATGCCTTCACAATGCACATAGCCATGACTCTTCAATAAAGAACTCAACAGAGGATATCAAAAGAAGCTCAGGAGTTGATCGAGGAATATGGGTATTGGTTTATCCAATTTCCAAAGTTCACTTATATCAGGCTGCAGGGGTTCACATCATACCCTTATAGATTGCCAAGGTACCCCACGGATAGAATGGTGATGTTAGAGATATCTAGGTAGCTCATTGCCTATGATAGAATTCAGAAAAAGAAGAAGAAAGGAGGATTGGACTTTCCGATCATCATGGGGAATTCAAATGAGGTTTGTCCCTCCTTGCAGGCAGCCAAAGAAGCTGAGGATGAGCTACAGTTTTTCCACCTCTTATACCACACTGCCAGGCAGAATTTTGATCCTTATAACAATATCAGAATGGTACAGGGTGTGGAATACAAGCACAAGGCGCATATTGAAGACTTTTGGGCCAATGCGGTGGATGAAGCTGAGGTTAGAAGAAGAATGTTTTTCAGAATACCCTTGAAAATAATTAGGGAATGTGAGATTGTTCCAGTTCTAGATTAGGTAGATGAGGACGTGAATGTTATGTAGTCGGATTATGAAATAGTAAGAAACACAACAGTCCCACTACCCGATTGGTCAGAGCCGAAAATCACAGACTTAGATACATTATGCATACCGGTTTTGACATTTACTAGAAATTGGGTAGAAAGGCACGTGACTAGACTTAAAAGCAGATCAGTCCCCCTCACTTACAATTTGATGGGTGACCAAAGGCTGCCAACAGCTAGAAAAAGGAAACAGGTTGCCCAAGCTTCAGTACCGCTGAGGGAGGTGCAGGTTCAGCAGGTGCCTCAGAGGGTAGAGGAAGCATCATCCACTTCATCACAGACTTGCTCTTCGAGCGTGCAGGAGGTCTCATTGTTTGTAGACCAGAGAAGTTGATTGAATGAAGAGCAAGAATTTTAGGATGTGAACCAACCACCTCTTAGAGAGCCAGATAGTCAAAGTCTCAACACTCCTAGGAATGAAAATCAGCAAGAAGAAGAAGTGGAAACAGAGGCAGACATCTGCTTCCAGCAGTTGATTGAGATAGCTTTGGAGGAAGAAACTGCTACAGGGCAGGAGGCTCAAGGTTTAGGAGAAAATATTCAGTAGATGGAAACTGATGAACCTCAGTAGAATTTTGTTAGAGAAGAGGTACCTGGAGAAGAAGCGAGAGAGGAACAAACGCTTATTATTTGTGACTCGTAGCAGGCAGTACTAGACTGGCTCAGGGAAAGAATGAGAAGGGATCCTGTTGAGGAGACTGACTCGACAATTGAGATGGAGGAATTCCTCAGTAGAATCAGCAGACTGCTAGGAAAGAAGAAGGCCAGGAAGTTCTCGAAGATATCTACGAATAAGTTTGGTTCTCGCACACTCCATGTGGCTGTTCCCAGGGTAGAATGTGACCGAGATGAGGTGATCTAGGAAAATTATGTGGTCACTACTGTGGAGATGTGCCGCCCTACAGGAGCTCAAATAATCGAAGAAATAGCTCCTATCAGGCTCTTAAGGATAGGTTGCTCCGGACAAAAGGGAAGTATAAAAGATTGAAGACAAAGCATAAGATGTTAATTGGCTATGTGCAGCACTTGGCCCATCCGTGTGGACAAGAAAATCCAACAGTTGATCTTCCAACTGAACTTCCGAGGGAATCAGTCAGCGACCTAGAATATTTAAAGAAGATGGCTCAAGAAGCAGATAAGTGGGTTGGCAATGTTCGTGCGTAGGCAAAAAAGTTCATGGAGAACCTCGCTCATTCTTTTCAGTAGGCCTCTAGTATTCTGACTCGCATGGGTGATGTTGATCTGACCTAGAGTGAAACCCACATTTATCAGGATAAAATTGCCCCTCGCTTGGCAGCCTTAATGCATATGCCCGTACAGACTTTGGTAGAAGGAGTGATTTAGGAGGGAGATAGATATGACTTCCCTAGTTGGTATTCCTCAACTGTCACAGGTCGAGGCTTCTTTGATGCGGCTCAGGAAGAATCAACTAGAGTTAGAAAGGCCATGGGAAATATTTAGGAGGGAGTCTTGAACACACTTGAAGCATTATTTGCTAAAAGGTTGACTCTAGAGGAAGTGACTGCGGATGGCCTGAAGAGCAGATTGGAGCCTTTCTTTTCGAATGTAAGGTCATTTGCCCAGGTAGATTTTGAAAATATTTCGACCTTCTCCAATATCATTCAGAGCACTCAGGATGCCTTGGTCACTTGGGGAAAATCTTGTACTCGGTAGGGGCAGGTGGTCACGGTGCTTGAATTTCAGCTTAATCATATTCCACCCATCTTAGTTCAGGAAGTTGAGGTAGTTTTGGCTAGATTCATCGAGTTTGCTGTCAGAGAGAAGGAGAATGGGAACGCCTTCTTGGATGATGACCTAGATGGCAGTGGGCATTAAATGCTCATAGTGGTGAAGGGAGAGAGTGGGCATTGTGTGCTCATTTATTACCCCACTCCTCCACTTTGTGGCCGTTTTTAGGGAAAATCTTGAATAGGGCTTATGTGGCTCAATCTGAGCCGTTCATTGTAATTGAATTTGAGTCGTCTGTTGGACTGGGCCAGCTACAAAAGGGGCATCCCCCCTCATTTGTAGAGGAGGAAGGAAAGTTTTCAGCTGAATGCTTTGTAAGAGACTATTGTGAACATTGCTATAATAAAAAGAGTTGTCATTGCTTGTGATTTCATCTTTTATTGTGGGTAGCTAGCAACGTTTCTTCATCCTTCCAATTAGCATAGAATCTTAGAGTAGAACTTAGATAAAGTAGAATAGATTTTATTTCATGCAAGTAGATGATTGTGCAATGTGGTGATTTATTTGAGCAAGCTTCGCTAGTCCATACCACTAGTGGGCTCACTGATAGTGATCAACTGGAATAGTTTGGACTTAACTTCGGTTATAATTTACATGTTGGTATGTGTCGTCGTGATGGTGTCTTCATGTTAATTTGTAATCTGAATATCTCTAGTTCCCTCCTTTGAAGATTGCACTGGTTTTGTGGAAGCTTTCCAAGGTGAGGAAAAGCAAAGCTTGGTTGAAGTTTGTGAGATTTGACCGCTATGTCCCACGCCTAGGATAGATTAGAGCTTCTTTTTTAATCTCTGCAGCCATTCAAATTCAGTATTCTCTGGTTAGTTTAGGAAACTTGAGCTTCATTGGTAAATCTTCTGAATTTTGGAAGTCCCTTTCTCTGGAGCGAACAATTGTGTAAGTCCCCTTGAAATACTAGCAAATCACATCAAACCAACTGAGTCTACATCCATTGCATGAAGGAACCTTGGAGTTGAATGCATGATCTTTCGCAATCTTAGCATGCAGGAGATTTTGATCAAGAGAGAATAGAGTGACCGTTGGAAACTTTATTTTGTGTTGGTGTGGTCATAAAACACCCGTCAACACGACCTTAGAAAGGTTGTGAACTACGTTCACCAACAAGAACTCATTTCCTGCCTTAGCAAACTTTTTGTCTTCTCTTTATTTATAGATCTTCATTCTTTGTCCTTCTAAAAATGTTCAAAAGTTCTTTGATTTCCTTGCATTAAGACATAGAAAAAGATGATAAAAACAACATAGACCAACAAGGCAAATACCTAACAGCATGAAGTGCTTGAAATTCAAAGGAACCAATGAACTAGTGTTTTTGCCACTAGTTCCTTTATCTTGTTGGAGATGTAGGTATATGAGAGCAATCACTAACATAATAGCGTGAGAATTATCACTAGAAATCTATGTGCAAATGGCACTTATTTATATTGTTTACAAAACATTGCATGGAAATAAATGAATGAAATTAACTAAACTTCTATTCTAGGAATAACTTGATTGCATGAATGCAAGCTTTATCAGAAATTATTCTATCCACTAATAATAAAACTAAAGCATGCGATTGTTAGTTAGACTTATGGTACAAAATATTACAAACTATCACTTGAAAGTCTCATGTCTCACATGGGAAGAGATTCTAAAGATAGATGATCTAAAAATAGTTGATTCCTTAAAAACTCCTCATGCTAAAAATAAAGACTGCTAAAAATAGACTTCTGGATAGGAAGCTTTAGATGATTATGATGAAGCTTTTCCCTATTCTAATTGTGGTGAGTATTTTGAAAACACTTTGAAACCTTTAGTCACGGTGATATGCCAACATTCAAACCTGAATTTTTTGCCATGGGAACTTCATGCTTGAAAGATGACTTATTTATTGTTTTGAACTTGTCTTAGGGCTCCAAGATGAATTGGAGAAAAATAGGTGCAAACCCTCAATGAATGTGCACTTGGAGGAGATTTGCTTGACATTTGTCACTAAAAAGTGTGCTTGGAGGAATGTTTCATTGCAGACTGAACTTTTCATTACGTTCGTCAACAAAATGTGCATTTGGAGGAACTTTTCATTATATTCGTCACCAAAAGTGAGCTTGGAGGAACATTTCATTATGTTCATCAACAAAAAGTGCACATGAAGGAATTTCTTATTACATTTGTTGCCAAAAAGTACATCTTAATACCAACACTTAAACTTTTTCGTGTTGACTGCAGTTTTACAAGTTGTGTGACTCTTTTTATGAAGATTTAGTGGAACTTTTTTCTAGTAAAACCACTCAAAAGTTGCACTTGCCTTCCAATGCTTTTTAACTTGGTTTTGAAGATGATGAAAATCACTTAAAAGTGCACCTAATTTGTTGTTTGAAACCCCTTCAAGGCTGGGTGGAAGTCTAACATAGAATGCCACTTTAAAAGAGCACTCAAACATGAATTTAGTTGCAATTTGTCTTATGGTTATTCACTAATATTTCTTCCATTTTTTTGAGTGTTGGATGCTGATTTTTGTGCATATGATTTTTTTACCCTTCCTTAAACATACAAGATCTTGTTGTCACAAACCAGAGATTGGGTTACCTAAAATTGATTTTGCTTTCAAATTATCACATGGAGATAGCTCTATTGCTAGTTAGGCGTCCAGAGCCTCGATGGAGATATCACTAACCCCACCTAAGGCCTTGCTTTATTATTAGTTAGGCATCCATAGCCCTAATAGAGAATGCCTCGATCACCCTGTAAGGCCCCTCCCTTTATATCAAAGTCACAACCCCTTTTATTCTAAACTTATGCTACACTACTATACAAATTAAGAGTGCATCATTTAGATGATACAAGATCCAGCTGTGTTTGAGTGCCACTGTACTTTTAGTCCTTTAACTCGAAGAGTAGATTAGTTATATTCTTATGTGAATGCTTCTATTAAAGTATATGACTAAATATACATTGATTGATACTATAATTTGTCATGCTATATTGTGTTGCTAAGGTCCACTTGTAGTAACATTTCTTTCTTATCATTTGACTCATGTTGATTTCGAATGTCTCCTATAGTATTTACTCGAGGTTCCTCATATCAAGTAAATAAGGAAAGATGAAGATTTTTAGAGTCTATATTGCTATTGAGTTGTGACATATCATTGAATTATGATCTGCACTTAAATTAGAACATCTTACCTTTACTTGTAATTGGGAGATGTTAATAGAGAGTTAATTTGATAGGGATGACTGAACCTAGCTGTAATTAGATTAATCTGTTGGCAATATGATTGTCATTTATGTCAGAAGGGCATCTTATGGATGTCAAAGGAGAGATTGTTGGCAATGAGTTTGTTTGATGTCAAAAGGGCATCATAAGGAGGTCAAAATGGAGGATGGTTGAAGTTACAGAGAAAGCCTTGAAGGGTTGCAAAAGTTTGGGCATCGGGCCTTGGGCTTACCTTTTATTGCTTGCTAAAAGAAGAAAAGAGTTAGTCCTTTTCCGGCTAAGACCAATCTGACTTCAGACTTCGGGCTTGAGGCTTACTCTCTTTTGCAAGAGATTGTACTTCGGGTTTTGGTCATACCTTATACCGAATGCCTCAAAGAAATGAAGTATGAGTAAAGTCCGAAAGGCATTGGACATCAGGCTTCAATGTTAAGGCTTTCACCTTAACATAAAGACAAGGATGTGAAAAATAGAAAGTCTAAATTCTGATACTCGAAAAGGTTTCGGGGATCAAAGATTAGTGTTAAGGCTTATGCCCTTAACTTGAAGCGAAGGAAGGGGTAAGAGGGAACCCTGAACCTCGACACCTGAAATAGTTTCGGTGTTCGTGAGTTGGTCTTAAGGAAGGGGTAAGATGAAACCCCAAACCTTGATAACCAAAATGATTTTGCTGTTTGCAGGTCGGCTTTGAGGTTTATGCCTTAAATAGCTTGTCAAGTGTACAATAAGAAGAAAGCCCAAAGGTTGACACTCGAAAGGGTTAAAATTTGCAAAGGAAATGTTCAAGCATCATAGTTTGGTAGGAAGGCGTACGCCTTACCAAAAGGATGGTAAGTCGTAAGTGTTAAGGGCGAACCTTGACACCTAAAATGGCTTCGGTGTTCGCAGATTCGGCCTTAAGGCTTAGGCCTTAATAGTTGTAACTTGTAAGTATGTGGTAAGAAGAATGTCCAAAGGCCGACACCCGAAAGGGGTTAAGTTTATCAACACTTGTGGAGAATTGTTTTGAGCACTGTGGGTCGGTAGGTTGGCTTACACCTTATCACAAAGGCATGGAAGCGGGGTGGAAGAAAGAACCTTGACCTTCGACAACTTAAAACATTGTTTGGAGTTTCGTGCTTCAATGTTTCGGAAGTTGGTGTAATGGTTTGTGACGGAGTAAAGGAAGAAGGTAAAGGGTAAGGCCAATGGCCAAACCCCAACAGGTTTGGGGAAGGATCGGGCATCATAGTTTGGTCTTGGTTCTTAAGTCCTACAATGCACTTCAAGTATGAGGTAAGAGGGATTAATGATCCTTGATCCTCGTCAAGCATGACAGATGGCAAAATGTAATGATGTAATGTCGCCTTCTCAGCAGTGATTAGTCCAGTTAACCATTAGCCTATCCCAGAGGCCCATAGGCTACTTGGAAGCGGAAATTAGGGTTTCCTATTTTCTAGGAGGCTGTTTGATTTTTGGAGTTTGCATTGCGGATTCTTTTTGGGTTTTCAGAGAGCTTCGCAATGGTTCTGCATGCCTGGTGATATGAGCAACTTCTTGAATTTACTATTTTTAGTAAATTCTATTTTTGGTAGCAGTCCTATTGGCATCGACACAGTGAGCTTTCCTCTTTAGGCAGTTCAGTGGGTAATGTTGATTTTTGGCTTTATGGCGCAATTGTTGGAGAGATAAGTTATTTTAAATTAATAATGTTATATTTTCACTTTAACCCCTTGGCCTAGCATCATAACTTCAAGTTGTTTTTAAAAAAGGGGAACTTAAGGGGTGGACGCCTCATGAGGAGTTTATTTTGATATTTCTAAAGTGAAAATATTACCTTGGGAAGTGGGACGCCAATTTGGAGGAGAGCATTATTTTTAAAGAGAATTATTTCATTCTTGAAAAGGATGCCATTTGAAGGAGGAGTTTGAAGTCAAGTCAAAGGCCTAGATTCTTTTAGACTGGGCACACCTTCTAGAAGCTTCTGGAGATTCTCAACAAATCTATATATTGAGACTCTTGCTCCTTCATTTCTTATTCATGAAGAAATTATATTGTTATGTTGCCAAAATGGTGAGTGAGTTGCTTCGAGGAATGCATACCTCCTAGCTTGGGCTTAGTTTCTTGCTTGAAAGATAGCAACTAGCTAAGATAAAGGTTGTTCTTAACTCTTGAGAGCAGATTGAGCATATTGTAATGGATTCATTTGTAGTTTTTGATAGTTTTTGAGTTGCTGGTCTAGTATAGCTGGAAGTCAAATTTGCTTATAAGTCTTAGAATAAATTTAGTTTGGTTCTGGGTATTTTACTAATGTCTTTCTTAGCTGTAGGCGCCCCTCTCTGGTGATTTTCAGAATTTAATTTCAAGTGTGGAATTTTCGGCAAGAAATCGCCTTTCCTAGATGGCTGTACATTTCTGGATGTTGCATTGGGAGTTGTGCAGAATAAATGTCAACCCTTTGATGTTGTTTCATTTCTTGAATTTGGGGGCCATCCTCTTGGGGTTCATTTGCATCCGTTGTCAGGTCTTATGGTGGAGTCTATGTCAGGTCTTTTGGTGGAGTCTAGAGGATTTTATGAGCATTTTAGTGTTTTGCATTGTTGCTGGTCTGCATTTCAGTTAGCTGGTTTTACATATCAGTCTTGTAGAAGTTCAGATTTTGGGTTGTATTTTCAGTGTTCTTGAGTCTTTGAATTTGGAGAAACAATCTTACAGTTGTTGCATTGATTTGACAATTGAATACTTGGTAATTTGCAGATTGTTGCATTGTAAGGCTTAAAATAGTAGTACTATTTTAGTCATTTTAGTTTTGCAATTACTTAGTTACCTTTAAACAACAAACATTAACAATCTTTGGACGGTTTACCGCTAGAGAAGGAAATGGACAAACACACTTAAGCTCTTGGATGGTTTACCGCCAAGAAGGGGAATTAACGGATTGTTATTTCATTGTAATAGCTCCCGCTGAATAAGTTGTCGAGCCTTCTTTCTTTCAGTTCCTCTTTTTCTTCTGCTGAATAAGTGGTTGAGCTTTCATTTCAGCATTGTACTTCATTTGAGCATTAATGATCCCCTTCGCCATATGTTAGCACCTCACCCACCTCGGGTGTTGAGTGCACATTCTTGGTCTTGGGTTACTATCCAGCATTGTAATCTTTCAGTTGCTATTAACGATCCTCAGTGCCATATGCTCACACCTTGCCCAACATTGGGATCCTGGTGTACATTCTTGGCGTAGAGTTACTTTCCAGTAGTTGGTTTGGATTGAGCTAACATTAACAGGTGCTTGTTGTATTGGGTTGGTCATTGAAAATTTGAAAAAATTGGTTGGCTCATTATAGTGGTATTAGAGCCATGATCCTGCCAACCTTTGCCCAATAGTGATTCAGGTGACAGATGAGTGATAGAGACTACAAATACTACACCATAAGTCAAGCAAGAAATCAGCGGTTTCAATTTCCACCTACAACAGAGGCAGATACAATTTCAGGGGCTTTCAAAGAGATAGGAAAAGTAGTTGACACTGGTGAAGCAGTTGAAAACATGCCAGATAGTCTTAAACAGACCATGGATGAAAGAGATGCTAGGATGGAGAAGAAGTTTGATGGGATGATTGATATGATGTCACGTTTGCTTGTGAGAATGGATCAGCAGGCTGCACAGATGTAGCCTCCAAATCAAAACCATGCTACAGGAGAAAACAGTGGAGTCAATGGGAACAATGGCAATGGAAGAGACAAAACTATCGGCCAACATGTGGTCACCTCTAGAGGATTAGCCTCTAGGCCACTTTTCCCCACATTCACTCGGAGAGAAGAACCACAAGTTGAGGCTGCCATTAACATTACAGATGAGGCAAGACAGGCTTATATGGAGTACACCACCTTACCTCCCGATCTTAGAGACCAATGGTCCTTTGATCAATTCATGAACCATAGAAGCAAAAGAAATGGTGGAAGAGTTGATAACTGTGCTCATGTGGCTCCTAGAACTGATTATCAACAAGCCCTTGGGAAGGTGACTTTGGCACACTTTGATGGAAGTGACAAATGTTTAGCAAGGTCATGGGTTCATAAGCTGGACAACTACCTCTCACTAAGACCTATGCCCGAAGAAGATGCCATCAAGTTTGCAACCTTGCATTTGGAGGGTGCTGCCCATGAATGGTGGTACCATGGTTTGGTCACACTTGGCCACAACCTCATTCGAACCTATGATGAATTTACCAACAAGCTGATTGAGAGGTTCAACACTAAGGATCCTGAAGTGAAGTTTCACAAGCTTGCACAACTGAAGCAACATGGCTCGTTGGATGCATACATAGCTGATTTCCAAAGGCTTTTAGTGATGGTGCCCAACATCACTAAAAGAAGATTGGTAGTGTTGTTCTACGAAGGTTTAGTGGAACCTTTGAAAGGGTGGGTTAAGGCATTCAATCCACCAAGTCTTGAAGAAGCCATTAAGAAAGCTAGAAGCATGGAGTTGTCGACACCTAGGCCAAAATTTCCGCCCAAGCCTTCTGCTCACAAGAGAGATAAGAGACATTCTTCAAATCAGCATAAAAAGTTTCCTTCTAAGACAGGTGTTGAGGTTTGTGAGAAGCTTAGAAAAGAGGGAAAATGTTACACATGCAAAGAACCATGGACCAAAGAGCATCGATGCTATGGAAGAGGACAATCTAACCACATGGAGGCTTATTCCGATTTTGGATCAGAATCTGATTACTTGGAGCAGCAGTCTGATTTTGGAGAAAGTGAAGAAGAAAAAGCTCCAGAAGAGTCCGATCATGAGCAAGGAGTTGGGGCCCCTATTGCCCAACTCTCAAGTTTTCAAAAGAATGAATCTTTCAAGGTTCGTGGAACAATTGGAGGACATCAAATTGTTGCTTTGATAGACATAGGAGCAACACATAACTTCATAGATGAAAGGGTGGTTGCAAAGAGAGGATTGCAAACTGAAGAATTTGAAGGCTTCAAGGTCATGGTAGCAGATGGGTTCCAAATCTCTTGCAATCAGAAGGTTGCTAACATGTCTTTGCAATTGGGCAACCATGAGGTCAAAGATGACTTCTATGTTGTGAGTATTGGAGATGCGGATGCTGTTCTTGGCATTCAATGGCTGTGTTCTTGTGGGGAGATCTCTCTAAATCTGCAAACAATGGAGCAAAAACTTCAATCCGATGGAAAGAAGGTGGTGTTAAGAGGAATGTCCAATGGTGGTTCTCGGATTGTATCTTTCAAAAGAATGGAGAGGCTGATTCAACATGACCAAGTTGAGTGGGTTGCTGAATGTATGGTTCTTCCAGCTAGTCCAGTTGAAACAAAGAGGGACTATCCACCAGATATTCAGTCCTTGCTCACCAAGAAGAGTAAAGTCTTTGCTGATCTACCTCCTGGGCCGCCTCCTGAAAGGGGAGCTAAGCATGTCATTGAACTCAAAGATGGGGCCAAGCCAGTTATCACAATGCCCTATCGATAACCAAAAAAGTAGAAAGATGAGATTGAGAAGAATATAAGAGAACTCTTGGAGATGGGTTTCATTTGTCCAAGCAAAAGTCCTTTTGCTTCAACTGTTGTTCTTGTGAAGAAAAAGGATGGCACCATCCGCATGTGTGTGGATTATCGTGCCTTGAATCAAAGCATGTGATGTTTCTCAATAGAAAAACCTTGCTCTCAACTCGGATTTTGAAAAGATATTACTTCAAAGGGAGAAACTTGAGACACTACTCTACTCTAGATTTATGTATATTTATATTCTATTTATACTTTGATAAATGCAATATGCTATAGGTGAACGATATCCGTCAAATATAGATATCACTCAGATACAGATATCAATATGATTAAAATACAGTGGATCGTATGTTGCCACAAAGATTAATCAATAGAATTTGAATAACATGAACTGGGACTGATTTGATGTTGTTCGGGTATGAGATAATCCCGATTATATGAAATGTAATGTGTTATAAACACTGATTAATATGAGTCAGCCTGATAAGAAGGCTGATTTCACTAAAGCTTCTTCACACATTCCTTCTTTTTGAGCCGATGGGATGGTCGACACTACACTCCACTTTCTCCAGCGACGCTCTGAGTCGTATCGTCCTGTACTTCATCGATGCTTGGCTTGACTCTAATTTATGTGAGGTAGAATATGATCTCCCTCTCTTATCTGCTTCTGACTCCGAACTTGAAGGAATAGAATGGTGGATTCTTCAACAGCGATTCTTTCTTCCTTTTCTCCCTATCCTTCCAGACTTCTATTGAATTTCCATTTGTATCCACTCTCCAGATGTGACTGGAGGTGCGTCTATTCTCTGATCTCCAGATGTGTCTTTCCCAAAAGCTTCGTCTCTTCACATGAACCGACTTCAACTATCGGTTGTTGATTAGTCAAGGTTAATACTTAACAAATCGTTCATTGATTTAATATAGTATTTGCACAAATCGATATTATGACATAAATACTGATTTTAATATATTATATATATACATATAAATGTGTGTATATATATATATGTATGTTTTTGTAAATCGTTTTATAGAAAGGTATTAAATCAATTTAGCTTATACTTATCTGTTTTTTTTTATGGGGACATCACAAGTCTCCCCCGCTTGACATTGCTTGTCCTCAAGCAATCTTCATAAGTTTCTTCTTCCTTGATCTCGTGATGTTTTTGGCTGGTACAGTGGTCATCATCTTGGAAAAAGATTGTAACATCTTGTTACAACTAATCTCCTTCCAAGCCTTCGAGATACTTCGCTATGGAAATATCCAGCCTATTTGGGAAAAGGACACATTGCTTCCAGGCCCTCAGAATACCTCCAAAGGATATCCAATCCCAGGAAAGGGGTTATGTCACCTTGTTCTAGGTCCTTGGGACACCTTTCTCATAAGTATTCAATCCTGGATGTGACACTTCTCTCTCTATCCTGGAAAAAGATTGTAACATCTTGTTACTACTAATCTCCTTCCAAGCCTTCTGGAAGGAGATGAGCTCATTGATGAGCTACATGGTGCCAAGTTCTTTTCAAAGATTGATTTGAGATCGGGTTACTATTAGATTCAAATGAGGGGATCGGATGTTGAGAAGACAACATTCCGATGCCATTATGGTCACTTTGAGTTTTTAGTCATGCCATTTGGGTTGACTAATGCTCCTGCCACCTTCCAGTCTTGTATGAACCGAGTCTCTCAGAAGTAGGTGAGGAAGTTTGTGTTGATTTTCTTTGATGATATCCTCATCTTCAGCAAGGCGTGGGAAGAACATCTCAAGCACTTGGAGGAAGTGCTTAGCATCCTTGAATCAGAAAGCTTGTTTGCCAAAGAGTCCAAATGTGAATTTGGAATGAAGGAGTTGCTCTACCTTGATCACATAATCAATGCTGAAGGGGTGAAGGTTGATCCAGAAAAGATCAAAGCCATAGTAGATTGGCCACCTCCAAAAAACTTGACTCATTTGAAGGGGTTTTTGGGTCTTTGTGGCTTTTACAGAAGATTTGTGAAGGGCTACTCTCAAATTGCTGCTCCTCTTATTGACCTCACTAAAAAGGGAGTTTTCTTTTGGTTAGAAAAGGCACAAGTTGTTTTTGACAAGTTCAAGAAGATTATGAGCACATGTCCAGTCTTGTCTGTACTATATTTTTCCAAGCCTTTTGAGCTGCAATGTGATGGATTCGGAGAAGGTGTTGGTGCTGTCCTAATGCAAGATAAACACCCAATTGTGTTTGAGAGTAGAAAATTAAGAGGTGCTGAAAGGACATACTCCATCTATGACAAGGAAATGCTTGCAATCATGCATGCATTGGCCAAGTTTCGACAGTATTTGGTGGGAAGCAAGTTTGTTTGTAATGTCCCTGTTTTAACTGACTTTGTTTGTTGAGGAGTGAGCCTATTATTTTGACCCTCGTAGGTTGACAAATGTGATGAGAGGGTCTTCCTTGGCAGTTATCCAGAGTTTCAGGACATAACTCCTCCAGTTGATTCGGGTTTGGGCCTTTGCAGAGGCTTCCAGAGTGGTATTCAGGCACTTACTATTTATAGTAAGTTAGGCCGACAGGGGTTACTATTTTTGGCAGGGCACCTGGCTTAGCTAGTCTTCTCAGTTTCGACCCAGTTTGACAATTTGTTGAGCAAATGAGGAATAATGGAGCATTTAATAATAATTAAAAGATTATTATTATGACTTTATAATATAAAGTCACTTTAATGAAATATTAAAGTATTAATTAATGGTGAATTATAAAGTATTTAATACTTTATAATTGAGGAGCAATATTAATATTAAATGAGTTTTAATACTTATTTAAAAAGGACGCCATTTATTAATAAATTTGCCTAAGTCTCAAAAAGGGCGAATTTTATAATATTAAATACATTTAAGTTGCTTTTTTGAGGGGGTCGAACTTCTAAGAGAGATTATATATTTTTTCAAGACATAATAGAACTCATTATGATATGATTATTCGAATTTTGTCTTTTCTCTCTGAGAACAATTTGGAGTTGGAGAAACAAGGGTTTTTGCAATCAGGTTTTGGAGAACGTCAACTCTTCAGAATCAGACATACTGAGGCTGTGAAATATCAGTTGAAGCTTGTCCATCAGAGTGGCTTTATTCAGAAGTCACAACAGAGCATATTCGTGGGATTTCAGTTGGGGTTTCAGTTAGCAGTTGGATCGATTTTCTTCTAGAAGAGAATTTGACATAGTGGCTATCCATATTGATTATTTGGCACATTATCCTAGGCCGTACGAATTTTGTACTTGCTGGTTGGAGGCCGTACCACACAGCTGCAAGGCCGTACTTTTCATATCAAGCAAGTCGCCTTGCCTTTTTGCATTCTGTCTTCTCCAGTGGTGGCGCCTAGACCTTCAGAGGGTTTTGCATCCATCTTTGAGCAGGAGAAGTCTGTATCTGAAGCCAGCCGTACCATTTCCTCTTCTTTCAGGCGGCTGCAAATAAGCCAGGTTTTTAAATAAATAATGTTGCCTTTTTGCTTGCATGTTTGAGATTCATCATTGTAATCATTCAACAAAATAATACAATCATTTATTATCGCTCTAGAAGCTGATTTGTTGTAGTAGCTATATTCTCATATTTATTATAAATTTTTAGAAGCATTTTATCAAAATCGCACCATTTCAATATATTGCAAAAATTACAAAAAATCACAAACCCTCAAAACGTCAAACAAACTTCATTCAAGATTTAGTTAGGGGTTGAGAGACACCTGGTCTCTTATAGTGGTATCAGAGCACAGTTTTCCTGCCATCCTGTGCTTTTTTCAGTTGCTTTTTCAGTCAGATGTGTGCTTTTTTCGATGCTTTTTCATGAGTAGAGACATTATCTTCTACAGTAAGGGTAGAGGAATAGGCAGAATTGAGGATTGGACAGGTCCACCTATTCCTGAAGGTGAGACAGTATCAGGGGTTTTGGGTATTCACAGATCCAGTTCCAATAGCAGTGAGAACAGTGTCACTACACTGATGGCAGATCGTGAGATTCCTACAGAGACACATAGGGATCTGGGGAAAGAGCATGCCGGAGGTGAGATTTCTGATGATGAGTTCAGACGTAGGCATGATAGTAGGATGGACATGATGTCCCAGTTGATGGGCACGATGAGGCAGTGTACTCTACCTCAACAACACTATATTCAGATAGGACAAACGAGCGGGACTACAGGCATAGACCAACCACTGGTGTCAGCACAGCGGCAGTCGTCACCTATCTTTCATGAGCGTAGGCCTGGACAACCTACATTTATATCTAGGGAGGCACCTTCGACGCCAGAGGCAGAGTAGCAGGGTCACCAGCCTGAGTTTCATCCACATCACGGCATGTCGGTGGCAGATGTGACCAGATTCTTTGGAGAGTACTTGACATTGGCACCTGAGATCAGACAGTCTTTGTCTTTTCATGTGTTCATGGATGTGCATAAGCCCAGAGGGGGAGGTAGGTTTGACTGCAGAGCTCCTCAACACCAGCAGCCACAGCCACAGGTGAATAGGGATCTTCAACATGCAGTCAGCAAGATTATCTTGCCTTACTTTGATGGCTCAGATAAGAGTTCAGCAAGGTCTTGGGTACAGAAGTTAGACAATTACCTATCATTGAGACCTATGTAGGAGGACGAGGCCATTAAGTTTGCTACACTGCATCTTGATGGGTTAGCGGATCACTGGTGGCATCACGACATGTACACACTCAGTCATCATACAGTGACCACTTATCAGGAGTTCACGAGCAGGCTCATAGAGCGTTTTGACAAAAAGGATCCAAAACTTTATTTTAGAGAGCTAGCTCAGCTCAGACAGACAGGTAGTTTGGATTCCTACATCGGTGAATTTCAGAGGGTTGCAGTCATGGTGATAGGTATTTCAGAGAGGAGACTTGTCATTCTCTTCATCGAGGGACTATATGAGCCGATGAGAGGTTGGTCAAGGCATTTGATCCTCCTACTCTTCAGGAGGCCATGCGGAAGGCAAGGAGTATGGAGTTTTCTGTTCCGAAGAAACAATTTCAGCCTAAAACAAACACCTTGCTTGTTGAGGAGAGCCATACACTAGTTGCAGAACCAAAGAAGAAAACAATAGTAAGAATTGATGATGCAACTCGTGATGAATTGAGGAGGAAACAACTTTGTTATTGGTGCAGAGAACCTTACAGCAAGGAGCATTATTGTCCTTTGAGACCAAAGGGTAGAGCCAACCGCGCCATGTGGGTTTACTATGGGGATGTTGAGTTTGAGGATTCAGACCAGCAGGCTGTTTCAGAACATGCGGAGGCCGGGAATGCCTCTATGGAGTTTGGGCCCGATGCCAACTTGACCTCGTTGGTATTATCTGCTAGTGTACGGGATGATTCATTCAGGTTCAAGGGATTAGTGGATGGACAACGATGTATTGCTATGCTTGACACCGGAGCCACACACAATTTTATTGATGAGAGCTTCGTCAGCAGATGCAGACTCCTGACAGAGGACTTCGCTGGATTCAGAGTTCGGGTGGCAGATGGATATACCCTCACTTGCACTCGATGAATTTGTAATCTCACCCTCATGCTGAATGATTATGAGTTGCAGGCAGACTTTTATGTGGTCAACCTGGGTGGGATGGATTTAGTGTTGGGTATGAGATGGCTTCAGGACATTCGTGTGTTCACCCTCAACTTGCCTAAAATGGAGATGAGATTTGAGGTACAGGGCAAGAAATATGTGTTGAGGGGGATTACAGATGGGAGCCTACGCTCTATCTC
>VDFB02281492.1:665468060-665507939 GCA_007258455.2 Sequoia sempervirens | reverse complement strand
TTTTACACAAGTTCGAATTTTCCCCCTTAACTGCTTGTAACATTTTGTCATTTCAAATATTCATGGGGAGAACCATTTGATTTATTTAAAATTTCCCTCTTGTAACACTTTGTTATCTCAAACATTTGTGGGGAACACTATTTAACTCATTTAAAATTTCCTTATTTCCATAGGCACATTTCATCTTGTGTGTTGGGCGCATTTGATCTTAAGTGTATCTTGAAATCGTACCTTAGAAACTTCATTCACCTTGTGCTGGGCGCATTTAATCTTCCTAGGCTGGGCGCATTTACCACATCTCCTTCATGGGCATATTTGAGTTCTCTTCAAATTTCTCTTGCCTTAAAAATTATTTAAGCTTCCTCTTTGACGCCTTCACCTATCCTCCTCTAGGACGCATTTGAACGGGGGTGTGTTTCAGGTTCGTGCCTCAGAAAATTTTCACCTTCTTCATTGGAGCGCATTTGAGAGGGGCACATTTGATCACTTCCTTGGGGCGCATTTTCCACCTAGTGCTTCATTTTTCTTGCCTTAGAGATTTTTTAGTCTTCTTGTTTCCTCTATGGGCGCATCTCACCCTATCTCCCTTGGGCGCATTTGAGACCTTGTGTTAAGGGTGCACTTGAAGCCTTCTCTAGGCACATTTAAGGGGTCTTCATTCTAGGGCGCATCTAGCCCTTGCTCTTCTTATCATACCTGAGGCGCATTTCCTCATATCTTTCTAGGGCGCATTTACATCTTGTGCTTCTAGGCGCATTTGGAGGGGTGGGTTCCATTTCCTTGCCTTACAAAATTTTCATCTCAACTCATTCTTCCAAACCGCACTTGGAGGCCTAAGGTTGGGAGCATCCTAATGCTTGTGTGCTTAGGGCGCATTTTCATCTAGTGTTGAGAGGTTTTCAACACTTAGAGAAATTTTCATGTCCTCCTTATGGAATGGGCACCTATGAGATAGGAGCTTAAAATTTTCATAACTTAGCCAAATTTCCAGCCTATTTGTCTTCCTTAGGGCGAATATCCACCTATGGGGGAGGAGTTTTGACACTTAGAAAGCTTTAAACACTTAGCCAATTTTGCCTTGCTCACTCTCGCTTTCCATTTTTAGCAACTTCTGAAGTTTTTGTATTTTCATGAATTTTCAACTTCCTCAAGACTTGATATTGTTTCAACGTCGTCCTCATGGCCTGACTGACCTGTTCACACCTGCCTCTTGCACTCACCTGCTATTTTAGACCCTGTTCTGGAAGTGACTTACTAAAAATAGTAAGTATGCGGAATGCGCTCAAATTTTACCAATAGATTCCTCCAAGGATTCTGATCGCAGTGGGATACATCGGTTTTCAGTTTTTCTCAAGTTTTGCCCTTCATTTTAGGCATAAAAGTAGGAAACCTTAATTTCATTGCATGCACTTCTATTGACCTCCATTCGACGCCGTTTCTGTTGCATACTGCTCTATTCTAGAAACTGATGTTCTGGAGCTGCTCCAGTGACACCATACCTACTAAAAATGGACCTGCTAAAGATAGAACTGCTAAAAATAGTAAGTTCTCGGAATTCATTCAAATTTTGCATGCAAGCCCTTTGAAAGGATTTAAACTCAGTGATGTGATCAAAATTTCCAAAACCCTAGGGAAAAGGTCCCAAATGGAGCACTTACTAAAAATAGTAAGTTGTCAGAATTTAGTGAAATTTTAATGGGAACCTACCTAAAGCCTCACGATTGCAGTGCAAAGCTCAGATTTCAATTTGCTCATTCAATTTGACCTCAAACTAGCCTAAAGAATGAAAACCCTAATCCAACCAAACACACTCCAGACTTGGCCAAAATTCCAAGTTGGGCCAAGAGATGGGTACATCCCCGGAAAGACATAAGGAATTAGGAGAGACCACCGCAAAACCACCCAAAACCAAAGCCAAAAGACCCAAATGGAACAAAAATTAGGGGGTCCCCATTTTGAATGGGGTGATGTGTGAAAAAGGTCACAAGTCGGAAAACCTCTGAAAGAAGATTGGCTTTAGTAGTGAAAGATTTGCCCTGGCTGATAGTTGGAGAAGACATTTAGTTTTCTCACTTGGTTTCAAAGGTGTTTTTTTGAAGAATTTTGCGAAGTCATTGTAAATGATAAATTTCTACATTTTGGTTTGACATTAATTTGAGTTTTGCAATTTTGGGTTTGTAGAATTTGTCTATGTTGCAATGGTGATTTTTCATATTGGTGAATGTTGAAAGTATTATTCTTTTTAAATGTATGAAAGAGGTTCAAATGAAGTCTGTTCTTTAATTTGCAAAGATTCCATTATTTAATGATTTATACAATCTATTCAAACCAATACTTGTGTAGCCATTATGATAAAATTAGACCTCATATGGCCGTGATAATTGAATAAAGATTTTGCCAAATTGAGCGTAGGTGCTTATACTGGTTTCGCCAATATATGACATGGAGAAATGACGTAGGTTGAAAACAAGGAATACAAACAATATTAATGGAATCGCATTTTGTATGGAATTAAGCCAGATTTGATTCAAGAAGCCATTGAAGTTTAATTTGCCTCTATCTTCCAAAAACTCAAATTATAGAACCATAAGGAGTTGCGACCAATTGGAGCTACAAGGCTCTATAGCTCCAATATTGGTCGCAACTCCTTATGGTTCTATAATCTGACTTTTTGGAAGATAGAGGCAAATTAAACTTCAACGGCTTCTTGAATCAAATCTGGCTTAATTCCATACAAAATGCATTTCCATTAATATTGTTTGGCATGAAGCTACAATTATTCTCCTTGTTTTCCACTACATTCTCCATGTCACATATAATGACAAGCTCAAGTAAGAAAACTTCGTGAACAATAATTTGGCAAAATCTTTATTCAATTATCATGGCCATATAAGGTCTCATTTTACCAGAACGGCTACACAAGCATTGGTTTGAATAGATTGTATAAATCATTAAATAATGGAATCTTTGCAAATTAAAGAATAGACTTCATCTGAACCTCTTTCATACATTTAAAAAGAATAATACTTTCAACATTCACCAATTTGAAAAATCACCATTGCAACACAGACAAATTGTACAAACCTAGAACTGCAAAACTCAAATTAATGTCAAACTGAAATGTAGAAATTTATCATTTACAATGACTTCACAAAATTCTTCAAAAAAACACCTTTTAAACCAAGCGAGAAAAAGAAATGTCTTCTCCAGCTATCAGCCAAGGCAGATCTTTCACTACCAAAGCCAATCTTCTTTCAGAGGGTTTCTGACCTCAGAAAGGCTGTGAACTACGTTCACCAAATCAGAAGCCTTCAGAGACTAATCCTCAGGGCTCACTGAAGGAGAAAACAAATAGAAGGGCCCACTAGCTTCATCAACCACAACATCACGACTGAAGAAGAGATGATTTGTAACTACATCAATTAGCCTATATGCCTTATGATTCTCAATGTAACCAATGAACATGAGTTTCTAGCTTTTAGAATCCAACTTAGTGCACTTGCCATCTGGAATCCACACATGAGTAGTAGAACCAAAAACTTTCAAGTGGTTGATCTTAGGCTTGCGTCTAGACCAAGCTTCTTCAGGGGTCATCTTCTTAACAGCATAAGTAGGAGACCGGTTCAGAAGATAGACTGCAGTGTAAACTACATCAGCCCAGAATTTCTTAGGGACATTTCTATGCTCCAACATAGAACGAGTCATTTCAGTAATGGTATGATTGTGATGCTCAATGACACCATTCTGCTGAGGGGTGTAGGGTGTGCTAAGTTGGCACTTAATGCCATGTGCAACACAAAAACTAGAGAAGTTAGAAGAACAAAACTCCCCCATTATCAGACCTAAGAGTGACTATCTGAGAGCCTGACTCTTTCTCAATTAAGGCCTTAAACTACTGAAATATACCGAACACCTCTAATTTGTTTTTAAGAAAATACACCCACATTCTTCTACTAAAATCATCAACAAATAACAGAAAATACCTACAACCAGTGACTGAAGGAGTGTTCATTGGTCCACATACATCAACGTGAACCAACTGTAATACCTTGGAAGCTCTCCATGTGTCACCATCTGACAATGGAGTCCGATGCTACTTTCCGGCCTGACAATCTTTGCATACTCCATGATTCTGAGTCTGAATCGCAGGTAGACCACCAACCAGATTATCTCTAGATAGTTGAGAGAGATAATGCATATTCAGGTGCCCATAACACTAATGCCAGAGGTTGTTGATGGAAGTGCTCCTGGCTGCCATAGTGTGCTCTTGAGAATCACCAGAATCAACAAGTCTATACAAACCATGATCCTCAAGCCCTTGAACAACTATAGTGCGAGAATCTCTATCAACAATGCTACATGTATGCATGTTGATGTGCTCTTTTCGACCGCATCTCAACGTTGTAATGTTAAATCCGCCACCTTACCTCTTTGGACTAAAAGATCCAAAAGATGCTAAGGATTGTGCAGTTCACGCATCCAACCTGTTCTTCAGCAGCTAATAGGCTCACTTGGTCTATGATTTGGTTTGCATTTCAAGGGACTAATTGTTCTAAGAAATGGCAGCTGAATTCAAATGCTCAAAGATCGGCTCAGCCGGTTTCTAAACTAACCGTAGCACCAACAGCCTGGTGCAAGGTTAAGAGAGTCTAAATCTATTCTAAGGCGTGGGACATGGCAATCAATTCTCACAAGCTTCAACCAGACTCTGCTTTGCCTCGCTTCGGACAGCCTCCACAGAACCGGTGCAATCTTCAAAGGAGTAGCTCAAGATGTTCAAATCACAACTTAGCATGAAAATACCATCACAACGACGCATATAAACATACAAATCATGATCGAAGTTAGGTGCATGATATTCCAGTTGACCACACAAGGCGCATTCACCATCAGCGAACACACTAGTGGTATGGATAGATCTTAAGTTTGCTCAAATTGAAGACCACATTCCACAATTACTATCTACTCGTACAAATGAAACTTATTCTACTTTTTAGTTACTACTCGACCTACCTTAAGAAACCCATAGCTACACTACAACAAAAAGATCTTAAATTCATCATCAATGAAAATTTTTATTGGGAGGATGTTCACAACAATTTCTTACAAAGTTTCCAAGGAAAAAACTTTCCTTCTTCTTCAACCACTCTATCAATCTATAAACTACTTCTAATTTGTTTCTCTATTCTTAACTTCTACTCTAATTCTACCTGCCTCATGATACAAAATGAGGGGACTCCCTTTATAGGATGGCCCAGCCCAACTGACGGCTTCGGCTACACCTACTGATGGCCCAGATCGTGCCACCTCAGCCCTAAACAAGATTTTCCCTAAAAACCGCCACAAAGGAGAGTGGGGTAATAAATGAGCCATAATGTCCATTATCCTTCTAGAAGATTCCATTTGTAGACGCGTTCACACTGTCCTTGATCTCCTTTCTTGACGTTGCTCTTTGACTTCTTCCACTTGAGGGTCTTCATCTTTGTCACTTAAGTTATACTAAGTCTCAACACTTAGCCGTTTTCTTGCAACTTTCTCCCTTCGAGATTGAAACTCATAACTTTATCTTTGTCTGAAGGTTGTAATACCATCGTGCTTCACCACTTCCAGACATCGTGCTCTGGCCTCGACATTCCTCCTGCAAAACAAGCGAGGAGAAGAGTATTAGAACACTTCATAATATAATCTTAACTTACTTACCTGATTTTCACGTTCTAACTTCCAAGCGTTCATCATTTTCCTTAGCCAACTTCATCCTTCAAGATTTTCCAACATCTTCACTTCAACTGTATTCCCCTTTACTTTTCCAGCTGAGGTGTTCGCACTCTTGATCTCATTCATCTCTCTCTGGCTCAAGAAGATCATCCTTCTACCTAAGAACTTGGAGCAAATTCTACCCAGGCGCCTCTTTCAAATTCATCGCCCCGAGAATTTCACCTTGAAAACACATTTCTTCATTTTGCCTTTAGAAAAATTTTCTTTCAAATTCCTTTAGGAAAATTCATATCAACCCGTGCCCATTTAAAATCTTCATCCCGTAATCCTCGACAAGCCGCGGAAGACCTTTAAAATCCATTCTCTACCCATAATCTTCGACACCGTAAGAAATTTCTTCGTGAACGGCCGAACCCATGCTGGGTACCCAATGAATCCAGTTTATTTAATTTTCCTCGAATTTTGAACCTTGAAAAAATAATTTCCAACAATTCTATTTCATTTCTTCACCTTGTTTTACTGGCCTCCCAATTTGAAATTTCCCATTGACCCCGTGAAGTTGGAGTATTCCGACTCATTCCTGCCGATTTTATCCATGCCTCTGAAAATTTCATCTCCTCCATCAGACTTAGGCGTATTTTCCTCTAGAGGTGGAATTTAAATATTTATACTTAGAAAAATATTCTATCATTTCATCACTAGCTTGGGCGCATTTAAGCTTTTGTCCTACCACTTGCAAACACTTAGAAAATATTTTTGGCTTCCTTCTCATCTAGGGCGCAATTCATGGGTAGTGCTTCCATTTTGTTACCTAGAAAATTCTTCAAGCACTTCTCTTCAAGGTAGGGCGCATTTGGGGAGTTAGACTTCAAATTTCTATGTTTAGAACATTCTCTAGCTCTCCACAAGTTAAGGCGTATATCACAGGGGGCCCACTTAAATTTTGTATGACTTAAAGATTCCTTAACAGCCCTCTCAAATAGCTAAGGCGCATGCATAGGGTCAAACTTCAAATGTAGAACACTTCCTTCAAAAGTCAAGGCGTATGGGATGGGGCCCACTTAAATTTTGGACGCCTTGATTCTTTGTCTTCATGCATGCATGTATTCTTGTCTTGAATTGGACGTATTTTGTCCTTTTCCTCCTTTGCATCCATTTGCTTTGATTTTGTCATCATATGTCTTGCATGCATCTTAGGCGCATATGGGTGTGCCTACTTCAAATTTATAACACTTAGAATATTTTCTAAGTCCTTATGCAAGTCAAAGGCGCATTCAGGGTGCTGAGCTTCTAATTTTGAACATTTGAAATTCTCTCTGCCAATTCTTCAACTAAGGCGCACTCAAGAGGTCATGCTTTCAATTTTGAAATACTTAATAAATCCTCCAACTCCCTCCACTAGTCAAGGGCGCATTTGAGAGGTGGAACTTCTAGTTTTCATGACTTAGAATATTTTATACTCCCCTCATGACCTTGGGTGCAAATGAGGTCCTCTACATCAAGTGTTAGCACTTAGAAATTTTCACTTGACTTCCATTTGGCAAGGGCGCATATAGAGGCATTTGCTTCAAATTTACTATACTTAGACAATTTCCTCCAGCTCCTCACAAGTCAAGGCGCATTTTGAGGGGTCTTCTTCAAATTTCGAAGACCTAGAATATTTTCAAGTTGCATATCTTGAAGTTAAGGCGCAAATGAGGCCTTGAGCTTCTATTTTATCAAACCCAGAAGAATCTTTGACTTGGGGCGCATTTAAGAAGTCATGCTTTGAATTTGAAGACTTAGAATATTTTCCAACTTCCTCCCTCAAGGGCGCATTTTGACATGTCTACTTCCAATTTAAAATATTTTCAATTTTCTAACCTCTCTTCAGCCGGTAAGATATGCATGTAGGGAGCTTCCAAATCTAAAATCCAGAATATTTTCATCAACTCCTCCTCCTCAAGGCGCATTTTACCCTTGAACTTTCATTTAAACTTGCCTTAGGAGTTTCTGCCACTTTGCACTTGGGCTTATTTCCCATGGCCTACTTCCATTTTTCACACTTAGGAAATTTCTTCACGGCCTCCAACAAGTCAAGGGCCATTTGCACCATGGAGCCCAAATTTCATGACTTAGAAATTTTCTAGCCCACCCTTCAAGCTTGAGGGCGATTCAAGATGTTTAGTGAAAATTAACATCCTCCTCTTTAAAGGCATTTTTCAACCGGGTCGACTTGAAAATTTATCAAACTCAAATTTAAATTTTGCGTTTCGGCCCACTTTAGGGCAACTCGACCATGCTAACCCTAATTTGCTATTTTAGAAAAATTTTGTCAATTTTGCACTTCAAGCTAATTCCAAGCTCCAAAAAGACTGGATTTTACTTTGTTCTGAACCTCAAGATGTGTTTGTGCTACTGATGTCTGATATCCGTATGCCTATGCTATTGTTAGCAACCTGCTAAAAATAGTAAATGTTCAGAATAAGCTCAAATTTCATGTGCTGAATGCCCGAAGTGTGGTGATCGTGGCTGGATTCTACATTTGCATGGCTGTCGTGTTCTGCCCTTGATGTTAGGAAACCCTAATTCTTCTGCGTAGGCCTGCTAAAAATAGTAAGTGTCTGATTTTCCGTTCTCTGCAACTCCGTTCATCTTGAAATTCGCGCCAAGGACCCCTTATCACATGTTTGACTTGTATCTGCTGAGATCTGATGTCAACCTACCATTTATAGCTGCTTCTTAGGTGACTTACTATTTATAGTAAGTGTTTGTTTCTGAGACTTCCACTGCTCCGATTGACTTGAAATTTGAATGAGGTGCTCCTCACCATGTGACCTTGCTGTTGACACTGGCGCATGCAACTGACTTTCTATTTTTAGCCTGTTTCTGGAATGACTTACTATAAATAGTAAGTACTCTGTTTGCCTTCAAATTTTACCAGCAGACTCCTGAAGGATGCTGATCACTGTGGTTTACACCTGCCAAAAATTCGACATTTCACTTCTTTGGTCTCAAAGCTTCGAAACCTAATCCATCTGTACGTTATCAAACGACTTCCGCTTTGTCCTCAGCTTTAGTTGGTACTGCGACGTCGCGGATTCTCAATCGGCTGAAGCGTATTTAATGCATCTCGCTAAAAAATAGTAAGTTCTATCGAAAGGATTATCTCCGCTTTTGCATGTCACACCATTGGGCGGCTCTCAAACCCACCAGAATCATCCAACATGCAAAAGAAACCCCGACATGCAAACTCAAAAATAGCCTCTAAGATCACTCGGTGCTATTCTCTGCTTGCATGTTATAATCGCCGCTAAGGTCTCAAAACCCAGAAGGAATATCCGCATGCAAAGCGGAAAACTCGTGATTTAGGCCTCAAATTTGTCTCGTCGGATCAAGCAAAATAGAAAGGCTCGCTTTTCACTCAAATTTTGCATGCGAAAATTTATGCTTGATGCTGTGCATCTGCTTGAAACTTCAAAATGCCGAAAACACTGAATCTGAACTGCACACTTACTAAAAATAGTAAGTAGCCAGAATTCGATGAAATTTCAGTGGAAACTTGTTGGAAGCACACTGACATCAATGTTAGTCTCAATTTTCAATTTATTCATTTCATTTGACTTCAGGTTGGTTGGAAAATTGAAGCCTAATTTTTTGGTTTAGCCAAAATTTCAACAAACTCAATGACGGGCACAATCCCAGAGATGGAAGCAGTAGAAAAAGAGAGACAACAACAAAACGACCGAAAAGCAAAGCCAAAATTAGGGGTCCCCATTTGCAATGGGGCGATGTGTGAAAAAACGTCACAACAGTATGCATGTTGAAAACAATATCTAGCTGAGGAGAGTGACTCATGATCTAACTAACTGAAAGTAATTTTAGCTCCATACCAAGTACAAAGTATACATTGAGAAATAGTAAATTTCTCTCCAAAATGAATCTGCATGTTGCCCTTTCCGACAACAGTATACTATTCGCCTCTTCCAAAGATAACAGGATCTTTGAATGGCGTGTACTCAATGAACCAATATCGACGATGAGTGAAATGTCGAGATGCACCTAAATCAATATACCAGGCAGAGGATTTAACATGATCTACTAGACTCTTGGCCATTAAGGCATAGAACGTAGACTCCTTCTGCTCAATGTGCTCTACAACATGGGCTTTAGGTTTGGACTCTCCTTGCTTGGACTGTTCAGAAGCCAAGCGTTTCCAACAATCTTTCTTCATGTGGCCATACTTGTGGCAATAGTTGCACTAAATGTTCTTTTTCTTGCAAGAGTCCTAGGATTGAGCTTGGCTGGTCTGCTAAGAGGGCTAATTCTTGCCCTTATTCTTCTAAAATGTCTTGGCAATTAATGCTTGTTCCGTGGAGGATGAACTAGCACCGCTACAGAACTATTGTCTCCATCGATCCTGCTGCAGAAGTTTGGTGCAAAGCTCTGGAAACTTCAAGTCAACATTAGTTGAGGTAATGTTGAGTATCTCAATAAAGTGCTCATTAAGACTTTGGTAGAATCTTCAGAGTGATGACTACCATATCTTCCTCCTCCATCTTCCAACCAATAGCCTCTAGCTGATCACAGATGTCCTTGATTTTTGTCAAGTGCGCCTACAAGGTTGTCTTCTCATCCATCATGATGGAGAACAACATGTTCTTCAGAAAGAATGCTTGGCTTTTGTCGGATGTTTCATGAAGATCTTTCACAAGATCCCAGATTTATTTAGCTGTTTTGCCAAACGGCACTTGAGGCAGCTGGTCATCAATGACTGACAATTTAATAAGCATCACAGCTTCTCGATTTTGCTCATCAATTTTTTCTTGATCTTTACCGACGTTGTAGGATGTGTAATGTTGCCCAGAACAATCTGATCAAGGCACGAATACTCAAATATAGTCATCATACACTACTTCTAGGTGTTGTAGTTGTGGCAGTTGAATTTATGACTACCCTCCAACATAATGTGGGACAAAGAGGCCATCTTTCACAAGCCTTCAAAAACCACGAAAAATGCCTTCAAAAAATCGCACCAAAAGAAAGACACCCTGGTTGCAAAAAAATGCAGACACAGAACCACGATTTTTCTGTTCAAGAAGCAGTGCCCAAAAAACGCAATTTAAAAAATCGCCCAAAAATGTGAGAGGTTGCACAGCCAGGAGGAGAACAGATCCATCAAGATGAGGGCACGATTTTTCCCTGATGCAACAGAAAAAGGCCCACGGTCTTCAACAAAAAGACACCGAGAAGAAACACGAGCAAACACAAGCATAAACCCGCGATTTTCAGAAGGAGGTCTCAATTTTCAGATGTGCCCACGAATTCAAGTAAAATGCAAATTTCAGAAGACAAAAAAATGCCCCGTGATTTTTAGAAAGATGTGTAAGAAACAAAAATGCCCAAGTTGCGCGATTTTTAGCAGAATAAATGCCACAAGTTGTGCCAAACACAATCAAGATGTCGCATGTTGTAGGAGACAAAATTGTGAAAAAATTCCCACAAAAGGAGCAGCGAAAATCCCAAAAACAAGATGCGATTTAGTCAGAAAAAAATCTAGTGCCAGAAAAATATGAAGAGCACTAGAAAAAGTTTAAAATATCAGCTTTCCCACTCTGATACCATGTTTTGGTAAATTCTTGGATATATTAAAATGAAAGAGACAAAGGCTCTTTATAGAATTACAATACAAAGTTGCTAAAAATAAAGAATATCGAAGTTTCTAAAAAAGACTAAAGCAAAGAAAAGAATAGAAAGCAATCTACTCTAATATATTACAATATTGACCATTAATAAACTATCTAATATATTAATTTAATAATTTGCACTTAGATTTCTAATCATAATCCCAAGCTTGCATATTAATGAAATTGTTATTCATTGAATATCCATGGTTGTTATTCCAAAATTCAATGTTTATTCAAGAGTATTGAGTATGCCTATTTCAATTATAATTTATTGTTGATGTGTTATTGTACTTGATGAATTAAAACTTAACGATTACTAAAAGCTTTGTATTGTAGTAGGTGTTAAGTCAATAGTTGTAGCTTTGAATGCAACTATCATGTTTTAACTTATAACATTGTGTATATGTGTTTGAATCTATCCAATCCATGTGTACTTGCCACCGCTAGCCATGTAGCCAGCCACACTACCAGTACCGCCAGTCACACTACCAATACTGCTAGCCACAACACCACCAGATACAGTGCCAGTTACTTTGCCAATGAGACCCACTCTACCCACCGAAGTCTCTCTACCAGGGGATACCATTTTGCCAACGAATGCCACACAGATCGATCGTTGGTTAGAATTACTTTGGATACTAGTGTAGGTACCAACATTTCCTTCACCGAGTTCTCCAGGAATCATGGCTGAGGGACTCGAGTCAGTAATGGTTGTCAACAGTACAATGCCCAACCCTTCACAAGCAAACCCACCGAATGTTATACACATTCAAGAGATTGGGGGACACCCTCAAGTACCACAGCCACCTTCGGCTGCATAGGAGTTGCCACCGCCTAACCCATCGAGCAAGGATCAAGAAGAGGAGTCAAGTGAATCAAAGGAGATAATCATTTAGATCGCTAAGCCTGATGAGACAGACCCACTTTGATGAGCACATGGTTATACTGAGAGCGGGGGGGTGGGGAGGCCGAGGGGGGTGAATCAATATAACAATATTCTTTTTCTTTTTAAACTCAATTAATCACTTTCAGATTTAATCAAATTTGGCACATATAAATCAATAATGAGTAACACAATAACAAGATAATTTATGTGGAAACCCTTGCAAGAGAAAATCACAACAAAAATATTGTTTTATTAAACTTCTTTTTATAAATTCGCACCAGCCCCTCATTCAAATTGTCTTCACAAATTTTTCTATAACTCTCTTCTTTAATCTGCTATAATTCCCTTCTTAAATCTGCTATAAACTGATCATAAATCTGCCACAAAATTATCACAATCTCCTCCTTTAATGTGCAAATAATCTTCTTATAATCTCCTAGTAAATCTGCAAATGATCTTCTTATAAATTGCTCTTCAATCTGGTGTATATGTTTTATATTTTATTCTTATTCATTCCACACCACACAATCTCTTCAACAAATCTTTCTCCTTTTATATCTACATATTCAAATGAAAAAGATACATCTATTTGAAAAGAGATATCCATATGAAAAGGCACAACCTTTTATTAACACACCTTTATCTCCATTGCTGACTTGTTAAAACTTTAATTGTTGTCTTTAAATTACTTTTATTTATTTATCCTCATAAAACATAAGCACTTCCTATTAAAATGGAATCACTGCCCTTTAATATGGAATCGCTGCCTTTATGCATTGCTTGTCCATTAGTAAAGGTAATCGCTGCCTTTCGTTTAATAAGTTTGAGCACTCCTTATGATATTAATATGAATCGCTCCACTCCACTCTTAATTGTTCACACTTCATAAGGAATCACTGCTCATTCTTTAATTTAATCGCTGACTTCTTTTGTTTTATTTAATTTTTGTTTTATTCACTGTCTTATCCCTATTTTGTCTTTTTCTGATTTTTGTCTTTTTCTGTCTTTTGTTTTTTTTGCTGCTTTTCCATCTTATATTTTCTTAGACATTTAAATATATGTTTTATTTTCATATCCCAAAGGGGATAAATGATGACTATTGATTTACCAAAAATTATTAATGGCCAATATTTTAAAGACAATATTTTAATTCGAATCTCCTTCCAATGTAGTGCCAAGATAATGTGGGTTGGTTTGTAATAAACATGTTATATGTTCTTGCAAAAGAGTTTTTCCTTTGACATCAATGACAATTTTCTAACAATCGCCCCCTTTGTCATTGATGGCAATCCACTACTCCCCCTGTCGTGTTGCTACCCCTATCTTTGTACTTCTCCCCCTTTGACATCAATGGCAATGGGTCTTCCATCTATCTCTAAGCTTTATCTTCCATGGAGCTACAAGATAATGTTGTGAGTAGCTCCCCCTGAATATATACTTCCCCTTAATGACTAGATGAATATGGGACTACTCCCAACTTTTCCCTTAAGTACTCAAATGTCTCTTTGGGAAGAGGCTTTGTAAATATAACTGCAACCTATTCTTTAGTGTTAACATATTCCAACTTTACTTGCTGATCTACTACTTGTTCCCTCAAAAAATGGTATTTGATGGGAATGTGTTTAGTCCTTGAGTGCATCACTAGGTTCTTGGAAATATTAATGGCACTTGTATTATCACAAAATATAGATATTGGGTGATCATATTCCATTTTGATATCCTTCAAATTTTGTCGCATCCAAAGAACTTGAGTGAAACATGAAGCTGCTGCTATGTATTCTACTTTAGCCATGGATAGAGAGGCTAAAGCTTGTTTCTTACTAAACCATGAAACAAGACTATTGCCCAAAAAGAATGCACGTCCACTAGTACTCTTTCTATCATCCAAACTACCAACCCAATCAGCATCTATATATGCTTTTAAGGTGAAATCTTCACCTCTTGGGTACCATAGACCAAAATGCAATGTGCCTTTTAAGTATTTGAATATCCTCTTTACTACCTTCAAATGTGTTTCTTTAGGAGCAACCTGAAACCTTGCTACCATACCAACTGCCTGTATAATGTCAAGTCTTGAGGCTGTCATATAAAGCAAGCTTCCTATCATAGATCTATAGAGAGTTTAGTTTGCATTGGGAGATTCATTATTCTTTCTTAACTTACATCTTGTGACCATTGGTGTACTCACAGGATTGCAATCCTCCATTCTAAACTTTTTCAACACTTCTCTAGCATACTTAGTTTGTGAAATAAAAATTCCATTATCAAATTGACAGACTTGTAATCCAAGGAAGAAAGAGAGTTCACCTAACATGGACATTTCAAACTCTTCTTGCATTTTTAGAGTAAAGTCTTGACACATTCTATTATAACTTCCTCCAAAGATACTATCATCCACATATACTACAACAATCAATTGATGATCATTTTCAATTTTAAAATATAGATTGCTGTCCACAACACCTCTTTTGAACCCTTGTTCTTGCAAGTATTTGTTTTGTCCAATCTAGAATACCAAGCCCTAGGGGCTTGTTTTAATCCATAAAGAGCTTTCTTGAGTTTGCATACATAGTCTTTGTTTTCTAACAAGATGAATCCTTCAGCTTGTTCAATATATACCTCCTCCTCTAAATGTCCATTGAGAAATACTGATTTGACATCCATTTGGTAAACTTTAAAATTTTTGTGGCAAGCAAATGCTAGGAACATCCTTATAGCCTCTAATCGTGCAATTGGGGCAAATGTTTCTTCAAAGTCAACCCGTTCTACTTGAGCATAGCCTTTACATACCAACCTTGCTTTATTCTTTACTACTTGACCATCTTCATTTAACTTATTTATGAACACCCACTTGGTACCAATTACATTTTTATCCTTGGGTCTTGGGACAAGTTCCCAAGTTTCATTTTTCTCTATTTGATTTAATTCTTCTTCCATAGCACTTACCCAATGTGTGTCTTTGCTAGCCTCCATAAAATCTTTGGGCTCAATTTTAGAAAGTAAAGACATATGTCCTGGTGTGGTGGCCAATCTTCTCCTTATTTGGATTTTTGTATCCATGTCTCCAATAACTAAGTCTTCTGGATGATTTTTTTGAACAAATCTTGATGGTGTTTTAGGTGCCTTTGTTGGTGTTGTAGATTTCTCATTTTCAACTCTTCCTCTTCTTCTTCATGATCAACTTCTTGAGTTATTTCTCCTTGATGTATGTTATCATCTATACAAACATTTCTACTTTCAATGATTTTCTGTAACCTTTTATTGTAGCACCTGAAAGCTTTGCTCCTTAAAGAATAGCCAAGAAATATCCCTTCATCAGATCTAGCATCAAACTTTCCTAAATTTTCTTCATCTCTCTTTATATAGCACTTGCTACCAAATACTTTAAAGCACTTAACTGTGGCAGGCCTACCTTTCCAAAGTTCATATGGAGTCTTATCATGATTGACTCTGATTTGTGCTCGATTTTGAATATAAACTGCTGTATGTACTGCTTCTCTCCAAAATGAGTCTGATAATTTTGACTCATTAAGCATAGTTCTTGACATTTCTTGCACCATTCTATTTTTCCTTTCCACGACTCCATTTTGTTGTGGTGTTCTTGCAACTGAAAAGTGTCTTGTAATCCCATGTTTTTCACAAAATTCCTCAAACTCATTTGAGGTAAACTCACCACCTCTATCTAATCTTAGACATTTAATTTTTAATCCAATTTCATTTTCTAATAAAGCCATAAATATCTTAAACTTCTCTAGTGCTTCAGATTTTTCTTTCAAAAAAGTTACCCAAGTAAAACTAGAGTAATCATCAATAAACAACATAAAGTAACTTTCACCTTGCATACTCTTTGTGCGGGTTGGTTCACAGAGGTCTGTATGGATGAGCTCTAATGGTTTAGATGTTGAATACTCCTTTGTTTTGAAGGTGACC
Source organism: Sequoia sempervirens (assembly GCA_007258455.2). Classification (NCBI taxonomy): domain Eukaryota; kingdom Viridiplantae; phylum Streptophyta; class Pinopsida; order Cupressales; family Cupressaceae; genus Sequoia; species Sequoia sempervirens. The sequence goes on along the minus strand of VDFB02281492.1, from coordinate 665,491,742 downwards.
CTTGTTTGCTTCCCAAGTTGGCAGTGATTACAAATAGTATTTAAAGGTTTTGAGATTTTTGGCATATCCCTTACCGCCTGTGTATTGCTGATTTTGACAAGATTGTCAAAGTTGATGTGTCCCATCCTTCTATGCCAAAGCCAACTCTCATCTTCTTTTGCCATAAAACATTTCTTACCTCTGTTTTCATTTATGATGTAGAGGTTATTAGCTGTCCTCTATGGTTCTGCTATCAATCTTCCTTCTTGATTTTACATCCCTCTGCATGAAATGAGAGAGTATGACCTCGATCACATAACAGGCTTACATTTAGAAGATTATGCTTTAATCCTTTAACATGCAAAACATTCTTTATCTTTGTTCTTCCATTGTCTAGACTAATCGTTCCCTTTCCAACAAAATTGGCTGTAGCATTATCTACAAAACTCACTATCTACATACCATTGTTCTCCATTATCTTGAGCATGTAGGGCAGTTTGTATTAGCATGGATCTCTCTTTTCTATCTTCTTTCTTCTTTTTCCATACTTTTGAATTCTTCTCCTTTTGTTCCACAAGGGTATCTTTCTTTTTGTCTTGCTTTGGGGGATCTACAAAAATAGTTCTACAAAATCGTGTTGTGTGCCCATAGTTATTACATTTAAAGCATTCAACATTGTAAAGTAGACGTGCAAAAGAATTGTAATTCCTTTTATCAACCCTAGAGGTATTCTTATCCTTGTTCCAAGCAAAAATTCTTATAAGATTCCTACAATTTTTTGCCTTATGACCAAAATGATTGCATGTGAAACAATAACCCATGAAAGGATGATGGTACTTAGTTATATGTACTTGCCTTTGTGGAATGAATTTTCTGAAACTGTTTTTATTCTTTTGATATGCGCTTGATTTTGATACAACACGACTTTCTTTTGCTTTGCTACATTCTCCTTTGATGGGGCTTTTAAGTGCATTAATAAAACTTTTTGGCTTTTCTTTGTTTGATTCTACTTGTGCCTTTTCTTTGTTTTCTTCATAACCAATGCCAATTTTTATAGATGGTTATCTTTGTTCACTTATGATATTATCTAGGATTTTGGTACTCTTTTCAAACTTGAAGCTTGTGTTTAACTTGGTGGTCACCTTCTCTAATTCCTTTCTTAGAGAAACAACCTCAGATTCTAGTCTTCCACACATTTCTTCCTTTATCTTTAATTGAGATCTGATTTCTTCTTCAATTTTCTTGGCTTCCTCAATTTGAACTTTCAAATCGATGATTACTTTTTCTGATTCTTCAGATGTTTTGGTCTTTTTACATTCTTCTTGAAATAGCTGCTTGTATTTTAAGTTCTTCTTCCTAAGTCTCTCAATTTCGTCTATGGCACGATAGAGTTCTTCCTCAAAGCTTTCTTCATCATCATCTTCACAATCAGATTTGATCTTCTCATCCTCATGTGGGTGCTTGTTTTCTTTATCATCATTTTCAATGATATTGCCTTTTGTTTCAAATGCCATAAAAAGCATTTCTTCTCTATAGCTACCCCAATCACTTTCATTGGATGAACTATCATCTCTAAAAGCATAGAGACTCTTCTTGTCATCATAGGATTTCTTCTTCTTATTGTTTTACTTTTTATCATACTTGTGACTATATTTGTTTCCTTTCTTTGGATAAGGCTCTTCTTCTTCATCACTATCACTTTCTTTCAAATATGGGCATTTCTTAATAAAGTGTCCTACTTTTCCACAGTTAAAACATTTAAATGGCAGTTTTCCCTTGTTCTTTCTTTCTAATTTCCGTAAAAAAAGAGCTTCCTCTTTGTCTATTTCTTCCTTGAAACTCCCACTAGGCATAGGTTCTTTATTCTTTGATCTTTTTGTGGCTTTGAAGGTTGCTTCCCTTTTAGATGTATTGTCTTTTTCGGTCCTCATCTCATATGCTGTGAGGATTCCATGTAGCTCATTCATGGTTAATGTATCCAAGTCCTTCATCTCTTCTATAGCAGAAACTTCACCATCGAATCTTATGGGAAGAGATCTTAAAACGTTTTGCACTATTGTTGATTCTTCTATTTTTTCACCAAGACCCTTTATGGTATTGACTATCTCATCTACTCAAAGTAGATAGCCAGCAATATTTTCTTCGTCCATCATCTTTAGACTCTCAAATTGCCATCGATGGGTTTGAAGTTTTGCTTTCTTTACTTTGTTGTCTCCTTCATAAATATTCTTTAATTTGTCCCACATTTCCTTGGTAGATTTGCTATACATTACTTTCACAAGTTCTGATTCAATTAATCCACATAAGATTGCATTCTTTGCTTTAGCATTATTTTCACTTGCTTTCTTTCTTGTTGAATCTGTTGGAAGAGTTGATGGAGCTTTATATCCATTTACCACTGATTGCCAAATGTCAAATCCTAGGGCACTTATATAAGTTTCCATTCTTAAACTTCAAAATGCATAATTTGTCCCATCAAACAATGAAGCCTTGTTGGAAGAGAATCCTTCTTGTCCACCAATGTGTTCTCTTTTAGATCTACCTTCTAGTTTGTTAGACTAATTTGAAGGAGCTGGCTCTAATACCAATTGATGAGCACACGGTTATACTTGTTAAATTTAGTGATCAGATTAAATGCACAGAAATTAATTCAAAATCAGACACAAATAACACAGCAGATACCCTGGGAAAACCCTCCTCTTGAGGGAGAAAAACCCAGCAACAATATATCACTTATATATTGAATTTCAACAACAATGATCTCCTTACAAGAGGTCAATTTGCAGACCAGAATATAAGCATCAGATATGATGCAACACAGAAATACAAAGAGACAATTCTCTGATAGAGAAACTCAGCCTTCAACTATGATCTGCAGTTGTAAATAAACTCGCACTTGATGATCTCAACTTGTGACGAATATACTTGAATGGAATGAATGATCAACAAAGAGAGAAACATTGAATATATATACAATATCGAAAGGTCGTCACTCTTCAAATCAAGTCGGCCATCATAGAGGAAGGCGCCCCTTCATTAAGTCGTATCCAATGAGCAAGAAGTCGGCCACATAAGGAATCGCACCATTTCAAGGTCGGCTTGATAACAAATGTATTTCTATATTGAACGTGCCTCTTCATTAATCAACATGTCGGCCTTAACAAACAATTGCAACTCAACAATAAATCGTGCCTCTTGAGTGAATCGATGTCTTGTTGTGACCTTTTCACACATCACCCCATTTAAGATGGGGACCCCCTATCTTTTTGCTCCATTCTGGTCTTTTGGCTTTGGTTTTGTCTCTCTCTCTCTTTCTGTCTCTTTCTGCTGTCCGCTTTCCGGGGATGTGCCCGCTTGAACGTGAAATTTTGGCTAATTCTAAGAATTAGGGTTTGTACTTTCATGGTCAAATTAAAGTCAAATGAAGTGAATAAATTGAAATCTGAGACTAACATTGCTGTCAGTATGCTTCCAACGAGCTTCCACTGAAATTTCATCAAATTTTGGCAACTTACTATTTTTAGTAAGTGTGCAATTCAGAGCGTTCCTCCGGATATGGCACGTATGGAGGCAGTTGATCAAGCCTGGGGTGATGCCCATGTTTATCAGAGCAAAGTTATTCAGCGTCTGGAGGCCTTGATGCATACTCCTTTACAGATGCTGATTGATGGAGGAGTTATTCAGGAAGGTGATAGGTACAATTTTGTTGGATGGTACTCTTCAGTAGTCACGGGACGTGGTTTCTTCGATGCAGCACAGGCGGATTCAGCTAGAGTTCGGAAGGCTATGATGAACATCATTGATGGAGTCCAGAATACTTTGGAGGCAATCTTTGCTAGATGGTTGAATCCCGATGAGGTGACTACTGATAATTTGATGGGTAGGCTGGCACCTTTCTTCTCGGAGGTGAAGACTTTTGTGCAAGATGACTTTGAAAATATTTCCACTTTCTCCAGCCTGATTCAGAATACGCAAGATGCTTTAGTTGCTTGGAGAAAACCTTGCACAAGGCACGGACAGTCAGTCACAGTACTAGAGTTTCAGCTTGATTGTATTCCACTGATTTCAGTCCAGGAGGTTCAGGCTGTGCTTGCCAGGTTCATTGAATTTGCAGCCAGGGAGAAGGAGAACGGGAATGCACTTTTGGATGATGACCTTCTAGAAGATTGATTATGGGCATTAATTGCCTTTACTATTTTGGGAGTGAGTGGGAATTTTTTATTCATTTATTGTACCACTCCCCATTCTGACAGTTTTTAGGGTTAGGGCTGAGGTGGCTCAATCTGAGCCATTCTTTTGATTGTAATCTGAGCCGTCCATTGGACTTGGCTATCTATAAAAGGGGGAGTCCCCCTCATTTGTAATACATTAGAAGTAGACAGTAGAGACTAGATCAGAGTAGAGACTAGAGCAGAGAGATAGTTTGATAACTTAGTATAGCTTGGAGGAGAAGGAAAGTTTTCCTTTGAAAACTTTTGTAAGAGATTGTTGTGTAAAACTTTCATAATAGAAGATCTTTTCATTGATGGTGAAATTCGTCTTTGTTATGGATAGCTAGCAAAGTTTCTTCATCCCTTTACTCCAAGTAGCATAAAGTAGCATAAAGTAGTTTAAAGTAGCATTTTCATTTCATGCAAGTAGATATTAGTTGTGGATTTGTGGCGTCGATCGAGGTAACTTCGTTTTAGTCCATACCACTAGCAGCTTGCTGACGGCAAGTTTGCCTTGCGTGGTCAACTGGAGAATTTTATAAGCCTAACTTCAGTTGCAATTCATATCTTGGTATGCGTCGTCTTGACGGTGTCTTGGTGTCGGATTGTAGCTTGAAAATTTCTTGCTATCCCATTGAAGATTGCACCAACTTTGTGTAAACTGTCCAGCGTGAGGTGGAGCAGAGTTTGGTTGAAGCTATTGAGATTGATCCCACGCCCCGCCTTAGAATAGAACCTAGAACCTTCTTACCCTTACACTCATTTCAATTCCGTTTATTTTGGGTTAGTTTTAGGAAAAACGTACCTTATTGCAAAATCATTTGCATTGCGTAAATCCCCTTCCAATCATCCATTTGTTGTTAGCTGCAAAACCTTAAGAACAATTGTGTAAGTCCCCTTGTAAAAACAGCATATCACAACGAACCTACTGAGGGTATTCCAAAGCATTTCGGAACCTTGGAGTTGAACGTGCGATCTTTCTAGCAATCTTAGCGCACATAATTCTTTGATCAAGAGAGAATGGAGTAGCTTTCGGACAACTTTGTTCTGCTGATTGGTGCGGTCATAAAAATCACATCAACATGTCTCAATAAATTAAATAGCTCTAAGCTATGATTTAATTTATTAACATGAAGCAAAGGAGATCGCTGGAAGAATATGACTGACTGTTATTAACATCAACACTCCCTCTCGGCTAGGGAGAATACTTCCAGCTGCACAAGACATATCACCTCAACGTGATGTTTACCACAATGGCTACAACCAAATGTGGGAAGGAAGAATATCACCTCATCGTGATATTAGATATCACCTCAACATGATATCAACCATAATGGCTACAACCATGTATGGTATGTACAAGTGTTCATCACTTGCGTGATGTTGTCACCTCAACATGACTTTCACCATGGCTCTCCCAGAGGGTGAAACACAAGTACAAAAATCATCACGGATTCTCTCACGTGATGTTGTCATGGAGTCACACACATGACATCCACCATGACTCTCAGAGGGTGGAAACAAGGGCTTTCACCTCAAATCTCAAAGAGAAATGCATTAACATGGAATTTCACCTCAAACTTCTCTCAAAGAGAAGAACTCATTAAACAAGGGATTTCACCTTGAGCTTCTCTCACAGAGAAGAACTCATTAATCAAGGCTCACTGATGTTGAGACTCATTCTCAGTTAAGGCTGGATTCTCCACCATACCAAGCTTATCTCGAAAGTACACAAACTCGATTCTAGAGAGAGGCTTGGTGAGAATGTCTGTCGTCAGCTCATCAGTATTGATATACCTTAACTATATAGCCTTCCGCAATACCATATCTCTAATATAGTGATACTTGATCTCAACATGCTTGGTTTTGTCATGAAACACAAGATTGACAGAAAGCTTCATGCAACTCTGGTTATCACAATGAATGATAGTAGGCTCCATTGATCGTCCAAACAATCCTGCAAGGAGCTTACGAAGCCATACTGCTTCTCAAGCTGCCATACAAGCTGCCATACAAGTTGCCATACAAGCTGCAATATACTCTGCCTCTGTTGCACTCAATGCCACAGATGACTGCTTCCTATTGCACCAGGATATCATAGCAGAACCCAAACTGAAGCAACAACCAAAGGTACTCTTCCGATCTGTGACACATCCTGCCCAATCAAAATCAGTATAACCATGCAACTCCAAGTTAGCATCTGAAGAATATCTCAACCCATATCCAACTGTGCCACGCAAGTATCTCAGGATATGTTTAGCTGCAACAAGATGTATTTGTCTCGGTTCACACATGAACTGACTAAGTGCACTCACAGCATAACAGATATCTAGTCTAGTGTTAACTAGATACATCAAGGACCCAATCAGCTGTCTGTACATTGTAGGATCCACCAAGTCTGAACTAGCTGCAGCCTCCTTCAATTTATGTAGGTTGGTCTCCATAGGTGTAGACATTGATTTGCAATCCATCATACCAAATCTCTTAAGTACATCAATGGTGTATTTCCCTTGACTTAGAATCATCTCATCTGATTTCTGCCAAACTTCTAAGCCAAGGAAGTAGTGCATAAGTCCAAGATCTTTCATCTCAAACTCAGAGGCCAACTCTTTCTTCCATTTGATGATCAAGTGGTCTTCTCCAGTAAGTATCAAATCATCAACATATAAGACCAAAATCAATGCTTCACCATCAATTACCTTAAAGTACAGGTTAGAGTCAGCATCATTCTTCAAGAAGCCCAAACTTGATAGGTAACAATCAATTCTTTCGTACCATGCACGAGGAGCCTGCTTAAGACCATTCAAGGCCTTCTTCATCTTGCAAACATGAGACTCCTTCCCATGTACCTCGAACCCCTCAGGTTGCTCGATATAAACTTCTTCCTTGATCACACCATTTAGAAAAGTTGTCTTCACATCCATTTGATGAATCTTCCATCCTCTAGATGCGGCAATGGCAATGATAGTCCTGACAAAAGTATAGCGAGCAACAGGAGCAAATGTTTCTTCATAATCAACTCCCTCTTTCTGTGAAAACCACAAGCCACGAATCTTTCCTTGAACTTCTCTATGCTCCCATCAGCTACATGCTTGATCTTGAAGAGCCATTTCAAAGATACCAAAGATTTGCCTTCGGGTCTAGGAACAATGTCCCAAACATCATTCTTGAGAATTGATTGGTACTCCTTTGTCATAGCATCTTTCCAAACCTGTTGACTGGAAGCTTCTTCCACACTAGAAGGCTCAGACTCAATAATTGACTCATCCAGGCAACATAACCGAGAACTTATGCGGCCTTTTACTTTCTCTGAATGTACCTCTGGAGTTGCGAACCTTTTAGCTTCTTGCATAGTTTGTCTAGCCCAAAGAGGTCTCTTTCTTCTAATCACAATATCGGTAGGCCCATCAGTAGGTTCCAAGGGCTCAACTGGATCAACATCTTCCTTTGGTTCGGAAGTCTCCCTCTGAATCTCAGGAGTATGGTCAACTTCCATATCCTGAGGGGGCTCATCATAGTCAATCTCCACGTGAGTTCCCTTGGATCTTCTAAATGCAACATCTTCCTCGAATGTGACATCTCTACTGATTTCAATCAATTTCTGACCTAGAACATATATCCTATAGGCTTTTGATGTCTCACTGTAGCCCACAAATATTCCCTTCTTGCCAAAAGGCTCCAACTTGGTTCTCTTCTCTTTTGGAACATGAACATAGACAGGACATCCAAAGATCCTCAAATGACTAACCTCGGGCTTCTTCCCTATAAAGGCTTCTTCCGGAGTCATATTCTCCAAGATCTTGTGAGGACTTCTATTATGTACATAGACTGCAGTCCTAGAAGCTTCTGCCCATAAGAAATTTTGCAGATCCTGGTCATGAATCATGGCTTTTGCTGCTTCCACGATCATCCTGTTCTTTCTCTCTGCAACACCATTCTGTTGTGGATTATAGGGGACACAGAACTCCCTCTTAATCCCAGCATCAATACAGAAATTTTGAAAGCTACCAGAGGTGTATTCTCCTCCATTATCAGATCTGAGGATCTTGATTCTTTTACCGGAAAGATTTTCTACAAGAGCTTTGAACTCCTTGAATCTTTCTAACACTTCCTCAAACTCTTTAGTTTTCAAAAAATAAATCCAAGTCTTTCTAGAGTGATCATCAATAAAAAGAACATAATACAAGAAACCACTCGAAGAAGGAACAGACATAGGTCCACATAAATCAGAATGAATAAGGTCTAAAAAACACTTAGATCTACTTTCTCTACTATGGAAAGGAGCTTTTGAATTCTTACCCATAGCACATCCTTTGCAAGTACCTTCATGCTCCTGATTGAACTTAGGAAGTCCCGTGACCATCTTCTCCATAATAGGTAAGGCTCGGAAGTGGAGGTGAGCCAATCTTCGATGCCACAGATCACATAGGCTTGAAGAATCATGAACTAATGCTTGTAGAGGACGCGTACATAGCCTATAGAGGCTTTCATGTCTAACACCAATTACTTGAGCATCCTTGAAACTGGAATTCTCCATCCACACAAGAACTTTGCCTTTGGAGAAGGCAACTTGATATCCTTTATCTTCTAGAGCTAAAATAGAAATAAGATTGCGCTTGATTCCTGGAACATAAAGAACATCTCTCAACTGAAGTGTAATGCCGGAATCCAAATGAAGAGTAGAGGTCCCAATCCCTTTCACGGAGTAACCAGCATCATCTCCGATAATAACTTGTTTAGAAGAATCTTTCTCCACCAAACTTGATAAGTGCTCCTTCAATCCAGTAATGTGTCGAGAAGCACCACTGCCAATCAGCCAAGTGTTGGTATCTATAGGTACATTGCTTGACAATGCTGAATAGAACAGGTATTCACATGAATCTTCTTGTGGAGAAGCATCATCAACATCTACAACGGTGGCTTGTTGCTTAGGTCTAGTTGGACAATGCTTAGCAAAGTGGCCAAACTTATAACACCTAAAGCATTGAATCTTGGACATGTCTCTCTTCTTCTTGGAGGCAAGTGCATCATCATTTCCCTTATCTCGATTCCTTTTGAAGAACCCTTTCTCTCCATCTTTTCCTTTCTTCTTCGAAGCATGGGAGGCAAGAACATGAATATCTTCATTCTTTGAACTTTAACCAACGCCTCTAGCCACCAACCTTGACTCTTCTTGAATGCAATCTGACCTTAGATGATCAAACTTAGGCAATTTTGATCTTGCACTGATTCCCTGCATGAAGGATTCTCAAGAAAAAGGAAGACCATTGAGAGCAAGCATAGTCAAGTCTTTGTCATCAACCATATGGCCAATTGTCGAGAGTTGATCTCTCAAATCTGAAATTCTCATGAAGTAAGCAATCACTAATTCTCCCTTAGCCATCTTCACATGGTGTAGTTGTTGCTTCAGTGCAAGTGCCCGGCTGGTATTGTTGATTTCGTACATTTCTTCCAATGTTTTAAACATGTCTCTTGTCGTCTTCAACTTAGAGACAATAGGAACGATATGATCCTTAACGGAATCAACCAATATTTTCATTGCCTTGATATCTTTCTTCACCCACTGCGACTTCTCTTCTTCCTCCTCAGGTTCAGGAACACTGGACTCCACAAACTCACCCAAGTCATTTTCACGCACGGTAAGCATGATCCTAAATCTCCATGATGTGAAGTTGGATGCTCCCTCGAGTCTATCCTCAATCTTCAAACCGATCACCATCTTGACTAAGGTAGGGATAGACAAAGAAGTATAAAGAAGAGAATAGAGTATCGCTGTAAGAACAAATCTGATCACGATCTCCTCAAACCCACTCTGATACCATGTTAAATTTAGTGATCAGATTAAATGCACAAAAATTAATTCAAAATCAGACACAAATAACACAGCAGATACCCTAGGAAAACCCTCCTCTTGAGGGAGAAAAACCCAGCAACAATATATCACTTATATATTGAATTTCAACAACAATGATCTCCTTACAAGAGGTCAATTTGCAGACCAGAATATAAGCATCAGATATGATGCAACACAGAAATACAAAGAAACAATTCGCTGATAGAGAAACTCAGCCTTCAACTATGATCTGCACTTGTAAATAAACTCGCACTTGATGATCTCAACTTGTGACGAATATACTTGAATGGAATGAATGATCAACAAAGAGAGAAACATTGAATATATATACAATATAGAAAGGTCGTCAAATCAAGTCGGCCATCATAGAGGAAGGTGCCCCTTCATTAAGTCGTATCCAATGAGCAAGAAGTTGGCCACATAAGGAATCGCGCCATTTCAAGGTCGGCTTGATAACAAATGTATTTCTATATTGAACGTGCCTCTTCATTAATCAACATGTCGGCCTTAACAAACAATTGGAACTCAACAATAAATCATGCCTCTTGAGTGAATCGATGTCTCAACAAATTAAATAGCTCTAAGCTATGATTTAATTTATTAACATGAAGCAAAGGAGATCACTGGAAGAATATGACCGATGCTATTATTAACATCAACAATACTAAGGAGGGGGTGCGAGGGGAGGGGGTGAGTGCGAAGTGGGGGTGAATCAATATAACACTATTCTTTTTCTTTTTAAACTCAGTTAATCACTTTAAGATTTAATGAAATTTGGCACATATAAATCAAATAAACACAATTTACATGGAAACCCTTGTGGTTGAAAACCACGACCAAAATATTGTTTTTATTAAACTTCTTTTTACAAATTCTAGAGGCACCAACCCCTCATTCTGAAAATCAGGGAAAACACTTCCACTTTTTGGCCAAAAAGTGGACTCAACTTCTTGCACATACCCATAAGCGCTGCCTATTAAAATGGAATTGCTACCGTTTAATATGGAATCGCTGGATTTATGCATTGCTTGTCCATTAGTAAAGGTAATAGTTGCCTTTCATTTAATAAGTTTGATTACTCCTTATGATATTAATATGAATTGCTCCACTTCATTCTTAATTGTTCACACTTCATAAGGAATCACTGCTCATTCTTTAATTTAATCGCTGCCTTACTCCTTTTGTTTTATTTAATTTTTGTTTTATTCACTGTCTTATAACTATTTTTTCTTTTTCTTTTTCTTTTTTTTCTTTTTTTTTTGCTGCTTTTCCATCTTATATTTTCTTAGGCATTTAAATATATATTTTATTTTCATATCCCAAAGGGGATAAATGATGACTATTGATTTACCAAAAAATATTAATGGCCACTATTTTAAAGACAATATTTTAATTTGAATCTCCTTCCAATGTAGTGCCAAGATAATGAAGGTCGGCCTGTAGTAAACATGTTATTTGTTCTTGCAAATGAGTTTGTCCTTTGACATCAATGACAACTTTCTAACACACTTGGCAAGGTCCAATGATATATACAAGATCTCAAGTCTATGGCGGTGGTGATGCAGGAGGTTGCAGACATACCAGACAACTCGACATAGTACATTCTCTGTTGGTGGTAAGAGAAGCCCAGCACATATTGACATTTGCACAAATAGAGTGTGAAGGGGAGTTTACTCATTGCTTCACTTCTCAAGGATGATCCTGGAGTAGAGACTCTAATGATGATGGCAGCTTGGCACCCTCCCAGGTCTTCAATAGGAGGGAGGGATGCTAGAGTGATTTTAGCCCTCTTTGGCATAGAAGCCTCCTTCAAAGATGTGTTTTATAGGCTGAAGCGTCAAATCACCTCTACTAACGAGCTTACACAACAAAAGAATGAGGCCCTTCAAATGGTATAGAGAGTACGAGATGAGTTGGTTGAGCGCACACAAAAATTCCAAGAACAATTGGCTTAGAAAACATAGCTCACTACCACTGAACGGGCTAGCGTGACGGCCATGAAGGCTAAGCTGGCAGAGAAAGAAAAAGAGATTGAGTAGACCAAACATCAGTTGGTGGAGGCTGCACAGATGGTGAAGGCAGCAAGAGAGTGTGAAATGGTAGCAAACCACCACTTGAAGCTGCCCATAGAAGAGGTCCATAGGCTTCAACAGCTCTAATCCCTGACGTCCACCCCTACATCGTCTGTACATCTTGGGACTTCTTCTCACCCCCCTTCTCAGTAGTTGTAGTTTGGGTTGTTCAACTCCCAATTTTGTTTGTTGTTGTTTGAAAGACGACTTTTTTTTGGGGGGGCTGATGTAGTCGTCAATAAATAAATAAATAAGTTAATGTGTAATTAGTCCCTGATTGTCGGTTGTTAATTGGTAGTAACCAACAATTGGCATTCTCAACCAGCGTTGACTTGCCATATATTTCCTATTTGTACTTGTAGTTGGGGACCACATGCATATTTATCCCATAATCATTGCATATCTGATGAATGAATGAATACACGACATATCTTCCTAGCATTGTTATGAGTAACTGATATATTTTGTTATTCTCTATTATGTATTTCCGTTTACCCTCTGTTAATCATTTAAATAGCATTATCGAGTAAACATGTGTAATGTATGTGTATATGTATATGCTTGTATATCATGGTGACTTTCATATGCTTATCTAACAAATTTTCTATTAAACTGAGACAGCACATTTCTCAAGGACTTCATATTCAGAAACCACAATTCAAGCATTTCATATTCTGTCATTGGCATTAAACTGTGAATGTTTAGCCTCAGGAGAATGGAAGGATATAAATTTTTCAAACAATAAAATATAGCTTAAAGAAACAAATTACTGAATTAAAAAACTACTGATGAAATGTAATGTTTAAATTCCACCTCTCAAGTCATTTTTAATTGAAAATAAAAAGTGCTTAAATACAGTAGAACATTGAACAGTTCCAAAGATCCCATTCAGAATTAGTTTGATGAAAGTGAAACAAGAAGTAACCATCACCTGCATGCCAGCCCCTTCAAACTCCACACAATTGGCTGAACGAGGTGCAAGACCAGGAATATAGGTGAGTTCATCACAGAAATCAACTCCTATGCTTGTAAGTGCAGTTGCAAGAGAAGCCATTTGCCGAAGCCTCTGTTTTGGATCTTTTGAAGGCACGTGAGGAATTAACTTTTTCTTTCTTTTATACATACAAAGATTGTGCCTGCGTCTCCGTTTTGCTTCTAAAGAGGAAAACCAAAAATAATTCAGAAATGTTCAGTACTACAGTATTAATTAAAAAAAAAATCTAAATTGGAGCTAGTTTAGAAAAGGCCACCCTGCACTATAGTTGTTTCTATAAAACCAACTTGAAACTCCACAAACTTTAATTCCTATTAGTAGAGCAGCTTCTTCAAATGACATTCATTTCTGCCTTCAAGATTGATAAATTTCATTAAAAATAAGTGTAACTGAAATGCTTTGTAATAGAGGAATTTGTCAAGAAGTGGGGACCTATCCCACTATTAAGTTGAGGTTTTCACCATTTCTTCATGCTGTGCACCTAAATAATTTACTTCTATTTATTTTAAATCAAATTCATATTTTTTATCTTGAAATGAGTATCAGATTTTGGTACCAAAGTTTGGGCTTCTTTTCATGTTCCACAATATTAATAAGTTTTAGAAAATCAAAACCAATTTTTTCTATTTGTAACCTCATGTTGAGCATTTCTGGAGCACTCTGATGCAAAATTCAAGCATGAAAAAAAATATTTCTAGAGCCATTTCTGTGGCCTCTCAGTTAAAGAAATAAAGTGATTAGTTCCATCTTTTGGCTCTTGTATGATAAAGAGATCTATATAGGTCTGAATCTCAATGACACTAATCTGAAATCCGCTTCTAACTTTAGATGTCCTGTGCACAATCCATCCAACCCCTGACCCCAGATCTTTTACCAATCAGAAATTTTTCTTAACATCCTAGGGAGGAGGTCATGACCTCCTCACCTGTACCACTCTCCCCTCCCCGCCACCCCTCCTACTCTTGCTAATCCTACATACAGCCAGTTGTTGGTCAATGATCCATCTTCCAAGAACAGAGCTTCTGCAACAATATGCTCACAGTACAACAGTTAGACCTGCTTTTCTGACCAAAAAAAACATGCTGCCACTTGAAAATGGACACCCTGCCCAAAGTCTCATTCACAATGGATTAAATGGAAAAAAGACTTGGCCCCTAAGAAATAAGGCTCTCATGTTGATCTGAAACTCAGGTCATTTGTTCTCAGATCCTGAAGGTCCTGGAGTTGTTGACACTAGGGGTACAAGTTGTCAAGCAACATAGAAACCATCTTCTTTATCAAAGTGACCAAAAAAAGATGCATGGCAATGTGTGAAATGGATGGGAAGTAGTGGGGATGGTCCAGAACATCTCTGTGTCCTTTCAGTTGAATTGTAGACATCAACATGACATGGAAACGCAAGGTTGGCATGTTCATCACTTCTAGTGGAGGGTGAACACGTCAAGTCATCACGGTGAACTGGTTGACAACTGGCAAACGCATTCTGATTCAAACAATGAACAGAATATGAAGGGTTTTGGAGATTTGAAAGGCAGAAAGCTCATACTTTCTGTAGAGATAGAATTTGCACACTTTCCAACTTCCACTCTATGTAGTGCATCTCATTTAATGACCACACCTTGACATGTTTTAGGACCCACTTAGCCCATTACCTTCACTAGTTGCCAATGAAGACACTTTGACTTGTTCTTAGCCCATTTATTACATTTTTCTAAGCCTATCTTTACTTGGACTTTTTCTGCAACTGTGGAGGTGTCCCTAACATTTAAAAAAGTATGTACAAGCATCAAAAATTCATTACTATTATTTCAACAAACAAAACCCCAATCGCTGAATTTCTTTTTTGCATTTTCGTCAACAAATCTTACCATGCCTATTATTGTACAATTCTATTATCATTAGTCAATAGACAAAAAACTCTGCAATTCTAGCTATTCTAAAGAACATTTTTTTCTGAAAAGATAATGCTCTAGTTTTTCTTGAAGCATTGTCGTGAATACATCCAAAAGGATTTCTTCTAGAGTGCAAGTGTCATTCCCACAAAACCCTCTGGTTGACATCCTACAAATCTTCTAGTAATCTGTATTTTTGGTCAAGATTGATTATTTTAGTTTCTTTTGTTTCTAAATTATTTGGTTCTTCTATGCCATTTTAATTGTGTAGTGTTCCTCTTCTTCGTCTAAAGAGGAAACAATCTTTCTTTTCCATTCTACAATAAACTTCTTTGTAACGTCTATTTTTTTTTAAATAATATTTGAGAACTTCTCTGCTATTATTTCTTCCTTCTTTGGAAGAAGCAATAAAATCTCTTATATTATTTCCCTGAAAAAGATTCTATTTTTCTTCTGCAGTTAATTCTAAACTACTTTGTAGCTCCTCTTTAAACTCTTGAAACCCTTATTGCTTCTTCTTTTCTTTGGTAATATCAATTATTCCACTTCCTTTCTTCCTCCATTCACAAGGCACTGCACACACATTAAAATCCTCCAAATTTCATGTTTTGTGGTTTTACTATTTCTATATTGTTCACTTAGCTTCCTAACAACAAAGCACGTTAGGATAAGTGCACACACAAATTTTCTTCGACTACCCATGAAAGCCAAAATGCTTAAAAGGGGTATGGCAATTTTAACGACAACTACTTTTGGCCTTTCTGTTGTTGTTTTGATTTTTGCAACATCTATTTTTGGCATGCTTCTTCTTAGTGTTTATTCTTTTTTGCACCCCACCTTGTTTACACCTCTTTAACATTTCTTTCTCACCCACCCTTGGATAGGACTACTTTTAGATTTATCTTTGGTATTCTCCTTCTCAAAACCATGTCTTCTTTATCCCTATGCGATTTTACCATATATGAAATATCCTATTTGATCCTAACCCTTGTCCATCTTCTTCCTCTTTTGATAGTACCCTCTTGTTAGATGAAGATTTTTCTTATGTTATGTGTGATGATGTATTATTTGATTTTGTGGAGATCTCTTTTGCTCCTTCTTTGCCACATCTTCCTATCTTAGACCCAATTTTACTATCTCATCCTGTTTCTATGTTTCCTTCAATGGCATGCACCATTTTAGTTAAGGGTGTTCCTTTCTCTATATCTCTTAACACCAAAACCATAGAAGCATAAAGCACAAAAAAATAGAGACCAAACACAAAAATCATGTAATAACTACCCTCAATTTTTTTTTGAAAATACGTTACCCTTAACGTAAATGAAAGCATAACAACTTCCTATCAACTTTCTGATTACCCAAATCCTAGATTGGGCAAGGTAAGAGCATACGGTGTCAAGATTACAATTTATTGATTTACAACTTGCTAGAAAGAAGCATCAGGTAGCAAGACAGCCAAACCACTTATTAAGTGGGATGCATAAACAATACAAGAAAGAAATCATCCACTTATTCAGCGGGAATTACAAGGCACTTGCACTTTTCAGCAAGAAAGCTTATACAATGCTTGAGGTCATTTAAACATGCTTCTTCCACTTTTCAATGTTGAGCTATTACAATATTACCACTTGTTCAATGGGGTAAGTGCATCAGCAATAACAAATTTAAATCCACTCACGGTACTACCGTCCAATGCCTACAAAATAAAGTGCATAGAAACTGAAGTTTTTGGTAATATAACCATCCAAAGCATTACAAGGTTAGCACATATGCATTGCGAGCACCAAAATAAGAGGATTAACTGCTGATGTAAAGAACTGCTGAAAGACCCCCCAACAGCACCAAAAAACATGTACCCAATAACCCAGCTATGAAATAGAAATGTGATACCTTGAATGGGTGAACTAGAAGGCTGGTAGAGGTTTGAAAACACCCTTTTTTCTGCTGTAATTTGGACAAATCAGAACTGAAACATTGATGTTGATGCTTTGGAAACTCAAAAACGAGCATACAAACACACCCACAAGCAAAATACTGGAAAATTTCCTTTGAACTCCACCCAACACACCTCAAAACACTGAATAGATCTTCATTTCAGCAACATCCAAAACTGAAACTCGATTTGAAGCACAATGGTGATCTCTAGAATGAAATCACTCCAATCTAGCTTGGGATTTTCTCTCAAATCCAAAACGAGAAATCGAATGAGGGTTTTCGTCCTCAAAAGATTATGGAAGAACTCGTAGGTTCAATCTAATATCATAACAGTATGAGAAAACTTCAGCATCTCCAAATGAGCCCCCAACACCTCCTTTTATAGCTTTTTTGTTGCTTTTTCAAAAAAGCATTCTTTTGCTTTTTCACTGCTTTTTCGAAAAAAAACACTTTTTTTTCTGAAAAAGCGCATTTTGTTTTTTCGTTGTTTTTTTTCTTGAAAAAACACTTTTTCTTTAAACTAGATAATTCATTATGTGCAAACATTTAATCACCTTTCCAACAAGCTATTACACTAAGTTGTCCTTCAATTATTTCTCAACATTAATGAAATATTAATTAAATAACTTAACAGCTTACCCAAATTGCAAAAAGTACTGCAATGTCATCAAAATCTAATTCTGGCCACACCATGATGAAACTGAAGTAGTAGGAAGATGATTGAAATCAACTTGGTGACTTTCTAAAAATACCCTACTCCTCCAAGAAGTTTGGGGAGCACCCAAAAGGTCGAAAATCAATTCCGAAAGCATCAAAGGGCTCCAAATAACAACTAAACTCGAACCCAAGAACAATTGCTTTGCAAAACTGATCAAATGCTTCTCCAAGAATGTTGGAGTTCTCCCTAACTAACCAATTAGCCATCGGAAGACTTGGAAACTAGCTAAATGTGCACGAATTGGCTAAGTGCCAAAAGGGGACATTACAAATCTTGAATTGTCAAGTTTCACATTTTTTCAATAAACCATAGCCAACATTCTTTTACTGATTTTTCCCACATGCTCACACAAAAATCATTTAAATACATGAATTTTGACTACTCTTAATCAATTTTAACTTTGACAAGCAATTTTTATCCCAAGATAGGGTTGTAATCCCTATTAAGGTTCAGAAACAAAAGACAAATTGGATAAAGCTATGTGCCATGTTTTTCCTTTTTACTTTTCAGGCATTCTTACCAAACAAATTGGATAAAGCTACGTGCCATGTCTATGCCATGATTTTCCTTTTCATGCATCTTTACCAATTAAAAAATAATCTTACTAGTTAATAAACTATAGGAGACATTGTTAATCTTAACAGTTAATAAAGTTCAGATTATAATATTCTATGGTTGTCATCTTATATACCCCCATTTGTGAACTCAAAATTCTTATTGCATTTGCCTTAGCTATTTGTTAAAATGACCAGTAAACAATATCCCAATGCAATATAATGTAATCAGCAATATGAATATAAATGAAAAATCTATATTCCACAATTTGTGGACTAAATACTCACTTTTGTTTTCCCTCTATATCTCTATGCTATTAAAATTCCTTTAAATTTTCAAAACAATAGGTTTTTCTTGTTCTTTTTCAAGTTTTTCTATGTTCTTTGAAAATCTGACTTTTTTCTAATTAAATCCCCCAATTTTCTGACAAACATCTTAAGTTTTTTGGTTTGCCAATTTTTCCCCAAAATATTTATGCTGTTATGATTGAAACTATTTCCCATGCTTCTTCCTTCTTGATGTTTCTCACCTATAATGACTTTCCTATTATTTTCTCCTTATCTCACAATATCCATGTTCCTTCTTATGGATATGCTTATCCCCTTTCTCTTGCTCTTTGTTCAGAAACAAAAATGATTGCTTGTTCTTCTCCCTTTCCTCCTATTGTAGATGGATCTATTGTAATTTGTAACGTTCTCTGCTTTTCTTTCCCATGTTAGCATTTTTCTAGAAATGAATGATTGTTTTCTTTCACCTTTGCTCTATATTTGTTATGAAATGGAAAATTTGTGTATTCCTTCTCCCTTACTCTTTGTATTCCTTTTTTAAGAGTCTTTCATTTCCCTCTTTTATGTAATCGGTTTGATTCTTCCCTCGCTTCTACTTGGATCTATTCTCATCGCATCTTTCTAGATTCACTTATTGGTTTTCTTTGATAGTGTGTAACTTATTCACTTTTACCCTAGTAACCCTTCTAGGGTTCCTTGTACTTCTTGCCTGTGTGCTTCCTATTCTTGTTTTGTGGCCCAATTTATAAGGTAAGATATCCCTTTGGAATTTGATTCAGATTTATCCTCCTTACCATGAGTTGTTTCTATAGGCTTTGCAAAAGATTTGTGCTCCGTTGTTTGTTAAACCTACTAAAGTTGCTTCTATAATGTGTATTTGGGCTGAAAAGATGGAGATCACTTTTCTTCCTTTTGAGCTCCCTCGTGAGATTCAATAGGAAAGCCTGCCTCTTCTCATTGTGGTCAATTTTAACTCCATTGCAAATGTTACTTAGTGAATAATGATTTTGGACTTAATATTTGTAGCATTGAGTTTTGCAATAACCAACCCTTAAATTCTTTTCAAAACTTCACAACTTGTTAGCGTTAGCCAATAATCAAAGATGATCAACTTAAGTAAACTTCCTTCCACTTTTTGATCACCTAGATCCCAATGTGGGCAAGGTGAGAGCATATGGTGGTAAGGTTACAATGCTACACTATTGAAATGAACCACTTGTTCAGTGAGGTGAGTATGAAATCTTCAAACATAAGGAAACATCCAGTTATTCAGTGGGAATTACAAATTGCAGGAAATGAAAGCATCAAGCGGCTAACCGTCCAAAACTGCTTATGCAGTGGGATGCATAGCTCAACATGAAAGTAAACATCCGCTTATTCAACAAGCATAACATGAAATCCAACAAGCCATCTTCTTATTCAACAGGAATACCACTTATTCAATGGGGTTAGTATCAAACCAGAAAGAGCAAGATTACTGAATGGTACTACCAAGTCAATATTACAATGAACCTCAATACAAATGATACTAACAAGTACAACCAGCTACTAATAAGATAGAAATATGATAGCAACACCCCCAATTACAATCAATCTTTTGGAATCAGACAACCCAATGAAACACCAACAAGGATACCTAAGTATAGAAGCAAATGGAGGTCTGATCTAACTCAGAAAATGAGTTGCAGCAGGTCTGCAACAATCAGGAAACGCTGTAACAGGTCTGAAACTCTCCAATCAGCAAGCTCACAACATGGCACGCACTCCAAGAAACTCACCAAACCACCATAGAACACCCCCAAGCTGCTTGCAAGGCTATGGAATGAACAAGGCACCTCCAAACCAATCTGGACAGCAAGGAAAGAAGGGCAGAAACTTCCAAAACCCAAACACACAGCACCCTCAAATGGTACGGCTAGCAAGGAGGGGCGACCAGCCCTCAAAAATCCAATCCTCCTTCAAAAAATCTGCAACTTCACCAATCAGGTCGCCTAGGTCTGCAGAAACCAATGGAACAATACCCACAAAATAGTTTGCAATCCTCCAATCAGCATGAACAATTCAGATGGTATGGCCTAGGTTAGAAAGGTGCAACCAGTGGGCAAGGACACCAAGAAATATTCTCTCCAAAATCTTTGCAAGGTTAGAAATCCACACCAAAACATAGCAACTAGAAAACATCGAAATGATCAAACCAAAATCTGATTACTTTGCTTGTAAGCTCCATGGTGATTACTGAATGCAATCACACCCAACCAGCTAGGGATTATCTTCCAAATCCGAAAGCAGCAACTTAGAGAGGGTTTTCGTCCTCTAAAGATTTGGGAAAGAACTCTCAGATTCCAATCCGGCAACATAACATTATCATCTTCAACATAATAAAATGAGCTACCCCATGCCTCTTTTTATAGCTTTTTCCCTACTTTTTTCAAAGAGCACTTTTTTGCTTTTTTCCTAATTTTTTGAAAAAGTGTTTTTTGCTTTTTCCCTGCTGAAAAGTGTTTTGATTTTTCAAAAAAAAGGCATTTTTTGCTTTTTCTCGAAAAAGCACGTTTTTTCCTTTTGCTTTTTAAAAAAAAATAACTTTAATAACCTTTTCATTTTATAATATTTAACACTAAAGTAATATTAAAACATTACTTTATAACTTTAGTGTAAATATTAAAATAATTCCAATCGTTTTACAAAAAAGCACCGGGAGACATCCGAAACGGAAACTAATCGCACCAAGAAGTTGCTAATGACAACGAAAAAATGTCAAGTGCCAAAATGGGCACTTACTAAAAATAGCAATGTTCTCCAAGAAATGTGGAGAACCACCCAGATGGAAAAAAATGCAATGGTCATCACCACCCTCCCGAGGACCAACAGAATGCCAACACACTACCAAAACTAGAAACCCTGCATTGCACTGCTACTGAAACCAAGTGCCCAAAATAGCACTTACTAAAAATAGCAAGTTGCTAAAAATACTGTGCCCAAACTGAGATGCACTAGAACTTACTAAAAATAGACATTGCTAAAAAAAGCAAATTTGCCCACCAAGTCCCAGAAAAAAACCCAAAAAAGTTCACTGGTAACATCAATATACTCCTTTGAATATGCAGACACAGATTTGAAAGATAGCACCAACTGTCAAATAAAGAAACCCTAAAAAGGGGACATTACAAGTTTCTAGAACATATTGGTATTAAAAGTTGTAACCCTACACCTTTCAATGTTTCTTTCAAAGGCTTTAACAATACTAGGTGGAATCTTGTGGGTGTTGCCACTCTCTTGTCTCACTCAAAACCATTATTCTTCCCAAATTATTTCATGTAATGTCTAGGGGTCTTTCATATAACCCCCTAGGCAAACCATGAATTCATATGATGGGGGCCATTCCATCTACTCTTCATCCCTCTTTAAAGTTTATCTATGGAGGAAAAGCTTTTATGTTTAAGGAAGATGATGTTGCCTTCTGTTATTGTAAAGCTATTGAATCTAGTCTTCCTTTCAATAGTTAAGTTTCTCCAATTCCACATAATTTGGCTTCTTCCCCTACTACTACTACTTCTCCTATGGTAGCACCTTCTTCCACTACAATTCCTACACAAACAACGACAACTTATTTAGTTTTTGATCCTACACCTGTTGGTAGTCCTCCCTCTTCTAATGAATGTATTGGTGGTGATTGATATTCCTAACATTTCTTCCCTTCTGTTGGTGAATATAAGATTGACCTCGATCATTATGATATCCCTTCATTACACACGGATCCACATATTTCAAGTAGACCTATTGTTTCTTCTTTTATTTACTCATATACAAATTCTAATACATGTGTATACAACCCATTTTAGTCATGCCAATGCTGATCATTATCATCCTTTCTTTGAGCTAGAAAGTCATTATAGTCTTAGTTTTAAAAAGGTTTATAAACACAACTATCATGGGAATGGTCTTGGACATCGAGGAAAAAGAATTAAGGTTCCTATTAAACCTACACACCATCTCTCTTCTATTGGTCTAGTTACAAACATCCTTGTCTACCTAAGCCAGCCTTTGTGGACTTGTAGAGGTTTCCATAGACTTGTAGAGGTTTCCATTATTTTATCTCCCACGAATTTCCTCTTCCTCTTTGGCATCTTGAGCTTATTCTTGATCCCTCTACTTTGGCTACACCTTCTTTGGATGTCTTCTCCATTGATGAAGCCCTAGCTGAGTTTATGGGTTTATATACAAATGCCCCTTGTTTTCATCATGATTGTGGTTTTCCTTTTCATCTTAATTCATGGAAATACTTTGGATAATCATTTATGCTTGCATTTAAGTTGATTCTTTCTTTGAATTTCGTGATATGATTCCTCCTCTTCCCTTTATTGAGTATCATAATAACTTGCAATGAGCCATACCATGGATGTCCCTATGGATACCTCAGATGTTAATAAAGTTCCTAAAATTAGCAAATGTCTTTCTCCTTCAAAACATTCATCTCACTCTAAACTTCTACACAACTTCCCTAATCTATTTGCTTGGATATAAAAGGATATGCCCAACATTGACAAAGCCATTATAGTTCACAACGTTGTTCTACACACCTTAATGCTAAACCTAAAAAACAAAAGATTTATAAAATGCATCCCAAGGTTGCTCTACGGTCAAGGCCAAAATAGAAAAGTTTCTTAAGATTGGTTTTCTTTGTGCTAATGATTCTTCACTTTAGATTTCTAATATCGTAGTTGTGGGTAAACTAATTGTTGTATTCATATTTGCATTGATTTTTGAGATCTAAGCAAAGAATCCTCAAAGAATGGCTTTCCCCTTACTAATTGTTGGCCAGGCTCTTTTGTTGATTCAACTGATGGTCGTGCTCTTCTTTCTTTCATGGACAATTTCTCAAGTTACAATCAAATTCTTAGAAACCCCCAAGTTCAATTCAAAATTGCCTTCACATTTCCTTGGGGTACTTTGTGTTGCATTGGCATGCCTATCGATTTGAACAACACGAGCATTACATAATAATGGGTTATGACTTATTTTTCATTGCTTTATGCATGATATTTTAAAATATTATGTGGAAAACTTTTGGCTAAATCTTCTTTGCCCCAAAGTCAAGTATGTAATCTTCATATCATCATTGAGCATCTTTGACTTTACAAAATTTGTCTTAGTCTTATAAAGTGTGACTTTGAAGTGGATGGTA
>VDFB02281492.1:665437633-665459645 GCA_007258455.2 Sequoia sempervirens | reverse complement strand
TAGTGCTCTTCATGATTTCATTATTCATTTGTCATCTACTTTAGCGCTTAGGATTGTTCATTTCGAGCCATGGTCGTTGGATTTGGTCTGTTCGCGTGTGGATTGCTTGAGCGTTGGTGTTGAATATTTTCGTCGCTGGAGCACCCAAGTTTGCAGTGATTCCTTAGACTAGAGTTTCATTCAGACTTCATTCATGGTAAGTCATCGTTGACTTTGCCTTTTGTTTGCGCTTTGATTGAATCTTTTTGGTTATCGAATGGTGGTTATCTGGGTCAGCCCGTGTTTATTTTCTTAACCACATATTTATTGAATTAGGGTTTGAACTCACCCTTCCATGGGTTTTAGCACCCGCACTGTGCATCCCTTTGTTTGTTAATCAAATGTCAGGTACTCCCCTGTGGTTAGCTATTTTTGTTAGGGCCTAGCCTATTGGCACGTAGCCTTCTATTTTGTGAAGATTAGGGTTTCGGTATGTTTTCCCAGATTTCTTAAGTTTGGTGAAGTCCTCATCATTCTCTTGTCTTGTATTTTGCTCGACCTTGTTCATAGCATTTTAGACCCTGGTGCACCCTAGTTTCATCATTTTAAGGGATTGAGTTTGAATTTTGAGCTCACTTTAGCTCTCATGGTGGAAGTTTAGCTGTCAAACTTAGGGCATCATTATTTTGTTGCAAGGATCAATCACTTGAGAGTTTTGACAAGTTTAAGTCTAGGTGCAATCAAATTTTAGCTCATTAAGGTTGAGTTTACCTTCGTGGAATCCGAATAGGGAGGTTTGTATGATTACTTGGTTAATGGTCTGCGCGTCGAATGGTCATCAGGTATTCGAGGTGTCCGTGGAATTCCTGCATGCCTGGATTTTCCTGGATTCATCCAGTTTCCTGAAGTATGATGAGTTCCCAGAATTTCAAGTTGTCCGCAAAAATCTGGGCCATCCAGATTTTTTCAGTTTTCTACCTGGTTTCATTTCATTTTTATTTTTGAAATTGAAGCAATGAATTGAATGTTGGATGATGATTTATTGTTGCTAAATAGATGAATTTTAGGATAATTATGCATCTCTTGTGTCTGTATCGATGATTTGTTTGATATATGGTACCTTGGAAGCAGGAGTCTGTCTGGGTCAGATTTCTCTGAATTTCGCCCCAATTGGAATTTCCTGGATTGCCTCATTTTCCCGGATTGCCTCATTTTCCTGGATTGCTTCATCTTCCTGGTTCTTTCAGGATTGGTGATTAATGATTGATCTTAATGGTTTCATGTGGTTTCAAGGCTAACCTTTGACTGAGATATGGATGATAATTGGATTCTTATGAGGCTCTTTTACAAATGCAGGCTGAATCAAGCAAAGTAGCGGCAAGAAAGGCCAAGGGAGACACAAAAGGGTCTTCGGTTACAGATGTGAAAAGGTTAAGGCTGGATGTGAAAAGTCAGTCGCCTGATAGTAAGATAGCTTTAGTTTGGTTAGAAGTCTCGGATACGAATGTAGGAGCATGGAGATATGAAGAGTTCAAGGAAAGGATGGCTTAGAATGATTTATTAGTCTTGACCAAGGGGATGGTGAAGTCTGGACTAGCTCATGTGGCTAGATTTCCTCCTGCAATTCAATGCTATGAACTAATATTAGAGTGTGCTTGACACTATGACTTTGATTCGCAGAGGATTGTCAGCACTGATGGAAGGGTGTTGGCAAATTTTAATCCTATTTCCATTGCCCAGGAATTTGATATGCCGGACTTACCATGTGTGTGTGCCCTAGACATGGACTTGGCTAGAACGTACTATGAGGATGAGCCAACCAAAGCCTAGCAGATGATCAATTCCTAGCTTGAAAAGCCGAAGTCTCATTTCTCCAAATTGCCTAAGCAGTTACACAGGGTCAAGTTCCGACAAGACATACATGATGCAATCACACTGTTGAGCAGGGTGGCCGGCTTGAGGAGTGCTGGGGTGTTGGAGAATTGGATGGTGCATGTCATCAACAAGATTGAGCAGGGTATCAATTATCACTGGGTAGGGATTATCAGTGCGATGATTGACAGACAAATGAGGGATGTGCTGGAATCCAAGAAATTCACCATGTCCTCTTATGTGATGTACATACTTGCTAGATTTTATCCATATAGGGGACTGAATCCAAAAGGAACATTTGGACAAGATATCATTTATGAGGTGTACCCTGAGTTGCACCTAGGGAATCAGAATTATAAGAGAGAAAATGATGCATTTACTATGCATATTACTAGGTTGCTTCAGAATGCAGAACATGTGAGAATTTTTGATGGAGCCAAGGAGCTGATCAAAAAGTATGGAGCTTGGTTCATACAATTTCCCACTTTCTCCTATGTCAGAATTGATGGATGTCCAACTACTCCATACAGACTGCCAAGATATCCTACTAACCATGTAATACTTTTGGAGGTTACTCGGCAGATATGTGATTTTGATGCTGTTGTTAAAAGAGAGAAGCACAAAACAGGGTTTGGTAGGGATTTTCCTTTGAAAATTGGTATAGCTGAAGTTTGTCCTTCAATCTAATCGGCTCATGCATCAGGAGAGGAATTGAGTACTTATGGGTTCTCTTTCCATTCTAAGAGGGTGAACTTTGATATTACTGGTGAAGCCCAGAAGAAAGCTACCAAAGAATATCACCATAAAGATGATCTAGAGGACTATTGGGTGAATAGCAAGGATGACTTTGAGGTGAGAAAGAAAAGATATTCGAGGATGCCAGTTGATGTGATCAGAATGTACAATGTCAAGTTAATTCCAGATCAGTTGGAAGATGATGGAAATTTAGTCTAGGATCATGCATATGAGTCAGTCAAGGATAGACCTATTAGAGAGGTAAACTGGTCAGAAAAGGAAATAACTGAACTGGAGGAATTAATGGCCCCTATTATGAAATCTACCAAGTCTTGGTTGAAGCATAAAGTATGGGAATTGAAAAGTAAAAAGGTACCTTGTACCTTCAATCTGATGGGAAATTTGAATGCTCATTCCACTTTAGAGGAATCAAGTGAGGATGATTCTGCTGGCAAAACTAAGGTGAGCTCACCTTTCAAGATTAAAATTAGAGGCCCCAAGGAAGATGAGCCTGAAAAGAAAAGAAAACCTAGGGGAAAGAAGAGAAGCCATACTATAAAAATAGGTAAGTCTTCTGAAGAGGGGGAACTTGAGAAAGCATAGAAAGAGGATGCTCCTCCACAGCCAAAAAGGGAAAGGACAACCAGGGCTTCTAAGAAGAAAGGTCAAGAAACTTCTAAGGATAAGGTGGATCCTCATGTGGTTGATGTGGAGAGCTCAGGAGAAAAAACTAGGGTCTATTCAAGAAGATCGAGAACTCTGTCTCCCAAGGAAACCATGTAAAAAATAGATCCTCTTCCAATGGCATCAACTGTAGAACAACAGAAAGACACCTCTCCTCCATCGGGTATGCCTAAGATAACTCCTAAAGAGCATGATACCAGTGAAGAAGTAGAACCATTTAAGGAGGGAGAACTTTATGGCGCAACTGCTGAGTTTGAGGCAGGACATGTAGAAGTGCATCCTTCTTTGTTAGTACAATATGAGGATTCTCTTGTGAGTAGTAAAGATAACAGATCCCCTGAGAAGAAGGGTGTTCATGCTAGGACTCCCTCAGCCCTGCAAGAAGAGGAACCAGAACTAGAAAGCAAAGGCGGTCAATCTCCTGAGAAGGAAAAGGATGAGACGGCAGAGTAGCGTGAAGAGGTCAGGAAGGATGAAATCTGGGTGGATCCTGCTATTCCGAATTGGCTAGATAAGGAGGTTAGAAGAAAATAGATCATTGTTGAGGACACTCCTCTCAACTGGGATGAAATGTTGGCCAAGATTGGAAAGGGAAAGAAGAAGAAGGCAGCCAAGGTGATTTCAAAGATCGAGAGGGATGAAACTAGTAATAGGGTTATTCATATTGCTACCCCTGCTACTGATAAAAGTAGAGATGAGGTCACTGGGAAGGATTATAATGTACAGACTATCAATCTTGGGTCTGTTTCTATGGAGCAAGATATTGAAGAATATGAGGGGTCCAGTGCAGTGATCATTGGGAGATTGAGGAAGGAAACACAGTCTAAACATGAATTAAAGAAAGAGAATGAAAGGCTTAGGAAATGTCTAGAAGATCTAATGAAGCATTTGCAGTCCTTTCACCCATCCTCCTCTGCTACTGCTGGTTTCTTGCCAAAGGAAACCATTTCTAAAATAGAAAAGATGAAAGCTTCTACCACGGCTACAATAGATTGGTTAAAGGAGGTACAGACAAAAGGAGATGATGCAATAAAGGATATCCTTTCAATTGGAAAGGATGCAATAAGAGCTAAAGATTTATTAGAGCATGTTTTATCTTAGGATAAGGAGGATGTTGATCTTTTATTATAGAAAACTAAAGCAATCATGGAGTATGATAAATATTTGCTGGCTACTAATGGAATCCTTCCTTCATCTAGGGTTAATGAGCCTTGGGAATGGTTTGAAGCCCTGCAAATCCAACAGAAAACCATCAAGAAGATCTATAAATAAAAGAAGTAGATGGATGGTAATCTAACTGATGTTTATAATGGATGCATCACCCTTTTTGAGGTAATGACTGGCAGGAGGAAGATTGCTCCTAAATACCTGATCTTAGAACAATTGAGGGAATGGTGGCATGCTGCCTATGCCCCTGATATTGAAAACTCTATGACAGGGCACCAATTGGATGATGTAGCTACTTATCTAGCTGTGATGGATAAGTACTTAGCATATAAGGGTGATTGGGATACAATGGTCAAGCTGTCGAAAGAAGAAATTGGATCAATTGAATGTCAGCTCAAAATCCTACCTTTGCCACCTATTGCTGAGTTGGATAAAGCATTTTTGAGGGTTCGTGAATCATTGGATCAAGATAAGGGAGGTGGTAATTGATGTCAACTTGGAGATTTGTGCTTCCCTATTATTATGGGGCATGTGTTGATCTGGGTTGCATTGGGGACTGTGTTTTGGCTGACCTTGATGATGTATCGGCATTTAATGTGTGCCTTATTTTGAAATTCCTGAGGCTGACTTATTTTGGCTATTTTTATTTTGTAAATGTTTGGCTAGGCTGACATGTTTCGGGGGTTCTCTATAAATGGCATTACTGCCTCATTTGTAAGGGGATAGTTAGACATAAAATAGAGGCAAGCTAGATTAAGGAAGAGCTAGAGCATTCTGTAGTAGAGATAGTAGTTAGTTCTTTTGAGCAAATGTTGTAACATAGAATAGTGGAGTTGTTGCTACATTTTGGTGATCTAATACAATTGAAGGAATTGTGGTTTCTCTGGTGAATTCTTTGTGTTAGTTCATCTTGCATGGTTCTTGTTCTTCCATCTTTTGAAAATTGCTTGAAGATATAGGATTTGATGTTAAATTTAGAATTAGATTAGTTTGGTGAATAATGTACATGGTTTTATGTTTGGAATGTTTGTAGCAATCTCTGGTCTATACTCCCAATAACTATCTGATTGTAGTAGACTGGTGAAGTCAACCTAGACCATACATCTATTTGTACTTAGTTTGATTGTGGATGAATGTCTATTATTTGAAAATCTGTATACCTTAGAAGATTGCACCTTTCTTGTGATATTGCATTATGGGTTAAGAAAGAATTGGTTATTTGAGATTAGTCCATTCCAGGTATTTATCATTTGTATTCTTCATCTTAGCAGTAATTTAGATTTCATTATATTCCTTGCACTCTCATCTTTTGCTGTTTCTTTATCATTTGGTTAGATTTAGGACTTAAGATCATAATATTACAAAATTAGATAAATTGGAAGATACGGTTTGCTTAGCGTGGAATAAGATTGTGATTACCGGCATTTTCACATATTATGCGAGTTGTTTATGCATTGTCATGACGACACGAGGAGGGCAGGGTGATTTTCAGCAATTTGTTGTTGAAGATTACCTTTCAAGAAGAATAGAATATTGCATTTTGTGCGAGTTGTTCTTTGTCGCGAGAAAACACCATCAACACATACAACTTAGGGTAGAAGTTGATAAGTTAGATGATAAATGCAAGTTCATAGGTGATGTCTGGACTTTCGTAAGAGGGTATGAACTTTTCAATTTTCACTATCATAGGAGAAACTGTTTTGAACCAGTCTGTAATCCATGGAAGCTAAATGTAGGGAAAGTGGTGTGCCCTAATGTATTCATGAATGCATAATTGGTAAAATTGCTTGCTAATCATTATGACCCAAAACATAAAGCTATATGTGACCCATCTGGAAAACCACAGATATATGTGTCAAAAGAAGCAATAGGTGAGGTTTTCAAATTGGAAGGGTTCTACAATGAGGAGATCAGTTGTGAAGAGTTGGATAAGGAATTCACAAGAATGGATACAATCTAGAAGGGTTGGAGGTTGCCAATTCATAGGGTTAAATGGGGTAACAAAGCCATAACCTATACTTAGAATAGTGAGGGGCCTCCTTATCATGTGGATTTGTTTGAGCCCTATATGAAGTACACATATTTCTCAGTGTGTCAGGTGTTGGGAATGGATGCACCAGAATTCATGTCAATTGTGCCAATGATTATCACAGTAGATATCCGGTATCACAATTCTAGGCCATTTGACTATGCCTCATACATTTCTAGGGGGCTTGATTCAGGGTTGATGGCTATCAAGAGTGGATCATCTATTGTTCATCTCAAACATTATTCATTGTTGATGCACTTGGTTCTCTATTTTGGACAGGAGTTAGGAGTATGGCCTCAGGAGATGAGAATTTCTCAAGTTAGTATGGGGGAGGTGAAGCATTTCCCGTTCAATTATGGACTGCTATTTGGGATAAAAGGTTTGCTAGTTCTAGTTTCATTCATTTTGAAGAGTATTTTGTAAAAACATTGTATAAGTTGTATCAATATTCTTGTAATTATTCATTGATTGATGAGATTAAAAGGTTCCTTTGGCCAAAAGAATTCAATGGGCCAATTGATCATAATTGGGGAGATTGGTATTGTTTGGAGGGAGCTACAGTGATCAGAGTATATGGATTTGAAGATTCCCCTTTCATTCTACCAAGGACAGTTCCAAACAGAGTTGCATATTTGGAGATTGTCAGACAGATGGATTACTATAGTGTGATGCATTTTAGCTCTTTTGGGAAGCAGGCTTTTATGCCTAGTACCTTGTGTTTTGGTGATTTCACTGTGATGGGCAAAGAAGGATACAATTCAATCCTTGATAGATTGTTGCATTATAATATGAAGAAAGGACCATCTAGGAAGAGCTTTGACCCAGAGGGATATATAAATTATGCTAGGATGAAGATAAACTTTGGAGGGTATCAACATGTACCCTATCCTTTTGATGATATGATTAGGAATCTGGATGAAGATGAAACTGAAATGGTGGTTGAGAGATATAACCAAGGGCTGTTGGAGGCAGAGCAATTGTCTTCAGGGGAGGGAACACTAAAGGGTAATGTGCCACAGGGAAAACCATAAAAGGTATCCAGGTTGAGGACTCAGCAGTATGCTTGCCCATGTAGAGAAAAGAGTATTGAAAGTGGTGATGTTGATGCAAGGCACATGGAATACAAATCATTTGTCTCTAATGATGAGTTTATAAATTCCTCAGAGTTCAAGGCATTCTTGTACAAGTAGAAGGGGAAGGAAATAAGATAAAATGTTGATGATGTTACTTTAGGGAATGAAGAGCAATTATTGGGTCAACTAAGAAAGTGTGTGGATGATGAAATGACAAATATGAATCCTGAAAAAGGGAGGAAAATGTTGGAGAATTCTGGTGTCATGATCTTTCCTGGCGTTGACTTGAACTCTGCATTGGTCTTTGATAGTTTCTTGAAGGACAGTAATGCTACACACAAGCTTGACAAGGAAAAGGTGACAAAGGTGTATGCAGGCTCCAAGTACAATACTGATGAAGGATCATTGATGATATGGGCTTTATACCCACCCCATAGGAAATCAGTAGTAATTGACATAGAGAAGGCATTTGGCCATGTCATGACTCTAAAAGTTGGAGAGGCTGATCCTGTAGCTACTTCTGAAATTGGGGTAAATATTGCAAAGTTGAATAAAGCACAAATTCAGTTGCTGATAAAAGAAAGAGAAATGTACAAGGCAAACAATGAAAGAATGTTGAGAAAGAATGTGAGACTAAAAGATTTGGTTGGTATATCAATGGGGCCAACCAAAATTCTCACTCAAGGAGAAAGCTCTAAGGCAAAAGATCACTGGGTAGGATCAAGCGCTTATTCTCAAGGAAAGCATGACGCAAGTGCAGCAATTGTCAAGAAGAGGCAGGATAATTTGACATCTTGGTTGAATAAATTGTGGGGAAAATACTCTCATACTATTGCTACATTGAAAGAACATACAAGGATGGATGGACGAATTATGGAGAACTTTCATGAACTGGACCAAAGTGATGTTTCCAGTAGTGCAACACTTGAAGCTGCAAATCATATTGTGAATCATCATCGAAACTTCTATGTTGAGCTAAAAGGGGATGAACAAGGGTTGTTAGAAGCTGCAGGAAAATTGTGATCACATTCTCTGATGACAAAGGGGAATTGAAAGAAGCCACCAGATGGAGAAATGAATGTGAGTCAATGCTGAATGAAATCATGAAGACAACTTTTGTAGAGGAAACAACATTGGGAGAAGTGAGCAAGCAGAATGAGGAAATGATCAAGATGGAGATCACGATCTAGAATGATGTTGGAGATGCGGACACATATGAACGCTGAGATTATTTAGATCATCTTGCTAAAACTCACTTGTGGATAAATAGAGCTTAATTATCTTCTATCTTTTGTTTTGTAAAATGTGACTTTTCAATTTCCGAAAGGAGATGGCCTTTCTTATTCTCAATGTATAAATTTTCATTTTGGAAACAAAATGAGGGGCGATAAGTAGAATAGGATAGAGGATAGAAAATATACTGTGGAACACAATTTTTCGCACATCTAAGACTCTAATGCATGTTTTGAAGTCATGGATATATCAATGAGAATCATTTGATTTGCTGGCGTATTTCTGGTGTCAATTGTTTTATTTCATTTATTGAAAGAATTATTTAAGTTGTCTCTAAGATTGATGTTGTCTGGTTATTTAAATTTGACATAACAAGTTTATGTTTGGTTTATTAGTACACATTTGCTATATTTGTGTGATTGGTTGATATGTTCTTTCAAGGAAGGATTAAATCCTTTTAATTAATCACAGTAATCAGGGAAATTCTTTTAGATCAGTAAGAAGAACTTAATAATCACAGTCTTGCATGTTTATACTAAAATTATAAATAAAAATATGCCAAACAATTTGAATGTCCTCCAAAAAGAAGTCACTCATTAAAATTTCATTTGACTCCGCATACCCAATAAGGCACTAGTCTCTTCATTTCACCATTAAAATTTATTCATTTTTTCTTTACATCACGTTAGCGGCAGATATGATAGGCTTTAGTTTTAGCATTGGTATACAATTCGCACCAAATTTGATTTAGTTTGTCCATTTTTAGTTTTGCCATCGTGGACAAATCACTACAAGAAGAGAAGATTAAAAGTCAAGTCTGTTCAATTCATTTAGGTATACTCGCCTAGGTCTAGAAGCACCTGAAGAGTAGAAGGTCCAAAATCTCTTGACCTTGTCTGTTACCCTAAAACATTGTGAAAAGCAGCGGCAGCACATTGGTTCAAACACGTGTTTTGAGAGCTAACGGTGGTTTTATAAATTGCAATAAGGGGTTTTAATCCTAACTTACTTGATTTGAACCTTATAGATCAAATCCACCTTACCTATGGATTTTGTTTCACATTTTTCATTGGCCCAAGAGTGGGACACAATATTTTGTCCCCACCCACCACTAACACATAGATTTAATAACATAAATGAGTAAACTAACATCTAATTTCTAAAAAGTAATTAAATCAAGTTCATTACTAGATTGTAAATCTTGGGGAGATTCTTTTTCTCTTGAACACCATATTATATCTTTCACCATCAAAATTATAAAAGCCAAACAAAAACTATATTTAAAAGCTTAATATTCTTCAAATAAAGACATCTTACTTTACTTTGCAATGAACACTAAGAATTCATAGAATCTTAAATCATGACTGTATATTTTTTTAATATCTAACCTTTATAAACACTACACAAATGTTAAAGGTTGATTTCATTGAAAGGCTAAATTGAAAATTAAATTAGACATTTTTCTTGTCCCATCTCATGTATAATTATAACTATATATAATGTGTTGGTATTCATGTTTATTTTATTTTATATTTTGTATTTTTATATTTAAATGAAACATTTTACTTATAAACATCTTTTTTTTGGATAGTTTTTCATTTTTATTTACAAATTATTTTTATTTCTAAAAGAATATATGAATTGTTCTTAAATTGACTTAATTAATATATGTTAATAGTTTAATATTTTTACCATACACTTTTTATTTAAACTAATATTAATGTTTAATATTAATTTTTTTTTTTAAATAATACATGAAGATTTATATCAAATATTACATATACATCTCTTATATAGAAATATCAAAAATTTATATACAATCGTTTCAAACAAATTATTTACATTTATTATTTTTAAATTTAAAATTATATATATGAGATACTTCTTAAAAAATGTACAAAAATATATTATATAACACTTCATAAAATATATACATATAGAATTGCACCTTGCTATTTTTGTTATGTGAGAAATTTCTTCATATATATGATAATTACGTCATATTTTTCTATATTAAAAAATTTAATGATAAAAAGAACTTGCAATATATAAAAAAAATGCATATATAATGTATTATATCTTATTGTGTGAGGATTGAGTATGAGTCTTTGGTTTTACCGTATTTAGTTTACTGTAGCTGTTATTCATTCTTTGTAAGGCGATTGAAATGGCTTGTTTAAAACTATCCCCATAAGATGCCACTGAATTGTCTGTTGCTTTTGGTATTCCTTTGATTGAATCAACTAAATTTTTCCTCCCATCTTGAAATTCCCCCAACTCTGTATCATCTTGAATGGTCACCTGGATGTGAACATACCATTGCAAATAATAAGAACAACATTATATCAAATGGGTAATTTGGTCAAATTCATATTTATTTTCACATAACAAATCTTTCATGGTAGGACAATGACATTTGCAAAAATGGAAATACTTCCAACCACTCATCAGTTACAATATTTCATAACCCACCTTTCCATTGCAAGACAATCATATGACAAAAATAAGAACAAAGGCATACACACCATTAATTATGTGTTCTTATGAATTAAAATCATTTTTCCTTGGAAAGATAAACTTTGAAGTTACTCTATTTGGGAGTCTAATGATTATGAACAAATTATATTTAAATCTTATTTGTTTTATTTTTATATTTAAGTGTAAAGCAATAGTTTTTAAAAGGCTCTGATCTTTTTTACACTGAGAAAAACAATTTTAATAAAGTTCAACTAGAACCAGTAAATTATCATAAAAGACAAACAGCAAGAAGGTTGTCTAATACTACCATACTAAAGAGACCAAATCAAACAAAACAACCACCCGAAAATTAAAAAGACTGGCCAACTTAAGCTGGCATGAAGTCAAAATGCTCAAAAGAGCCCGGGACCAAAACACTAATTCCTTGTGTATGAAAATAAAGGGAAAATGGCATCACTGCCAATTACCATTCTCACTGGGGCTGGGAGCTTCGAAGTTTCGAAACGCTCCATAGGTGCTTCCCATGGACGCGGTGAAGGCACACCACTTTCACTTCTCTGAGATTGCCCAGTGGTTGCGGTTGGAGGAGCACACGGGTGATGGCTACGAATGCGTCTCATTGACCCTTAGTTGAAGGAATAAATTTGAGTTTTGGGGCTCGATTTAACAGTGCTTCAGTTGTCCGCGGTTCATGCCCTAGCTTGGCTAGGGATTTTCTTAATCTGTGTTATGAGGTTTCTCTGATGATGCAAAATTCCCTTGATGTCGCCTCTTATCCCTCTCAATGCCATAAGGTTTCTCTTGGATTGTCAAAGCTATTTTCCAATAGGGGCACGTAACCACCTTCTGCTAATATTGGCTCACAGGATAGGTGTGGGGTTGGGAGCCTGGCAGATGGTGCTTCTTCAGGATCCTCATCGACTGCCAAAAAATTGCTTTCTGGAGCCAAACCAGGGACAAATATATCTTTTTTGGATGCAGTTAAAAATGGGCAAGGATTCAAGGTACAATCTATGGATGTCCCTAGTCTGGCGCCTCATTGGAATGCACTGGGGTTGATGCCCCTGCTGCATCATCAAATTCAAAACTCCCAAGTGTAACCTGCAAGAGGGGTGTTCAGTGCTGAGAGGAACCTCTGAAATTGAACTTTGATGCCACTTTACTGAAGGAATTGCATGAAAATGAATTGTTCTTTTCTGAGAGTGGGTTAATAGGTAGGTTCAATGAATTTTGGCCCAGTCTGGATCCAATGTTGCATGAGTGGATTTCAAAATCACGGACTCCCTTGATGAAAAAGAACCTAGAAATTTATCCCAATGCAAGAGGCTTTTTTACAGTTGTTTTTGACAACAAGCAAGACATAAATGTCATTTTCAATCACACATGGTTATGGGGAGAGAGTTCACTATTTTTAAAACCATGGCATCCAAATTTTGATCCAACCACTGAATCATTCTCAGTTATGCCGATCTGGGTCCGGCTTCCAAATCTCCCTCTCCACTATTGGTTTGAATCTTGTTTTGTAGCAATTGGCAATACCCTTGGAAATTTCATATGTTCAGATGAAAAATCAAGAGATTACATTCACACAACCTTCGCTAGGATCCTGGTTGAGCTAGACACCTCCAAAGCTCTTCCGGCTGAAATCATCTTGAATGCGAATGGAAATAACTGGCATTAATCATTGGATTACGAAGGAGTAACATTCAGGTGTAGAAGATGCTACAAAATTGGTCACATGGCAACAAATTGTCCAAACATAAAATCTCAAACAAAATGAGTGACATCATGGTGGAAAGATGCTACTCCGAAACATTATTCTGTGTTCAATACACCCAAAATTTGTGATAACATGATGGAGGGGAAGGTTGATGAGGCTCCTAAATACTTAGATTTTGAACATGAATTGACTCTTGTTAATAGCAGGGAAGCTACTTCTCAAGGCCCAATAGTAGCAGGTGAAGGTTCCAATACCACAACTACTAAGTGTTGTTCCCCTTAGGCTCCAATACAAAACTTAAAGGATTCAATTGATAGTGATGTTGGAAATGATTGGCAAACAGTAAAGAAAAAGAAGAGGAATCCCAGTCAAATTGGGGAAGCTTCCAAAAAAATGCAACAACAAAATGAAAGGGAAATTGATAGGCATAAAGCAGAAAAAAAAAGAAATGCTTATCCTCAAATTAAAGGAACTCAAAAATAAGCTAGGCTCTCAAGTTGAACTAGTTGTCAACATTCAACAAGCAATGACTGCCAGGAATCTATTTCATAATTTGAACTGATATGGACAATTTTTGGAATATGAACTATGCATAGGAGTAGTTGGGTGGTTGGTAATATAGGTATGTTATTGTCTTTTAATCTAGGATGAAAATTTGGACAAGTAGGTAGATATTTGTGTGGTCCAAAATAATCATGGTTGTATAAATCAGATATAGTTTCATGCATGGGGATAAGATCCCTCTTTTGTGATCTCAACTAGTACTGGCCAGTCTTATTTCCAACATCTTTATAAAACACTCTTACCAATAAAATAAAATAAAATAAAAAAAAAACACTAATTCTTCACACCAGCCTCATCAATGAATAAATCCCTCTTGTCGCTCAAGAATGAAATAAGCATGGATCAAGGAAAGAAAAGGAGCAAAGAGGAGAATTTTCCTCAATCCCCAACAACCTTTTCCGAGCAAAACAACCCGACCAACTCATACAAACCTCCACCAAACCATTCACTTACGCTGCTATCATATGGGCCATTTTTCAAAATTATCCCTCCATAACTATGAATTAGTGTTCAGTGCATTCCTTCAATAAAACATTTAAGGAATCTTCAATAGTAGAAAAAGTGAGCTTTTATACGATGGCATCAAAGGATTAAAATATCTCATTTAAACAACTAAGGAATGATATTTGTTAGTTAGGCAAATTGTTGAATTGGTTTTTGATGATCGTAATTAACTGAATAATTCTATGTCTCCCAAAACTTGAGTGGAAAACTGTTAACATTGATTAGTTTTTGGAAGAACAAGAAGTCCCATTCAAATAGTTAGTAACATGTGATGTAAAAAATCAATAATGAAGTAGTTATAATCAAATAATTAAACTTCAGTTGTAAATGGAGGAGAGTTGAAATTGTAATCTTTTTAATTATAAATGTGCCACATTACTACACATTTTTTATTTTCCTTATCTATTAAATTTAGGCTATTCAAGTCTACTACTCTTCTTGTTGGGTTCCATCTAAATCTTCTTATTTGAAATTAGTGAAGCTTTTTTGTTATTTTCTCTATTTTTTTTTCGAAAAAACATTGAGCTTTCCACTGAGTGGATTGGGAGTTTTTTGTCTTCCCAATGAATCAAGAGGGTTGGGATCACTCTCCACTCAGTGCCAAGGTTTGGCCCTCTACACTAAGTGGATCATTTGTGCCCTTGAGGGTAATGAAGCTTGGAAAGTATCAATGAGGCATTGCATTTCTTCTAGTCATCCAGTTGGGTGACCAGCTTGAAAGGGGATTGGTCTTTATATGGGTGGAAGCAATAAGTTGGGTCCTCATTTAAGGGAAGCGCTAGGGAAACAAAACTCTCAACAAGAATAGGTACCCATTTGAAATTGGGACCTAAAACCTAAATTTCTAAAACAAGTATTCATTTTTTTAAAACGAGTACTCCTTTTTAGAATGGGTACGCATTTTAGAGTGGGTACTTGTTTCATAAAAAGATTAATTTGAAACCCATGGCTTTTGTTTTGTTTTAGGCTTGAAAACCCACCCCTTAACTTTGGGCATGCAAGTATAAAGCCATGAAGACAGCAAGCGAAAAACTGACTTTAGCAATATGGTTGACAAGATTATTTTTCAAAAATTTTCATTAAATTAAAACCCATTATAGATGACAATATCTAGCTTTCAAATATGTGATTATTTTTATAACTAGATTTTTTTTTCTATTTATTAATTAATTTCCAAGGAAACTGATCCATAAACTTGAAATGTAAGGTTTTAGTAATTTTTTAATAACATTTAATTTTTAAAGTTTTTTTAATTATATGACATCACTCTAGACATCATTCTTTATAAAATGAAAAAAATCATTTAATGATTAGTTCAGTTTAAATTATGTTGGTTGTAAATGAGGGGTTTTCAAAAACAATAATTAGAATCAACAAAAAATTAATTATAAAAAATTATAAAAAATGTCTTCACCACTCTTCTCAATATAATACACATATTTCCCCAAAAGGAATTAAAAAAATATACATTTATTTAAATCAAATTATGTTGGTAGTATACGTGCACATTATAGTTCTAAAAAAGTGACAGTTAAAACTTGTGGTTTTTATACAAGCCTGTAAAAAATTAATTTGTATCATCTAGGTACTAGAATAAATCACATATTTGAAAACTAGACTCAAAATCCTACATTTCATAGTACTACACATTTTTAAGATTCTATTTATAAGTGCTTCAAATTTTTAGTTTAATTGTGACAAACTTTGACTTAGTGGCAAAAAAATGAACCCAACTTCTTGCGATTACCCAAAGCCTTCTTATTATGAAAGAGGGATCAAAACACCTTTGGGTATTTTCTCTAGAAATACTAGGAATCTCTTTTTGGAATGAAGCCAAAGCTAAATTTCATCTTTCCAATCAAGATCATGAAACTTTTTATACAATTATGAAAGCCATCCTATCTAATATAGTTCACAAAATTGATATTAAATCTTGCAAACCTTGGTAGAAAGACTAGAAATGGTATCCAAATGCTTCTTTTCAGAATTCTAAGACTCCTCAAGGGTATAATTGGCTTTTTCCTCATTTTCCCATTGTGCCCACCTTGAATCAACAATGGCTTTTGTAGTGACCAGTTTTAATCTAGCAACGCAAGCTCCACACCATATAATTGATAATGCTAGAGTCCAAATTGACTCACTTTCCTTGGTGTATTTTTCAAGGCCTCCCATTCATTCAAAGTTATCGTATTTGGGCATTTTTATCCTTAATGCCCTTTTGTGGACATAAAGAATCTCTCAAACATCTCCTCTAGTTTTGTCCTAGAGATTAGGTTGTTTGGACTTGGTTATATGGATTCTTCAAGCCATTCAAACTCGAAACTTTTTCTTGATATATGGTCTTATTATGGGATTGGCCTTGCATCTCTCACATATTCAATTAGATATGACACGCTTTCAAGATGGAGCTTCTATTTATCATATAAAAATATAGAAATTATGTTCTTTTCTAAAGTTTTTCTATTGATTGATATTTTTTTTATGCTAAAAATATAATTTGTTCTATTGTGTTAGTGCAAGCAAATAAAGTTCTATTTGTTCTATTGTTGTTACTAGAATACCTTCAGCTTCCACCTCTCGAGGTTAGTCTCCCTCTCAAGAGTGTCATCATGAGCATAACCATTATGCATGTGGTCATTAGAAGCCTCACTCTTAGGATTATCCTCCTCCTATGATAATAGATCATGCTCATGTAATGTCCCCGTTTTGGAGGTAGTTTGATTTAATTAATCTAATTAATTAAGTTGTCCAAAATAATGATTATTTTATGAGGATGACTAATTGATTATTTTAATTAAATTAAAAAGTGGTATTAAGTTAATTATTTATAAAGTTATCAAATAAATAAATATTAAAAGGTAACTTTATATTTAATTAATTTAATAAAGTGACTTAAATAAAATAATATATCATAAAGTCAATAAAAATAAAATAATATTCTGGAAGCTTCTAGATTTTGGGCCGACCTCTTGGTGAAAAAGAATAAATAGGTGAGGCCAGCCATTGTTTCATCATCCAGGAATTGTTGTTTGAATTGATGACTTTTGGTGGTGGAGAAGCCAGCTAAGGTTTCAGCCATTGGAGGACCTTTGGGGACGAAAACCCTCATTGGTTACGCAATTTTGAGGCTGTGAGATACCAGCTGAATTATTGCTGATTGTGGGCTTTACTTCAAAAGTCCAATCTTGTGCTTCATTGTGGAAATTATTTGAGTACAATAGCTGATGTATTATTGTACTTATTTTGAGTAAAGTATTTGACTTGCAACAGTTGATGTATTGTTGCATTTGATGGAGAAGTTACTTTAGCAGCTGATGTATTGCTGAGATTGATTATTTTATTGAGCAAATTTGTGGAGATTCAATTTGGAGAATAATTGTTGACTGTGATTTATCATTTCATCACCTTAAGGAGTGATATTTTGTAAAGTTTCAGTTGCATTTTCAGACCTTCATAATCTGCTGTCATGGAGGTTGATCAGCCTATGTGAGTCTCATGTTTTTGCTCATATCTTTCGATTGAGGAGGCCAATCATTCTGGGTATTGTTGTATTCAATTCCTATCGTCGAGACAATCGTTTTAAGGGAAAATTGGAGGGCGTTTGGTGCTGCAATTAATTATCTAAACTTTTGCCAGGCAAAAACAGGGGCAGCAGCTTGAGTATTTTGATTTGAACTTGGAAGGTGCCTATCACATTGGATTTTTATTGTTTCTTCATCAACAACATTGGGCGCCATCATTACCAAGTTCTTCTTGCATTTACTAAGTAGTTTGCATTGTCATCATAGGCATTTTAGTTGCTGCTGTAAGTGAATACTCAGAAAATCAGATTTGGCACTATTGTCAAACAATTGTAAGCCAAGAGTCTTGGCCAATTCATAGCATCATTGTAGTAGACATTTTATTGCAAAGAAGGAGATATAAGTTGTTGGTCCAATACTGTTGTAATTGAATATGTTATTGTCATTCATGATCAGCTTATTAGTTTGCATGCCAATTGTTTGTCAAAATGTCAATTGGCTGTAGGTTCTCTTTTTTGGCATAAATAATGTTATAATTTTGCATACCAAGTGTTTGTTAAAATACCACTTGGCTGTAAGTGCATAAATGTCATCTTAGGTTGCATCCAAAGTGTTTGTCATAATTACTAGTTGCTGTAGCTGCATATTGCAAGTAGTTTCAGTCACATATATGCATTGAATATTGTCAAAATAAGTTGCACATTCATGTTAGGTCATTGTTTAGACAATCTAGAGTCTTCTTGCAAGCATTCTCATTGATGCTATAGAGCCACAAACAAACCCAGCTGCTGATACTCATACACCTGCGCGCTCGACCAAATTCCCGAGCCTTCAACTGCCTGCAACCGGATTCGGAGTAGGGTCAGCCATGGCACGCAGATGGCTTTAAGTAAAGCGCCGGACAAAATGTACAAAGTGTTGTTTTTGAGCCCAGTCTAGCTAGGGCTCATTACATAGACACCTACCTAACTAAACACAACTCAAACTATGTACAAAAACTCAGAACTTGAAGCATATGGGCTGCCTGTTAACTTATTTTTCATTACATACAGCAATAATAACCCACCCCATATGGTTCTAAGGAATGCAAAGTTATCTTTGTACTCAGGAAAATAAAATTTAGGCATAATAGGCTCACTTCCCAAGCACAAATCTTGTAAAATCAAAAGTTGTGGCAACTCTTCATGATAATGATTAATCCATAGGCATGTTTTACTACCCCAAGCATCATATTCAAACTGAAAACTATCAAAATCTAATAGAGAATGGAAAGATACAACCCGTTTTAGTGAGTTTCCAATTGTAGGTACGTGCTCATGCACTATGATTTCACGTTATGGAGGTCTTATATCATGATACACCACTCGATTCTCCTCAAGTACATGTATATCATAAGAAAAAATATTCATTAGTGATGTACTATATCCATAAATACTATTACAAGAAGTTTCAAGAGGTAAAGCATCAAGCATCTCTTCCTTGTTATAATCATCACTAGTCCTAGACAACAAATCAGCATGTTTAACTTCATTAGGACTAACGGTTTCAGTCATAAACTTGTCTTTTAAAGTGTATGAAGAATGAATATCATCCATAAAATCATCATCTTGCTTAATTCCCAAAGAAACATGCTCAAAATCAACCTTACCTACCAAGGCAATATCCCAAGCTAGCAAGAAATTAGGACAACTTACTTCCGGATGTAGATCAAATCGATGAATTCTACATGAATCACATGATACAAGGTCTGATATGTGAATGGAATATGACATTTCTTTACTCAACTTTGATACTAGATCAAGAACTTTGTCAGTCTGATCCAATGAAGGAGGTGGCAAGTCATCTTGTTTGTTGATTGGTATGACTTGAAAATCCTCTTCCTCATGAGATAAGTTGTCATCATCAAACTCTTGAAAATCATTATCAAATACATGAGAATCAAGATGAACATCATCGTCAACAAGATTAGAACCATTAAAACATGATAAACAAAAATTTGCCTTAGATAAGTCATTTAAATACTTTGGATCAGCAACATCAAAATCATGAATATACTCCCTTATTTCACTTTTTGCCAATATTTTTATGTATAGACTCTAGGATGTTTCACATTATCTCCTCAAGTTGGAGTTTCTGTCTCAGCTTGCAAACAGCAGCCCCATTTAACATACACATAATTTATCTTGGACCCCACCACCTACTTTTACCTTCTTGACCTGAAGCTGATGGCACTGACGCACCAGATGAATATGGACTGATGATGAAACACTCTATTGATCCCTTCCTGAAAACCCAGCTCTAATCTCTTTCATTTTTCTTTGACTTCTGGCCAATGCTGATTCATTGCTGTTCCAAAACAGACCACTGACAGTCCAACCTGTCTGACCATCCCTCATGGGAGAGCTGGTGAGGGGTCTGATGTATAACCTATTGTCCATTGATTATCTGTCCCACAGTTCAAGTCTCAACATCCTCAAAACCTGTGTTTTTATACTCACCTGAGTATCTGCATTTGCAAGATTTATTCATCAGTCCCATAACACCTGGTAGGGAAAAGATCACCCCTTACTTCCTCGACCAAAAATCATCTTAATTTAACAGTACTAGAATTAAAGCAGTAGGCACCTATACTCAACTTCCCTCTATGCAAGCTCATTAGAGGGAGACTTTTGCATTATCACTTGTCATGAAAACATTTATGAATGTATCTATGAATTCACTCTCTTCATCTAGTGGACCCAAATAAGATTGAAAATCTTTGTTAGGAAATGAATCTACTTCAATGTTATGTGTAAGAATATCATGAAATGATGATGGGTTAGATGTTACCTCATGAATGTTCTCATTATTTGGAATAATCTCACCATCATCCTCTTGTATGCTAGTCACTTGATCTTCTTCATTAGGAAAATGCACATCTTCTTGAGTCTCATGGAGTTGACCATGTTCATCTTCTTCCTTGTTTGATTGACCATCCCAATGATCTTCTATAGGAATTAATACCTCTTCAATAGTCATATTTCCTTCCAAATAGAATTCCATCTTTCCAAGGAAAGCATAGCAATCTATCTCACAATGTTGATTTATGCGGTGTATCCTACATCCTTCCAACCATGCAAACTTTGATAATGATATAGGAATACTTAATTCTTGCAACCTCTTGTTCAATTTAATTTGTGCACGTGGAATATCTACCCAACATAAATCATTAAGACATACCTTCATTATGTAAACTTTTCTCATACCCAAAAGAATCATCAAAAGTACCCCATGAAGATGAGGAAGACTCTTTGCTTGTTAATTCTTCATGACAACAGTTTTGGGACAGTGTTGTATATGCCTCATTCTCTTTAGGTTGGTCATAATTTTTTGATACTTCATGACTGGTTTTTGTTGCTAATTCATTTGGAAACTTAATTTCTTGATTTTGATAAGCTTTTAGACCCATATCATCTTCATTTTCACACAAACTATCATGCTGATATAACTGATCAACAAGCTTTTCACTTTGAATATCATCATGATTTGATGTATTAAATGTTGCATTATAACTAGAAAATGATAGTAAAGTTATAGGAACATCATTAGAAGGTAAAACACTTATATCCTTGGCAACTTATGATGTATTAAATTTGACCTTGGAAGTGTGTGATCTGATTTGTTGCATTAGTTTTTTGCATACTCTG
Organism: Sequoia sempervirens; assembly: GCA_007258455.2. Taxonomy (NCBI): domain Eukaryota; kingdom Viridiplantae; phylum Streptophyta; class Pinopsida; order Cupressales; family Cupressaceae; genus Sequoia; species Sequoia sempervirens. The sequence continues at coordinate 665,438,400 of VDFB02281492.1, read as the reverse complement.
GAACTTATGAATGTTGTAGTTGGTTGATTGAGATGGTTGCAGCTAAGTATACCCATTGAATGGGTTTACATACGGTTGTAATGGTTGGCAACTTGCAATTACTTGCATATTATAACTCCCATCTTGTCTACTTGTAGCATTTGTAATGTCATATCCACATTGTGCCATCAAAAGAGCCTTGTTGAGTGCATCATGCAAGGTACTGATCTCACCAAAATTTCTAATCTTCCCTGCAAATGAGACATCCAAACACCATAAATAATGTTCTTTCAACATTAAATCACTTACCATTCGATTTGAAGCTTGAACCCTTTGATACATGAGAATAAACCTATGATTGAATTGAGAAATAGACTCTTTATGTGTCATTCTCATGGCTGCAAAATAAAATAATGGATCTTGTGCACCTACATTAGGATCAAATTGAATTAAGAATAATTTTTTTAATTCAACTCATGAGCAAATAGAATTCGGTAAAAGACTCACATACCATTGAAGTGCTGCACCTTGAAATGTTTTAACAAATAAATTTCAAACAACATCTTCATCTTTAACTTTATGAAAAATCATTAGATCCTTGCAAATCCTTACATGATCTATAACATTTTGTCCACTGTTGGGAAAGAATAAAGGAAGCCTATTGTGTGTGTGAAAGGGAATCTCGTGAAGAGCCCCTGGTTTACACAAAGGGCTACCCATTAAAACTAGATCTCCTAGAGATCTAACTTGTTCAATATAATGTCCCTTTCTTGCATCTAATCAATTGG